>VXBC01000491.1:23574-224032 GCA_013399945.1 Ploceus nigricollis | reverse complement strand
TTTTTTTTTTTTTTTTTTTTTTTTTTTTTTTTTTTTTTTTTTGTGGAATGAAACAAAACAGAAAAGGCATCTCCATTATCAATCTTAAGACCTGGAATAGTGCAGTACAATTTGTGTCTTTACTGGTAGGAGGAATTCCTTGTTCTAAGCCAGAGCATTTCTTATCTGTTGTGGACATTGGAATAGTCAATGCTGTACAGTTTTATAGCAGTGCCTGTTAGACCCACCAGTTCTTTGTAACTGTATGTGGGGTTTTGTTTGTTTGTTTGGTGTTCTTGATATTTTTTAACTATTTACTGCTTTCAGAAACACCCAGCAAATAAACAGGAATCTATTTGTGGTTTGGATTCACAAGAACCTGAGAAGGAATATTCCCCAACAATTTTAAGGTCCTTGGGATCTCAGTACAAACCCCACCCCTACGTCACTATTGTTAAGGGGTTTGCTTATTGTTCTCCACAAGCCAGTCCCCCACAATTCATTTACTTCATTTGGGTGATATATTTGAAGGGAATTTTCATAGGATGAATTTGTAGAGCATCTCCTCCAGCATTTATTGTTCAGCACAGCTTTCTCTTTCAGTTCTCCCAGCCCTTCCCCAGTCTCAACCAGGCTTGTGGGTGTAGCTGCAATAGCTTTTCTCCAGCTGTGTGAGCATGTCTGGCCTAATAATTGTTCTATTTGAATCAGCATCAAGTACACGCATTTTGCATATCATATTAGATCTTTGGTAATCAAATTTCTCCTGTTGTTATTAAATTGTATAAGCCAAAGTCAAGAGGTACATCTGTGCAACTCTGAAGTTCTGTCAGGTGAGATCAAATCCCTCTTTTTCAGTTATTTTTGCCTTATAATTGTACTTACATGAACCATGTGAGTTAACTTTATATTGCAGCTAATGAAAAAAATCTGTTTAGCTTACCTTTCAAAAGCGTCACAACACAGATTCCCAATATGCATGTCAGAAGCATAGAAGGAGGCATTGATAGAGCTCACAGCAGTCCACCTCCTCACTGAAGCTGTTAATGTTTTTCTGATGTTGCTAAACAAAGGAAGTTCTTCTCTGGATATAGATTGTAAATCCAAAGACAGCTGTTGCTTGTTTAGGCTGGGGGTTCTTGTTGGTTTCCATGTGCCAGGAGGATCCTGTGCCCTCTGTCAGTCCAGGTGAAGTACCACTCTACTCGTGCTGTAGCTCTTACACCTGTTTGCCAGCTCAGGTTTGGGAGGGGCATGTGAGAAAGTTCTGCATTTGCATAACTGAATTGGCATAATTGAGCTGGCTGTTGACTTTTGCTTCCAGGAGCATCGTGCTCTTCCCTACTGCTCTCTGAGCTGTGAGGTTGAGAAGTACTACAGAAACTCAGACAGGGAGACACTCATTCAAAAAAAAAAATTTAGCTTAGTAGTTTGTTTTACTGTTATGACTTAAGCAGGGATATTCTGGCCCTTCTCTTTTGGGGCTTACCTGTAAGTGGGACAGAAGAGCTGCTGGAAAACACTGGCTTTACTTGTGTCCTTAACTGCTTTGTTCCCAATGCAGACAAATAAGTATTACTGTGACTTCCTGAAGGTGACTTCTTAGATCCATATGTCCTCTGTGCACCTCTTTTTTGACTAGAGCATTTCTGGTGTCCTGTAGTGAGAAGTCTTGTGTCTGATGACAGAGAGATGGTTAATCCCTGTGGTGCTTTTCCTTATTCTGAAGCTGTAAGACTACAACTACTTCTTTCAATAGGTCCTTTGTAGTGACTCCCTGACAAACACTTCATCTTTACTCTGAGGTGTTCTGACAGGCTTTTTGGAGAAACCAGTACAGACTGATTATTTCACTGTATCAAACAAAGAATATGAAGTTCTCCTTTTAACAATGTAATACAAGTATTTGATAGTTGATTAAAATATGTAATTCATAGAATATCTTACTGAGACAACCTCACGTTGTACAGCATGTCTGATGTAATCACAGCAGTCACTTCTGGCCTTAGTATCTATAAATCCAGTTTTGGAGGAGATCTGCTCCTTTGGTGAGTGCCCAGCTCATCTCTGATGTGGGTTCTGAGTCTGGTCTAAACCTGTGCTTCCAGGAGTGCGGGAGTTTTGTCAGAACAGGACTCTCACTTTGGAGCAGCCCAGAGCAAATAGAGATGATCTGGGATTAGCACTAAATAGTTGAGCTGATTCTGAGCCAAACTGCTAATGCAGAAATACTGGTTCAATTCTGCAGGTACTCCAGTTTAATTTGGGTTTAGGGATTATCCTACCATACATACAACAACGTGCCTCTTACACACCTGAGTTACCCCTCTGATTTAAACAGATCAGCTGACTTTGACCTTGGGTTGTTCCCTACAGGAATACAAATTGATAAGGGAACTGGGTTTTATTCCCCACTTCTGTTTACCAAAATCAAGCACAAATTACTATTTGACTGAATATGGAAAAATTGAATATCAGGAGACTGTTTTTTCATGATTTAAAGTCCTCTTGTAACTGGATTTGGCCTCAAAATATTTGCTCCTCTTTCACTAATTTGCATTGTGGGGGACTTCTTGAGAAACTGCCTGGAGAATTTTCAGTTTCTGATGCATCCTTGGGACAATCTCTAACTTGACAATTCTAACAATACTGGATTGTATGAATGACTGTCAGAACCGAGTCTAGTATCCCACAAATATGTAGGGAACAGTAATAATACTGTAAGCATATACTGATATTTTCCTAGCATAGTCTTCCAGCAATTTGTGTCCTGGGGACCTACAGAGAGACTAGCAGCTCCTTTCATTTTATATGCCTAGGTAGATGCCTTCTCCATTAGTGTGTCCAGGACCTTTTGACTCTTTGGCTGCTATTGAAAATGGATCTGATGTTTTTGCAGGGGTATTGTGAACTTGTTCCTTTTGTGAACAGAGAAGTATTCTTGGGGTTTGGTTTTCCCCAGTGCATCTTAACATCGACTTGAATTACATTTCTCTCTGAGCTCTATGAGGTTAATTCCTTTTAATCTAATGACAACTTAGTTTCAAGAGCTCCTAATCAGGGACATTCTCAAAGGCCTCTGGAAATCTGGGTTCTTATATGAACAGGATCTCTGTTTTATATGTTTGACTTCACTAAATAAAGCCACTAGATGTGCATGGCAGGAATCTCTATACAAAATCTCTGCCAACTGCTCCCCAGTATGTCCTGTTTATGTGTTTGCTAATACTGGGTTTTGTGGGTTGGGTTGGTGGACGTTTTGGCATTTTGCTTCATAATTCATGTTGGATTTACAGGTTTAAAGTTTTCTAAGGTTGTTTAATGCCTGTCTTAAAAACTGACATTGCACTAGCCACCTGCCATAGGAGTTTTTAGCAAGAGACTTTAAATTTAAGCAAGGTGAAAACAGTTTGGTCCTGAAGGATTTGTTCTATAACTTAATCTTCTACTCTTTGGGGGTGAAACAGGACCTTCAGTGTACCCAGTAAACATTCAAGTAAAAACCCAGGAAAAACAGGCTTTTTAGCTCAAAAATCTTCTCAAGTTCCTTTGCACTGGATTCAGATAAAACAAACCAAAAGGAATAATTTTTTTTTCTGTTGGATAGTCTGAACAATCCCTTTAATCTTGGTTTGTCTTATTGCCAGAATCTCTGGTGTGCTTCATTCTTCTCAAGTATTTGAAAAAGAATTTACTGATGTTCATACTTCCAGCAAGATGCTCCTAGAAGTATTTTTTGGCCTCTTTGCCCTGTTTTTTAATATATAACCTGCAATTCTTGACAATTCTATCTCCCCTTCTATTCTTCTATTGGGCAGAACTTCAACTATCCAAAGAATGCCCTTTTGCCTCTGCTGGCTCCCCTTGCCATGCCAGCCTTGTCTTCCAGAATGGGGGCTTTTTGAAACCCCTTTGTTCCCAGAATGCAGATTCCCAACCTCTTTTGCATGTGACCCATGTTCTGAATAGTGGTTATTTTAATTTCTGCAGCTGCAGAGTTGTTCTTTTGAGTGTATTTTTAATGAAGAAGCTATTGCAGGCAGCCTGAGTGATGCTGAACCCACCTGAGGGAGATAGTGGAGACTTTTGCTTCAAATATCTGTGGTCTGATTTCTCCGTGGGCTGTTTTGTGACCAGGAGAAACTTCCTGAATGGGGAGGGTGAAATGCCTGTTTGGCTGCTGTCAAGGAGCAGCTATCTCACAGATAAGTCAGGAATGCAGCTGGCATCCTGCAGCTACTCTGGCTGGGGGCTGAAACAGCCTCCTGCTCAGCAGTGTGGGGGCTGAGGTACTTGGTGCCTTTCTTGTCCTGATCTTCACTGCCAAGATCTCCCCAAGCCTTTGTGCTTGCAGGCAGGGCTCAAGGAGAGGGCTCCTGTAGTGGGGGTGATTTGAGTCAGCAGCTACTGAGAAAGTTTGACACATTCAGGGGGACCAGACAGGACGACCCAAGTGGGTGGAGAGAGTTGGCAGGTGTTGCAGTGATGCCACCGTTATCTTTGAAAGGTCATGGAGATCAGGGAGATCCCTGATGGCTGGAGAAAGCCTGGGGTTACTCCCATCTACAAAAAGCCTGGGACTGTCAGGTGATCCCCCTCAATTTGGTCTGGGAGGAAAGCCATGGCACAAGTGTTCTTGGCTGCCTTTTGTGGTCACATGGAGAAGGTGATTGGGAATAGCCAGCATAGATTAACTGGTAATAAATTGTGTGACCAACTCCAGTGCCTTCTAGTGACAAAGTGAGGTTCTGTGGATGAAAGAAGAGCAGTGTATGTCAGGTGTCTTACCCTGGGAGAGGCTTCTGACAGGATCTCTTGCTATACAGCTGTGTCTAATCTAGCACATCACGGTGAGGAGGGGCAGCATGATGGTGAAGGGCTGGAGCACTTGCCCCAGGAGGAGAGGCTGGGGGACCCGGCTTTATCTTTCTTAGCCTGGAGTGCACACTGGGGACATCCCTAGCAGCTGCTTTCTGGTACTGGAGAGCCTGTGGCTGTCACCTCACTAACCCCTCCTGAAGTGCACAGGCAGAGGACAAGAGGCAGCTGTCCTAAACTGAAACAGAGCAGGTTGCTACTGAGTAGAATGGGTTGGGGGCAATCAGTTCTGCATGGAGCCAGTCAGGCACTGGAACCCAGACTGAGAAAGGCGCGCCAGCCTCTCTCCTTGCAGACTTTTAAGATCCAACTGACAAAAGCCCTAAGAAAACTGGTATGAATTCAGTGCTGAGTCTGTTTTGAGTGGGACGCTGGACTGGAGCCTGAGAGCCCTTTCAAAATGAATTATTGTACAACAGCTTGTACATGCTATGTAATCCAAGAATTTCCATTCTTGGAGATTCCTCAGACTTGTGGTATCTACAGGGCCATGCTCGTGCATTTCATGTGTGGTATGTGCACACTTACGGCAATACTCACCTCGCCCTACTTGGAGCTGGCCGGTGGTTTGTTGGTGGTCGGTGTCGGAGGTGGCCTACAGGGGTAACAAATGATCTGCTGCACAGATGGCTGCGCCTGCACACTGGAGAACTGCCTGGGAGGCGATGACATCAGATCTCTGGATTGCGGATACACTGCAGCTCGGGCACTCGCTGTGTGCGCTGCGTATTCCCCGCACGTCCTGGCCCACTCCCTTCTTAAGGGGTCTCGATTTGGCTCATCCGTCCAAAAGTGTGCCGTGACAAGAGCCACAGTGCCTCTTCATAGGAGGCGGCAGAGAATCGGTGCCGGTGTGTCACAAGGACTGTTTTCCTAACAAATACTTTCTGGCATTTGAAACAAAGAGAGGACAGCTAATCTTGCGAGCTGACACCTCTGCTTGCCTTCCCCACTTCTGAAGCGCCACAAATGTCTCCGCCACGCAGGAAAGGGGGAAAAGCTGATGCATTTTCCCGCTGGTCTCTGCGCACAGGCAACAGCGATGAACAATCTGGCCGCGGAGGGCTGGGCTCAAGCAGCGGCCTGCGCCGGGCCCGGTGCTAGCAGCGGTCCTGCCCGGGCCTCCCGGAGCCGTGTGCCCCGCACCGCCCTGCCACAGTCGGGACACCCGGGCGGCGGAGCGGGGCTGGGGCCGGGGCGGGCGCGCAGGCGCAGCGCCGGGACATGGCGGCCGTGCGGGTGCTGCGGCGGGCGGTGGGGTTGTGCCGGGGCCGCGCCGCCTCGGGGACCGGCCCGGCCCCAGTGCCCCAGCGCATTGAGGAGAAGCGCCGCGCCGCGCTGCTCGGCGGCGGCCAGGCCCGCATCGACGCCCAGCACAAGCGGGTGAGCCCAGCACAGGTGGCCGGCGGCGACAAAGCCCTGTCCCGCTGCCGCCGGGAGCACGCTCGCCGGGGAGGGCAGGCCGTGCGCGGCGGGGCTCGGCTCGGCTCTGGGGACTCGCGGGTTCGCGTGGCACCTGCAGACTCCCCTTTGCGGAGAGCTTTCCTCAAGCAGCGCTTAAGACTGCATTGCCTGTTACTCTGGGTAGAAAAAAAGAACAATTGCTTTACTAATTCCTTTACCTCAGAGTGGTCACCGAGTTTGGCTGCAGTATGTATGAGAGATAGCGTAGACAGAAGTTGCAACTTCTGCCTGTCAGTGTATGCTAAGTCAGTTCTAGGTTGCTTAACACTTCTGAGCAACAGCTTCATCTTCACACCGTTGTTGCAAATTTAAGCTGATTTCTGAGATGAGAGCAGTTAGAGTGGAGATAAGGTAGAGGAAAAGACAGGTGGGAGGGATGACAACAGGTGGGTTTTTAGTCTCCTGCCTCTGTCGTTCAGAATATAGGCAGTGCTGATGGGGGTGACAGCAGAGGTTTTCTGTTTGTTGCTTCTTGCTGGGACCCCTTTTCAGTGTGGTGCAAGGTGTCAGGTGGTTTGTAGGCATCAAGGAGGTGGGAATGGTGATTCTCATGAAGGCTCCTTCAGTGATCAGTCTGTCTGTCAGCAGTGTCCCTCCCCAGTTATACAACACCTGAAGAGAGTTCAGTCTGGCTGAGTTACTTTCAGGACACTGACACATCCGTATACAAGCACTTCTGCATGTCTAGGGCCTCGAACAGCTTATGTTTTATATAAACTAAAACTTTGGCTTATGTTAGGCTTTCCTGCATTTGCTGCTTTTCATGAGCTTTTTGGCCTACTTGTCAGATGTTTTGTAGAAGCTGAGCTGTGTTATAATATCATGTTGATGCAGGGTCACATCATCCCCTAAAGGAGACAACCCATGTGCCCTGCCCTTTGCAGACAGATGCTTACCATGGTTGGAAAGAACAGATTTGTTTGGTAGGTTAAGATATAAAGAACTTTGCAGTCATTTTTTACTACATAACACTGAGCAAGGGACATGTATATCTGGTCAATTGATTCTGTTCTTGGCCCTTACCCTACTTTTGCCTGTAATAGTGTCCAGCAGGAAAAAACCAGAAGGCTTTTGTCAGGAGATCCCTGCAGGCTGTCACACTTCCTCTTCCCTCTTATTTACCGCAATCAAACAATATTTGAGTGCGATGAATTGAACCCTGGGCTGTTGGGGAGGACTGGTCTAGCTGTGGAAGGGTTCCCTGGTTAAGAATAGAAAAAAGGCCTTAGTAGCAGCATTTAAATGTGTAGGCAGAAATAGCTGTGATGCATTTATGTTCTGTTGAACGGTCTCTGAGATTGTTTCCTTTCTCCTGTGATAGTGCTGCTCCAACAGCCAGCCTTCTTTTCAGAGTCTGGCTTGCATTAGGTTTGTTTTTGAGGAGGATAATCACTGCACAGGCTATTTCCAGCTTTGGGGGCCTGCAGTTGCTTAATGGACCCTGTGTAGCAGATCAGGTGAGGTTTTGCTTGATTAAACTGCATCTGCTGGGGGTCAGCAAACAGCCAGAATCACCTGATGGCTCTGTTAATTGTTGCTTGCTCTGTTTCAGGGAAAGCTGACAGCAAGGGAACGAATTCTGCTGCTGTTGGACCCCGACAGTTTTGATGAATATGACATGTTTGTGGAACACAGATGTACTGACTTTGGGATGGACTCTAGTAAGAATAAGGTAGTTTTGTTTCATATAACTCCTGTTTGAGAGTCCTCTGCTGTGTAGCCAGCCCACTGGTTGACAATGCACTCTTCTGTTCACATGTGATTTTTACTATTTGTTTTCTTTTTATGTATAATTTTGTTTTGTAAATTTGCTCTTATTACTCAGTTTCCATTTAACAGCTTACAGAGCTTTCTGTTGTCTAAACTCGATACCTTTTTTATAAGGTCACCTGTTTGGTTCAAATAACTTCCCGGGAATTGTCTTCGATTTGCATTTTAAACAGTAGAGGAGGCTGCAGAGCTTTGTTGGTGCAATTTTGTCAATCAGATCAGATACGAGGAACAAATCAAGGTAGATACTTCTGCTTCCCTACAGGTAGGATTAGAGTTACTGGAGGAAACAACTCAGATCTATATTTATGCCTGCCAAACTAAAGTAATAAAATCCTTGAGGGCTTTACAATCTGATCTGGATGTTTGGGAGTCCCAGCATTGGTACTGCTTTGTTAGCCATTTGCACCCTGCTTGCTAAGGCACTTTCTGGATATGTGGCCATATATCCTAAACCAACATAGTACAGGAGTTACACACACACAGGGAAAATCCGTGGCTTCCCAAAGTCTCTCACCATAATCTTGATGCCTGATAACGTTCTACCTGGGAAAAGTATTCTGCTGTGGTTTGGTAGAAGGGGCCAGTGAGCTGCTGGGATGTCAGTGGCTGGTGCTGATGTGCCTGTTCACTGTGAATCTTCCTGTAGCCAAAGGCTGTTTGCTGTGGGTTGTTGGTGTAGGGTGAGGAGCTGCTCTGTGTGTGCCCTGTGCTGTACACTGTGACTACAACTTCTGTTTGTGCAGTTCTTAAACCAGTTCATTTTGTTTCAGTCCTTCAGGTTGTAGGATTGCAGCCTGTGGATGAGGGAGGGGACAGCAGGGTTCCAGCAGGGGTGCTGGGAATGGCAAAGGTGAAGGATTTGTTTGTTGAGCCACATGGGAGGCTGATGACACTTGGTGCTGGGAAGGATGTTGTGTTAGACCTCCTCCCCTCTCAGGGGATAGCAGAGCAATCATCTTTTCTCCTCTATTTTTTTTCTCTGTTCCCCAGCAAACTCAAATAACTGCCTGTGTTGCCTCTCATCAAGTTACTCCATGCTGCATCTCACATTGTTGATAACAAATTGCTGTTTCTGAAAACAGGAGGAGCAGCAGAGTCCTGAGTGTGACAAGAGGGTTAGTTTTTTCCCTTGTGCTTCAGAATTTACCCTTCAGTGAGCTGCAGATTATGTTTACAGAGCACAGTTTCACAACAGATGACCTAACTGTGGTCACTGAGCTGGAATATTAGTTTACCATTGAATTTCTCAGAGTCCCTGGAACTTTCTGAGGGTAGGGCAGGACTTGTGCTCACATCCAGGCCGCTCTGTGGGCTGCTGGGGCTTTTAGGAGTCACCTGCATGTGGCAGTGGCTGAAGTACAGGTGTGTGCTGCTGTTCTGTGTGCCAGGGGCTGAGAGCAGTGCTGTGTGTGCAGCCTGAGAAGAGGCACCAGACAGGTGTGACCTTCCTGATAACAGACCATCTGGGCATAAATGGTCCTTAGCATGGGCCCTGCACCACACACTTCCGTTTTTCCTTTCCTTTTTGGTTCTTTTTTAATACCAAACAACAAAAAGCACTTCAGTGCCTGAAATTCCCTTTTTTACTGACAGCCCAGTAAAGTTCCTTTCCTGTGGGAGGATGGATTGTAGAAGAATAGAGATAGTGCTGAAGTCAATCTTACCCCTGAGGAGTTGCAGCTGTACTAATTACCAAAGAGCAGGAACAGCTTTGCCTTTAATAGGTCACAGCTATGTCCAATAAGGCCTGCCCTTAATAGGGCACAGCTGTGTCCAATAAGGATGGGTGTTATAAAAGAGTGGGTCAGCTAGTTGAGAGGAGGGTCAGGGAGTTGGAATCAGTTGGCTGTGCTGCTGTGAAAACCTAGGTTCAGGCATTTGTGTTAGGGACAGTAAGGGTTAGTGTGTGCTACTAGGGATACATAGGGTCAGGCATTCGTGATAGGGACAGGTAGAAGTCAGCCAGCTGTGTGGAAGGAAGGGAAAAGGAGTCAGTGTTGCGAGGAGCTGCCCATGAGAACTCACAGAGAGAAGGTATGGAAGCCTTACAGTGAGATAAACTAATGGTGGCAGTCAGTTCCCATCCGCCGACAATTGGTGGCCCATATGGGGATGAGTTCTGACACTTTCCTACTGTTGTCTTGAAAGACTTCTATGTATTTTCTTTACTAGAAAGTGACACAGTATAGATGAAGCACGTTTTAAGACTCACAGGCTCCATTTCCTTGGCCAGTTCTTTCTTCCCTTATTTACAGGGTGAAAAATGGGACAGGGCAAGCTCAAGCATTTGAGGTGACTGTAATTATATTTTTCGACCTGTCCAGGGTTATTTTTTGTCCCGTATCAACATCTCTCAGGTTTGTGCACAATGTCTATTCTTTCAAAAACATCAGCTAATCCTGATAAAAGGTGCATCCTATCCTATCTCTGAAGGCATGATTTGCCTTTACTCCAGATGTGCTAAATTTGAAGGGAAACTGCTAAGTTCACTGATCTTTGCTCTAATGCACAATGAATATGTGATATTACCACTAGTTTTCCTTTTTACAGCTGGGGAGAATCTTTGTGGAGCCCCCACTGCAGACATAGAAGATGAGACCTCCCAGGAAATCAGTCTTTGCTTTGTCATAGTAGGAGTTTTTGGAAATTTTAGTAGACGTCATAGTTGCTTTGATTTTTTAATCTATTATTTTCAATTAATTTATCTGTTTTTAATGCAGTATCCTGGTGACAGTGTGGTGACTGGCCGTGGACGGATTAATGGGAGACTAGCTTATGTTTTCAGTCAGGTAAAGTTTTACTTGTTTTTAAGTAGCGTGAACGTATTTCAAAGGATAAGTTCACAATAGTTCAGTGTGGCCATGTAGCAATGTACCTGTGGGAGGAAGCAGGGCACCTTCAGACAAGAAGAAGCAAAAAAACATGTGATAGAGAGCATATAAATAGATAAAATATGCTTTTTATGTTAAAATATATTTTTTTATATTAAAATAAAAGTATTTCAGAGGAAGCATCTTAGGTAGAGACTTACCTTGGTCACTCACTGTGGAAAAAAAGGCTTTCTTTCAGGTCGTTACTAAGTGCTGCTCTGTTTTGGGCCACAAAGTAGCCTTTGTTCCACTTGCTGTCATGGCCAAAGTGGCTGTTGCTGTGTTACCTTGGAGCAAGGCGTACGCTCTGCCTTTTTTGTCTTGGATGTGTGCTCCTTCCAAGGAGAGACACTGTTACATGGGCCTGAACATGTGGAGAGGAGCCAAACACAAACCTTCATTTTAGAACACAAGTAGGGGGCAATTTTTGTATTGGTAGAATTTAAGAGTGCCCCTTCGTGATACACCTCTCCCTTTTAATATTAAAGACCTTTTTCCCTCCAAATTGAGCTGCCTCCTGAGATGCTGAACCTTTTTTGGTTCAAATGTTAGTCATGGCCATGCTGTCTCTGTCCACACAGTTTCTGGGGCTACTTTGGGAGTAAGATTCAGTGGGAATGCAGCAGAGAAACTCCCCGGGAGCTGGCTCTGGGCTCTGTTTGTGCCAGTAGGTGTCAATATCCTCTTATTCTTCTGGATTAGTCCTAGGGCCTGTTAGAGATTTGAATGCTTAGGCATTTTGGCTGTCATAGTCCCTACAGCACCCCTTGGACGTAACTCATGAGTCTAGAATGGTGACGTGTGTCCAGGTTTGTATTTCCTCCTTGTAAAGGAGGCTGGGATCATCTGCAGGCTGCACTGAGGGAGTCGGTTGTTCTGAAGCAGCATAGCAACTATAGAGCACTGTAGGATTATATTATTTACTAGCAATAATTGACAACATTTTACTGAAATTATTCTTTCCCTAATCTGAAAATTTGCTTTACTCTCAGGATTTTACTGTATTTGGAGGCAGTTTATCTGGAGCTCATGCCCAGAAGATCTGCAAGGTAATATGGCACAGAAGAAAACCAAAAAAATCATCAGCATTCTCTTTTCAGTCTGTTGTGATAATGACTTTGGAGAAAATGTTTGGTGACTGACTTTAGTGGGCTCTGATGTGTGCCATGCCTGAGAGTGGTGTCTCTGGAAACTTTGTGTGAGTGAACTTTTCCAGGTAATACACACTTTGTGACATTATGTCTGCTACTCTACTGCAAAGAGACTTGCCAAGTACAAATATAAATTAACTGCTCTGTCTATTGCAGAAAAGAGGAATTAATTTGGGGAAACTTTTTCCTCTAAACAGTGTGCTGTGAAAGTGTGTAATATTTTTAAAAAAGCAAATGTAACAAGTAAACAGCCTGAAGATAAATAGTTTTACAACTTGGAGGTCACCTTGACCCTGAGAGTTTCTCTTATCAGACACTTGTGGCTATTTATTCCTATATGTCTGCTTGTCTTGCTAGAAGAGTTTTTGAATCCCAGGACTGGGGAGACAAGAACTCTTTCATGTACGAGTGTTGAGTGGTGTGAACTGGGAGATCTTCCTGAATTTTCTTGCCATGGAATCAGAAACAAGGTTTTTGGTGCACAAGGCCTTTTATGCTGTGGAAATAACTGCTCTTTGGCACAGGCTCCTCAGGAGTGTGTGGGTATAAAACCAGAAAACATGAAGACTTTGGGCTAGATAACAACTATTTGATTTTACCAGGTCTTGATATTGGGAAGGACTTGAATTACCCTTTCACACTGGAGCTTTGTGGTGTCTGTACTGGGGAGGGATGGAATGGCACTGGAACGATGGGATGCTTTCTGCTGGGTTTTCTTTGATCTTTTCTTTCTAAAGCAGCAGGGTCTGATCACAGAACTAGAAAAAATGTGGGTCTTTCCTGGTTGGTGCTGTTCTTGGTGGGCTCTAAAGCTGGAAGGCTTTGAGGGCATTAGTTGCTTTGGGGCTCAGTCTTTGGTATGTGTTTTAGGAAGAACTTGGAAGAGGCTTGGGAAAAAAAGTCCATATATAGGTCCCTGGAAAACAGAACGTGTCCGTGAATTCTAGGGCTGTACAGAGGTAGTTACCACCAGCTCCTATTCAGGCTGGAGTTTTGGGTCTCCTGAGATACCACTGACTTGAGTGGCCCCTAGTGTAGTTTCTGTGTTTCTAGGCAAGATAAAATTCAAGGTTGATGCTACAAGCACTCTGAAAGATGGGACTGGAATTGTAAATCACTTAGCAAGTTAAAGATTGAAATAATTTTTTTACAATGATTGAAAGGACAGGGAAAAGCAACTTCAAAATTCAAAATGGGGATTAACTGATGTTTTACAAAAATTATTTAGGAGCTAAAGCAGATCTTGATGTTAAAACAGATATTAACATAACGTGCCAGTGCTGTAGTGTTATGAAAATGGCAGACATTTTACTGGAATTCAATAATCAGGAATATTTTTTGCAAGGAATGTAAGGAATTCATTCAGTCCTCCTACTTAAGGCTCTGTTATAGTATTGTGTATGATCTTGAGGCAAGTAACCAAAATGATCAGAGCCCTAGAAAACAGGACATGGGACTGATTTGATGGTGCTTAGTCTAGAAATATGAAGACTGAAGAGAAATTTGAGGTACTTGAATGTTCACAAAAGTAAAGGCCAAGAATAGCTAATTACGCTCCCTCACTGCTGTGTATCAAGACAAATGTCATGTTTAAATTTCTGGAGGAAAGATGTAATTTAATCCTCCCAAAGAAGTTCTAAAAAGGCTAATCAAGCATTAGAATATACAGCTTAGAGGGATTCCACAGCCACACTGCAACAAACTTTGAAGAGTAGATGAGACATATCTGAGGGGATGTCTGAGGTGCAGTTGAGGCCCCTTATGAACAGGGAGGGGCCTCAACTGCACAGGCTCCTCTCCTGTGACCTTGTCACTCACTCTGCATTATCCAAATCCAGTGCTGAGTGTGGAGATGCCCATCTGGGAAGGCAGATATTTTTTGGGGTTCAGCTTAGCTGGGTCAATACTGAGGAGTTTGTGTTCATCACTAGATCATGGATCAAGCTGCCATGGTTGGAGCACCGGTGATTGGGCTGAATGACTCTGGAGGAGCCCGTATCCAGGAGGGAGTGGAGTCCTTGGCAGGCTATGCAGACATATTTTTGGTGAGTAGGCTGCTGGATGGACAGGGAGTTTGGCATCCTCAAAGGTGGGCAAAACGTGCAAGTGGGTGTAAGTAAATGTTAAGGTTATTTTTCTGTTTCAACCAATGGATAAAACAGACTCAGACCTTGGTTCTTAGGTTTGGGCAAATGTACCCATGTCTTAAACAAGGGTCATGCTGAACTCTGTAAAGCTCTGTGAACCTATGTGTAGTGAGAATGGGGATGTCCAGTGTTGATTGCTCTGGTGAAGGTTTTATGTCCTAGAGGATTTTTGTGGTTAATACAGGAATTTTTCCCCTAGGCACACTGCTGCTCATTTTTTCACAGAAATTACATTCTTTTGTATGCTGCTAAAATACTTTGCATCAAACTGCATGCACAGAACACTGTCCTTTCAGTAGGAAAGCAGGTGGGATGTCAGATCAGTCAGATGCTGACAGGTTTTGGAGTGTTGGAGTCTGGGAGGAACAGTTACAGAAGTCATTGTGACCCACTTGAGCAGCAAGCAGTGTAAGTGTTTTTTTGGACAACACACCATCCATGTTGGATGGCAACCATTCACCTTTGTGTAAAACTCAAGCCAGTGCAGAAACCTGATTTTAAAATAATCCCTCCCCCAGCTGGTCAGTAAGCTTACTTCTACCTCTGAGTACAGTCTACCTGCACATTCAAATGTCAGGGACATCCACTCCTTCCTACTCCAGGCTCAGTGCAGTTTTTGCCCTGGCAGCATCTGTTGAGGTGGCTCATGTTATCTCCTTTGGAGTCATTGCATGGTATAGGGAATCAACTGTACAGGAACAGAAATGACAAACTCGTTTTGGTTCAATTTGCATCAAAAGATTCTCTCCAGATATTTGTGTGCCAGGAGATAAAACAGTCCTGTTTGTGATGGTGAATTTTTGCAGGTTCTGGGCACAGATTTAAAGACACACTTCTTTGGTAAAACCAGGGTTTTTTTTCCTATTTCAGAGAAATGTTTTGTGTTCTGGTGTCGTTCCCCAAATCTCCCTCATCATGGGTCCTTGTGCTGGTGGAGCTGTGTATTCTCCTGCCTTAACTGATTTCACGTTCATGGTGAAGGTAAGGGTTTGTCCTGAGCTGCTGCTGGTAACACTGATCACACACTAAGTGACCACATGGGAATTGGTATTTTCCAAGATGATCTCCTGCTTTGGATTTTTATTTTGCATGAAAAGTTGAGAAAAACTTTTCCAAATAACTTGTGGACAATTGAATTTTTCATTGCATTTTTAATGCAATGCAGCCTTTTTAAGACATTTGTCCCTCTTCTTATTTTAGGGGAAGTCTCTAGAGGCTGTGGCTGTTCCTTAGGTGCTTTTGCAGCTTGGCACTGGCATTCACTGTTTCTGCTTTTCCCCTTCCCCCAGGACACATCCTACCTATTCATCACCGGGCCTGACGTGGTGAAGTCTGTCACCAATGAAGATGTCACCCAGGAGCAGCTTGGGGGTGCAAAGACACACACTACAGTGTCTGGTGAGAGCTGGGGGCTTTACTGAACATGTTTATTGTGCTCAAAGTAAATGAGAGTAGTTCTGGCTAAACAGCCCAGTGGCCAATGCAGATGAGTCTAAGGGACAAAGCTCTGCCTAAGCACAGGATCTGACTCTGCATCTGCTTTCCTGCAGCTCCTGTTTAGTAACAGAATACAAAGGAGGGAATGTGGGAGAGTTCTGGGATTTGGAAGAGAAAGTAGCAAACCCACAAAAGATGCTAGAAGTGGGAAGACTGTCAGGGAGTAAGGCTTAGTGAAGTCAGCCTGGGGTGGGGTTTTTTTGTTTGTTGTCCAGACATATGCATGGGTTGAAAGATTCTCAATAGTCCCTTGTGATTGATTGAACTGCTTAACTATAAACCAAGTGGCAGTGCGAGCTGAAGCACTTCTTCCCTTTTTTCCCCTCTGCGAAAATGTCTGTGAGTCATGAATCTTCTCAAGACTCAAATGACTGTGGGATCTCAAATTCTGTGTGAACTGAGCTGATGATGAACCAAAACCACACACACAGATGCTGCCCAGATCCAGCCCTTTTATAAAAAGCACTTGTAGTTCAACACTTGGGTGCAGCACAGTAACCTGATCAGAGTTCCAGAAGGCTGGAGTCCAGGTGGGGCTGTGCCAGCTGATAAACCACTTCACATTATTTTAAATATGAGGTCAACAATCCAGACCCGTTCTGGAGGAAGTCTGACACAGCATGTGTTTTCTAGATATCTTTAGCTGGTCACATTTGGTGGCTTAAGACTCCTGATTGTTAATAGCTCAAGTTTAAAGAGTCCTGCTGTTGCCTGTTTCTATCTTTATTGGTATATATTTGGAAAGGAAAGCTTGCACAATGATTTCCATACCTGCTTTGCTGTGTCTGTGCAGGAGTTGCACACAGAGCCTTTGAGAATGACATCGATGCTCTGCTGAACCTCCGAGAGTTCTTTAATTATTTACCCCTGAGCAACCGAGATCCAGCTCCAGTCTGCGAGTGCCATGATCCCAGGTAAGGGGAGCCTGGCTGAGCTCCGTGCTCTCTGAGCACTGCATTTCATGGCTTCTCTGGCTTAAGGGGCACAGAGATATGGGTGTTCTGTGCCTGGGATCTTGGCAGATAATTCTGCATTCTGGTATGTGAATATGGGAAGCGTTCCAACATGTGTGTGTTTGCTGTTACGTTTAATTCTGTTGTCTGAAAGGACTGTTGTCCAGGCTGTGTGCAGAATGTGGGGAAAGCAATCTCTGTCCAGGTGGGCTGCCCAGTACCTTGCAACAAGTGAGAGAAGTAGGAAATAGCCCAGTGAGTGGCAGTGGGGAGAACTTGCCCCATTCTGTCAGTTTTGTCTGTTGGATGAGTTCTGCTCTTAAGGGTTAGAGGTGGGCAGGGAACAAGGAGGCAGAAAGCTTTGTGTGTTATGTACTTGTCTCAGGCTCATTGTGGAGCTGGCAACATAATACAGGAAGAACTTGAGTCATTTCAAGAGGGGAAAAATGGCAACTGTCTGGACCTTTATCAGGGAATTTTTCCGGGAGCTCAGAGACAGCCAGAGAGACAGCATGGGACACTGAGCAGAGAGCCTTGCTAGGACTGGAAGGCAGAGAATGTCAGTGGAGTAAAAGCATTTTGACCCAAGCTCCAGTTGCACTTGAAATTCAGCCCTTTCCCTAGGGAACTTCTCAAGAGGCAGTTGCACTTTCCTGCATGGGAGTGGTGCCTGAATATGTTCCTTTCAGCTCCTCACATGTGTGTGATATGTCCTGAGGCTCTTCATGTGTGATGATTTCAACATGTGAATCTGGAAGGTTATTTTCTCTTCATCCCTCACTGTGCTTTTCAGTATCTGTGTAACAGTTTGTTTGGGGAGGTGCTTTTGGAATTGATTTTACAAATCACTGTGCTGGTCCCTGAGATACATTTCTCACTTTTTTAATAATAAATTTGCCATTTTCTTTTAGAGAACGACCAGACAGGTCAGTTAATTACTAGTCCTAAAATTTTCTGGGGTGGATGTTGGTCTTTAGGAGTTCATTAAACTCTGCCAGTCTGATTCTGTTCTGTTCTCGACTGCTCTGGTTTGATAGTGACAAAACCAAAGCAAATCTCTTGTATTATTTGCTGAGTTGGGGGATTATCTCTGAGGTTATCATGATCTTTATAAGCATTCAACAAGTTGTACCGGGATAATTGATCTCTACTTGATTTTAGTATTTTAACTTCACTATGGAAGCAACAGTCCATTTTTTAAATCAACATAGTTTATAACAGGCAGTTTATTTGTGAAAAGCAGTCAGGTTGTAGCTACTAAAGTATATTTGTCTCCCTTAAGAAAAAAAGAACTAATCTTTTACAAGGCATGAGATATAATAATGCAATTTGTAGTAAGAATTTCAATTTAGTAGCCTTTATACATGTGAAGGCAGATCTATTTGTTAAATTTATCTGGTTTTATAGCAGCATCTCCAGTAGTTCTCCCATTTATGGTCCTAATGCACAGATTGGTATTATTTCATCTGGACATACTGACATCTTAATAGTTTCCTTCTGCTTGGGATTGATGTGTTTGATCCTTACAGCTGCTCCAGTCCCAGTCCATTCCTCTAGAGTAATTGCTTTCTTATTGCATTGTTTTCAACACACAAAAAATTGGCACAAATGATGCAGATTAAATGTAACCTACTTGTGCTTTTATTGTGAAGTCCTGGGGCTGTTGGAGATTGGTTGGTTGGTTTGTTTTTCCCTCTATTTAGGTAAGTTCCTTTTGATGTTGAAAAATGCCAGCCTTGGCTGCTGAAGCTTGTGTTGGTGAGTCTGTGTTGTCAGTGGTCTGGGTTCCAAGGACTTACAGCTTTCCTGCAGTACCCAGTTGTCCCTGGTGAGATGTCCACTGCCTTTGGGAGGTGTCTGATGCATTGCATTTGCTGTATGGCATGGTGGGATTTTACCTCTCTGTGTCTCTACAAACTTCTGGAGAAGGTTATTGCCAACTCTTGGTAACCAAGTGCAGTTTCACTTCTGCATTGAATGAAACTCAGTGTCCATCTGGTGAGGGTGTCTCCAGCTGTCACAGGCTTTAACAATGAGCAGCAGTTCTGTCCCACTAAGTGGGATCTGTGAGAAACACCTCTGAAGCCCAGTGAGTGCAGCAGCACGCTCCAGATGTCCTGTGTCTGTAGACATTTGCAGGAGATTTTCAAACGTAGTATTCTGGATAATGTCTTCATTTTGTTGATGGCTATTTTAATGCTGTTAAAATTTCCTTCAGCACTGTGAATTTATGGGAGCAATAATTTCGTTTTTCCACTTCTACCCTTTGGGTACCACAGGACAGAGCTTGGAGCACATCCGCATCTACTTTACACTCAAGAAAGTTTAGAATCATTTTTATCTTGGCGTTTAGTATGTTAAAACAAGTTTAACTTCTTTAGATTAATGTTCCATTATATCATTTTATGGAGATGTTTGTATGCAATATTTGTATGGAAAATGCACTTGAAGTGTTGCTGTCAGGTTTGTTCTATAAATAGCTGTGTCTCTTCCCTTCCCTGCAAGGGGCTGTGCCTCCCTCATCCCGTGTGTCTGAGGGAGCACAGAGACAGCCATGGGGCTGCACTTCAAACTTCTGTCTGATTTTGTCAAACTGCACATCACTTTCTTCAGTTTTGAATTGTGTGTCTAGAACCTTGTCTTGTCTTATTCAAAATGTACTAAATCATGGCATTGTTAAAATATTAATTCAGTAAGAACTCCCATAGAAACACCATTTGTTACAGAGACCACTATTTTTATGGAATAGCACAAATACAATACTCCCTGAAACCTTCTCAGTGGTGACTCATAAAAATTGACACCCCTGCACTGAATCCTCAGACCCTGTGGCTGCCACTGCTGAGTGGGTTCCTAATGAGGGTAATGTGATCAAAGCTGGGGAACTGATCCTGTCACTGCTGATGGCATGGCAGGATCTGTGTTACAGGAAAACTCCACGTGAAAATACGTCACTGTAAGTGGAGAAATGGGAAAGAGTCTTTAAATACAGCCAGTGAAGGGAAGACACAGACTGTGGGTATGTTTTCCCCACTCTCTGCTTGTTTGGGGTGGGGAAGTGAGCACAGAAAGGTTTCCTGCAGCTCAGTGTGTTCACAGCCCCAGGTGACAGCATGGGCAGGGCAGGGTGAGCGTGCAGTTCCTGAAGTCCTGGTGTGTGACAGGGAGCCTCGGGCCGCCCTGGGAGAAGGGCTCTGCCTGGCCAGACAGCCCTGTAGGGACAGGGCTCTGCTGCTGCCACCCCTAAGCTGCTGAGTGGTCCTGCCACCAGCTCCCGTGTCCCCTGCAGCCTGGCAGCCTCTCGGCTGTGTCCCCATGATGCCTTGAGAGGCTGACCCAGAACAGAGGCTAGACAGAGTTAAAGGAATAAAGTAGGTATTTATTAAAAGGCGTTTAAAGGATACACCTTGGGCAGTACAAGAGCCTGGCCGTGGCTCTTCCCAAGGTGGATGACCAGTCACGAGTTTTCACACTTTTATAAGTTTTGGTCCATTTACATACTGGGGTCAATTGTCCAATTACAGCTTCAGGTTATAAAGTCCCATCTCCTGGTTTGCTCTCCTCAGTGTGCCATTGTTTATGCTTTTTGGGCCTGAGGCTGTAACACTTGTCCTTGGTTCTCAGGCTGGAAAAGGAGTGTTTTGTCTAACTACCCTGTGAAGAGAATTTACTAACACTTAAAATGAAGTTCAGAGACGCACACTAAGGAAGCTAAACTTAAGGCATCAGCCACACCCGTCTGTCCCGTGAGCCGGCAGTGCCCCCTGCAGCCCGGACGCCTCCCGGCCGTGTCCGCACAGCCCCGCCGGGCCGTGCTGCTCAGGGCTTCCTAAGCACAGGTGCCTGTGGAAGAGGGGTCTCCTTCAGGAGGAAGCTGCTCAGGCTGACCGAGATTAAGAGAACCGGTTCTTTTCCCCATATTTGAGGAGGTTTCTGAAGTTTCTGAGAGGTGGAAATGTTTACTTGAGTTTTTGGTCTTGGTGTTCGTTTGGTCTTTAAATATCGTTGCTCACACTTACTTGTTCTCCACAGTGACCGTCTTGTCCCAGAGCTGGACACCATTGTCCCAAGTGAGTCAGCCAAAGCCTATGATATGCTGGATATCGTACACTCTGTAAGTCTGACAGTGTTCAGATTAAAGATGCATATATTACTTTCTGGGTCTAAATAATTGACAGAAACTAGTAGAATGACACTGAAGATATAGATACTGTTATATATTTCAGTCTTTATAAGTGACTATTTCTACCTGTGTAATAGCTGTGAATGGGCAACAAAAACTGCAGGGGAAAAATATTTTAACAGAATCCCAAGATTTGTTTTCAGGATATATCTTACAACTATACAGATGAAGGATACTGCAATTTAGTTCTTTCTGGGGTCAGAACCCCCCTTGAGTTTTGTTGCTTGGCCCCTTCCTGAACCTTGGTCCTTCTGTCTTGGATTCTGGCTCTTCTGTATAAAAGTAATAAAGTACCCAGAATGCAGAGATTTACCCTTCCCTGTTTATGCTAAGGGATAGTTATGTACATATGCAGTACAAGAAAACATATGTCTATTTTTTGAAATTACGAAGTTTGCAACTGGCTGCATTTAGACTCATTTTAGTGGTGAAAACAAGCTCAGGGTATTTTCCTGGAATCTTCCACTGTGGTTTTCAGCAGTATGTGTAATGAAAGTTAAAAGGTGGCATGTAATAAAAATCATTAGGTGAATTAGGAGAAAACCCTCAAGCCCTCACACAGATTTTGGGAAAGAAATAACACCACTTTTATACTGCTTACATTTTTCACAACTTTTTTAAGACTGAGGCTAATGAAATGACTGGCACACTGCAGTGTATATGGGAACAGCTGCCATAAACAGATGGAACTGGGGAATCCTGCTGGAAGCCCAGGCAGCCATGTGTAGGTGTCGCTACTGCTCCATGGATAATTCTGATCTCCTGGAACGTGTTGAGGTCTGATCCTGCCTCATGCACCAGGGCTGTCCCTTGGCAGGGCACACACTGAGCTCCAGCCCGAGGGAAGTGCAGCCACGTGGGGAGTGTGTGGTTCCAGGTGGATGCTGGCTGGGCACTGTATTCCCTGCATTCCCTGGGGCACACCGAGCATTGACCCTCGGGCAGTAGGGCTGTGCTGGCTGCTCCAGGAAAGGGCTCTGAGCTTGCCAGGAGAGAGAGATTACATCAAATGTGTCACAGGGAGCTTCTGAGCTCCAGAAAGTACTGTTTTATCACTGGAAATTGATCTGTAAGTCTGTTGCTAGTTAAGATGCGAGAAAGAAGTTCTTAACATGTGATTTGCATTTTGTTTTAAGCCAAGAAGAAAGGCTCCCTTCAGTCATAAAGATGTTCCCTGATGGAATGCTCAACTGACAGTTTTGGTAGATTTGTAGGACTAGTTAATTCTTGCAATGAAGGCTGCAAAGACTAAAAGGTTTCCCTCCCTCTCTTTCCTTCAAAATTCTGCAAGTACTGAACTGTTTTAAAAGTTACAATACTAAGGTAACTGAGTTTGTGTTTGCCTGTGTATTTATGCACCTCTGTTTGGCCTCATATGGGCTCTGCCTGCCTCTCCCCTTTGCAGATTGTGGATGAGAGGGAATTCTTCGAGATCATGCCGACCTATGCCAGGAACATCGTGGTTGGATTTGCCAGGATGAACGGACGGACTGTTGGGATCGTGGGCAACCAGCCCAAAGTAGCCTCAGGTTAGAGTCCAGTGTGAGACTCTTCACAGCACCATGCCTCTGTCTCTTTCTCTGTGTGCTGTGTAAGGTCAGAGCTGTTGTGTTGTGTGCTCCTCCGCTCATTCTGCGTTTTTCCACTGCTTGCTTTGTCTTGAACCTCACTGTAATACAGCTGTGAGCTGTGAAACGAACTGCAAACCATTTCTTTAGTGGCTCAACAAGGTGATCTTGCTCCCAGGTAATTAAATCAGTGCTGCATCCAGCCCAGGAGGAGCGGCAGCTGCACACGGGGTGGGGGTGGGGAGAAGAGCACCACTCATTTGGCAGCAGCCTGCAATTAACTGGGTTAATCATAGCATGGAAACCACACACTTCCTTCCATGGCAGTAAAATCCCTAAAACTCATCTGTAGGGTGAGGGGACTTTGTTATCTCACTGTAGCTGAACAGTGCAAAGCCTTCAGATGCACAATTGTGGAGCTCCTGACCTCACATGGTTTGAATCTGAAGGTACAATGTGCAGCTCTAGCTAAGATCACCCTTCCTAACTGTCCAGGGATTTTGCTTTCTCTCCTTACTCAGTAATTTCTGAAGTGACTTTCCCCAATCACAATGTTCTGATTTACTCCTTGTTTTTAATTCTTGTATCTATTTGTTTGGGAAAATCAGGTGACCTAGTCTGGTGTTTCATTTGTTTCATCACTACAAGATACGACCATCAAGATACTAGACAGAAGGTTTTAATATAAATTTAACCTTCATTTAGCATTTTAAATTTTAACAGCTCATTTTAATGTTTCATATAGAGGCTTTGATACAAAATGTGTTTTGTTTTAATATAGTTGTGCATAATATAATTCTAAATGGCACTGAAACAGAAACACTTCACAGTGTGTCTACCAGAAATGCTGATCTTTCTCAAAAAATTATTGGACTGTTTAATGTTTGCCTTTTTTAATGGAGAACTCTGTAACCTTTCAATATGACTGATCTGAAAAATACTAATGAAGAGAAAGTTACAGAAAAATATTTTAAAGTACATGTATGTAATTAAACTGTTATGTTTTGGGCTAGAAAGTCTTTGCACACAGGGTCAGAAAAATGAAATGAGCCTTTGAGTGTAGCTTGTTTTGTGATCTTAGTTCTAAACCAGGAAAGCTTCATGGCAGATTATCTCCACATTATCTACAGATAAGCTTTTCCTTTGTTTTGAGTAGACAATACAGCTTAAAATAGTGTGGTTTTGAGTTACCTTGAATTACTGCAGATCCCTGGAGTTGCTAACCCCTTTTTCTGTGTTCTTAATCTCAGGGTGCTTAGACATAAATTCTTCTGTGAAAGGAGCCCGCTTTGTTCGGTTCTGTGATGCCTTCAACATCCCCCTGATCACGTTTGTGGATGTTCCTGGGTTTCTGCCAGGTATGCCTTATCCTTAGAGTTCACGTGGTGCACGGTGGTGTTGGTGCTAAAAACCCATTTTCAGAACTCTGAGAAGACTTTTGCTACAGTAGACTTTAAACCAGGTTTCAAAATCCCACTTTTTGGGACAGAAACTCTGTATTCTAACTACAGTAGTCATCACAAAAGGATAGTGAAACATGCAAAAAATTACAGGAAAATGAAATAGTGCCTAACTAACCAGTGTGTTCAGGAGTCACAAGGCTTTGCTGGAGTTATCTGAGGAGAGTGACCCATCACACAGTCAGGTACTACTGCAGTCTCCGGCAGACTGGCAGAGACACTGGGATGGCAGGTTTGCCAGGGCCAGACTTGGGGATACCATGCACTGGAAAGCTCTGTGCTACTGCCAAAAGCTGTGACTGTGACCTGTGCAAGGAAAAAACCTGCATTCCCTGGAGATGCTGCACTTGTTTTAAATGGTGTGGAGTTACACTGATTGCTGTATTATACCGAGGTAAATGCTGAGCTATGTTTTTAGATGTTGTTTGATCTCCACAGCTCTTGCTGGGCAGGGTGGCAGCAGCAGGCCCTGCACAGGCTGTGCTGGGCCAGGGGAGGCAGTCCAGTGCTGTCCCCTAGCCCGTAGGACAGGATGAGGGGAGAGCTGGCACTGCTGGCTCTGGGAAGGGAGCAGTGGCAGCTGGGGCCACTTGAGGATGTTCCACCCACATCTGCTGCAGTCCCTCAGCTGATCCTGGCACGTGTTGCTCTTCAGGCTCTGCTGCAGCAGGAAAACCTGCCTCCTCCACCTGCTGCACCTGCTGCCCAGAGGGGCTGTTACAGCCCTGTCACTCAGACCTAGGGCTACACCAAGTTTCTTTTCCTCTGGGTAGACACAAAGGAGAAAATCCTGACCAAATATTCTCAAGAGATACAAACCACTACAGTTTACTGGAAAACTATAGAAAATTAAGGAACATTGTCAAAAGAGTAAATGCAACATAACATCACTTATCAAAACACAGACTTAGACCACTGAACATAGAAAACCTTTAAACCCATTCAATGCCACATTCTGTAAGAAGAGAGTTAGAAGAAGAAGGAAGAGAGAAAAACAGCTACCAGCTCCTAGGTTCCAGTGATGTAAAAGTCCAAGATGAAGGTAGGGTTAATGGACAAGGTGCAAAGAAGCCTGTCTCATGATCAGACTTCTTAAAGCTTTGGCCCCTCCTGGGTCTTCCTCCCAGGTGGGACTTGCAGTCTCTCAGCCACTCAGGCATCTCTGGGGGGCTGCCTTCAGTGTGCCATGGCTGACAGACACTGTGAGGCTGGAGGTACAGAGGGCTGGAGGTACAGGGCACCACCTCACCAGAGCAAGGTCTGATCCACCCACTAGCCCACATTCAAGGCCCCCAAGATCCCTGAGAATGGATTACCTTTTCCAGCCTCTGTGCGGGGGGACAGGGTGAAGCTCTGGGGTAAAAGTGTGTTTTCACTGGCACTGATTTGGTTATACACGGCCCCCTCTTGGAGCCTCTTCAGTGCTCCAAGACACTTCTCAGTGGAAAATGCCTGTGTTTAGAGGTACATCAGTGAGGAAAGGGCTATGATGAGCCTGCTTTCAGCACAGGCTCTCTTAGCAGTTAATATTAAAATGACCCATTGCAAAACAGGTTGAGAGAGGAACTATAAGTGTTGTACAATCAAATCTAATGTTAATACTTTGTATAAACCATGGTTTACCTTGAGGCCTCTGCAGTTCTCAAAGCATCAGGATGTGACTATTCAGCATTCCAATTCCTGCTTTAACACAATGGAGTTGGCACATTTTAACCAGGAGTTCCTCTCCTTTCTCCCCAGTGTAGGCTCAGCTGCCTCCTCTGGTAGAGACCAGGCAGTGGCTTGGTGTAAGTAGACACTCCAGCAATCCAGATTTGAGCAGTTGCTCAGAATCCAAGAACTATTTCCATATTGCTAATTCAAAGTAGTGACTTGATACTGCACAATGAAATGTTGGTTTGAAAGCAGATAAACGGAAGAAAAATTAAAAAGATAAATCTGAAGAGATGAGACCTGAGGTTTGATTATGATTCAAAAACTGTTGTGTTTTAAGGAATTTGGCAAGATTAGTCCATTAGCATTAGAAATCTCAGATTAATAAATTCTGAGGCAGACATCCTCATCCCATCTCCCTGTTCAGTACAGAAGGAGAAAGCACCTGTCACACTGGCTCACAGCAGTGTACAAAACCTCTCCCAGCATCAGTGACCCAAACACTTGAGTAGCCCTCAGTTTTCACAGGTGTGCACAGAGATGACATTTAAGGTGTTCATAACCTGTAACTGGATAAAAATACATATTTAGAACAAGGCTGGGACTGAATCTATGGCCAGAAAAGAGTTTATGTTAATTGGTCATGGGTGGCAGTGTAAATACTTTAAGTACCCACATGATCTTACACTGGAAGCATTAAGTGACTGGCTCCTCTGTTCTAGGTGTGGATTAGAAACAGATTGGGCCTAGAAACGGGGTCTGGGACTGCTCCCCAGCTCCTGGGCCTGGGCTGGGTGTCCCAGCTGGGCTTAGGCTGCTCCTTGGGGATGAATCCCCCTGGCTGTTCTGATTCTTGCTGCAGGAAGGGTCTGTGGGCTTGGCAGGTCCCACTGGCTGCAGGGAAAGGCAAGAACCAGAAGTGGAATTGCAGCTGAGAGCAGACATTTGTAAGTGTAGGCAGGAATTTTCAGACACTCAACTTACACCTGAGAGGAAACAGTAATGTTAAGCCAGCAAACATACTACCAAGTAAGTTCTTCAATCTCACAAAAGAAGTTTTACTTACATTAAAAAAAAAATCCATAGAAAACCTGTCTCCATGTGCTAAAAGCTGAAGTCAGGAGGTGAATAAACTGCTAGGAAGTTATTGTAGAGTTATATTCAGTGGTCTGAAATTCACAGTCCTAAAAATAAATTACTCCAATCAGGTGAGCCTGTCTTTGGGACAGAAGGGCATCATGTCACATGGATGGCTTGCATTCCTGTTTGTTGCCTATGATCATTCTCCAGAAGCACCTGCTGTGGAATTCATACTCTATCTTTTAAGGTCCATCATCCTGGGCTGCCTTGAAGGACAGCTAGGGTAGGTCCTCAGTATGGTAGAGTAGCCAAGCTGCTTTCTGTGTGGTCTAGGAAAGAGGGGGGCTTGGAAGGTGAGGTTTCTGGAGAAGTGACTCTAGGCTATTTCTTACTGCTGGTCACATCTGGAGTCTTGAAAATGCTCTAACTGTATTTTGTTCCTAGGAAGGTCCCATCTGCTCAGCTTTTCTTCTGTGACCTTCCATACAAACAGCTGCTGCTCTGATTTTTGAGTTGTTCAGTGTCTTGCAGAGAACACTGCCTGGCATGATCTTCTCCAGGGTATTAACGTGGCTGTGGTGGTGGTCAGGTTTGCTCCTGGTGATGGATGATGGGGTTGTGTGAATTCCCTGGAGTGAAGCAAGTCCCTGTCCTTTGCAGGCACGGCTCAGGAGTATGGGGGGATTATACGTCATGGCGCCAAGCTGCTGTTTGCCTTTGCAGAGGCAACTGTGCCTAAGATCACTGTCATCACTAGAAAGGTAAGCTGGCAAATTCCATGGAGATGTTCCAGAGTTCCTCTTCGCATTAGTGGCAATTTTAGTTAAACCAGGCTTTGTCTGTCTGTCCCAGTGGTGCTTTCTATCATTGTCGCATCTCTGTTTGTCCCATTTGGTAACATCTCTTTGTCTAACATTACAAGAGCCCACTTCTATTCCCAGACCACTGTCTCCGTTCCTTCCTTCCTCTTGTCTCTGTACCTGTCTGGAACTTCCAGTTTCTGCTCCCTGCTTTCTCTCTGGAATGCCTTCACTCAAGTACTTGTCCCATGTCACCCAGCCTGTCTCACTAAGTACATGCCATCTGTTTGCAGCAATTCTGCTTTCTCCTGTCTTGCCTTCTGGGCCTCCCTCTGCAAACCCAGCACTGGCTGCATCTGTCTTCTGCTGTGTCTTCAGTTTGAACACTCATGTGGCTTCTTTTCCTCCCCAGACTTCTGCTATGCTCTACCTCATCTTCCTTTCTCCATAAGGTACCCGACTGCCATAAGCTCTGGGGCTGGCACCTTACAGCCTTAGCCTTCTCCTTGCCGCTCTGCCCCTCCTGCTCGTTTTCCGGATATGCTTTTGGCTTATCATGGCAAAAATCAAAAAGAACTTTCTGTTCCTTTGCCTTCTCTGATTGTTCCGAGTATTTCCATGCAGTACTTCCCAATCCTGCAGCCTTGCTGCACTGTTCAGTACTGCCCTGACAGGGACTGCAATGCAGTTTGCTCTGCAGTCCTGCAGTATCTGTTCATCACTGCTGTCTGGAGCATTTCCAGTTCCAGAGTGGAGCACTGCAGAGCCTGCATGCTGCATTTCCTGGCCAGGAAATTCCAGAAGCACACTGCCTGGTTGGTTTGTGTGCATGTACAGGGTGCAGGTTGAGGCCTGCTGGTCTGGATACACACTGACCCCTTCCTGCCTGCCTTGCAGAATGGGCTTGCTTACCACCAGCAGCCCCCTTCCTTGCTCTTTTGGGGCTCTAGCTGAAGTGGTGTCTGTTCCTAGGAGATTGCTGCCACAAAGTGGAGATGCTCATGCTCTCCTTCAGGTAAAATCCAGCCCCAGCTGCTTGTCTCTGGACTAGAAAAAGCTGCAGGAGCAATGCAGGCTGTTGCTGCTGCAAGGCCACTCCTGGAGTGGATGCCCTGGTTTGTGTTACAGGCCTACGGGGGTGCCTACGATGTGATGAGCTCCAAGCACTTACGAGGAGATGTGAATTACGCCTGGCCCACAGCTGAGGTGGCCGTGATGGGAGCCAAGGTGAGTCCAGGCCCTTCTCACTGTGGTGCAGCAGTGCCCTGCCAGCAGCATGGGCTGTCCTGGTGCTGTAGGCAGGGGAGATGCTCCCATGCCCTCACTTGGAGGGTAAGGCCTGAGGGACTGTCACTGACTGAGCCCTTCTGTTCCCAGGGTGCTGTCCAGATCATCTTCAGAGGAAAGGAGGCAAATGCAGAGGAGGAATATGTGGATAAGTTTGCAAACCCCTTCCCTGCTGCCATAAGAGGTATGGTTGTCTCCCACACTGTGTTCCATTTGGTTTGCCTTTGCGTGGAGATAAAGTTGTGCTATTGAGTAAACCTTTTGCTAACAATTAAGTTATTTAGGTAAGAGAGTTGTGTCTGAGTTAGAAAGGTGATGCTGAACCACAGCCTGTGCATGTGGACAACATCTGGACACAAGAAACATCTTCAGCTGCAAAGAGCGTGGTGGAAAGTGGGGACTGCTCTGCAAAGTGCATTTTCAATTGTGTAGATAGTAGAAGGTGTCTCAAAATTCAGCCTTTTCCTTTATAGCACAGGTGCTTTGACAATCTGTTACACAGCCCTAGATGGAAAGCAGTGGCCTGAAGAAAGGGCCCAGTTCAGTTACGTTCTCCAGAACTCTCAGGAGCAAGTTTTTCCACTGTTTTTACTTCCAGTTTTGGAACAGTAACTGTGCTCTAAAAAGCAAGTTATATTCAAGATTTTAAAATTGACTCAGGAATGTTTCCTTCTCAATCTATTTAAAATGTAGTTAATTTACAACTTGTGAAGTTATTTATTCCAACCATTGTTTTGATTTTGCTAACTTATGGGTTAGCCTAGATACAGAAGTCTGGGAGGCAAACACTTCATGGTTGGTCAGGTTAAGGGTTTTTTTGTTTTAATCTTTTGCAGGGTTTGTTGATGACATCATCCAGCCTTCGACCACTCGCACACGCATCTGCCACGACCTCGATGTACTGGCCAGTAAATCCCAGTCCAGTCCTTGGAAGAAACATGCCAACATCCCACTGTGAGGGTGAGCAGGGGCTGCCCATGCTGGGAGACATTCTGAACACAAATTTTGGTTAACTCTCTGGTTAATGGAGGTCTGTTTGGCAATAGAAATAGTTATTTTCATTTTGATTTTTGCCAATAATCATCAATAAATCATAGTATATATTTAATTTGGGCATCTGAGCAGCTCACCTCTCTAAACCCTTTCTTGGTGGTTAATACTCAACACACTCTGCCCTGCCTGCTGCAGGTGAGCTGTTACTAATTGTTCAAGGTCAAACATTCCCTTTGCTCCCTCATTCCATAGGCCCTGGAGGTGGCTTAGGCAGGATTGAGCCACCTCCCACTGCTGGGAAGTTGGACCCCTGTGGAGTTCAAGGGTGTTCCACTGGCCACAGACCTTGGAATCTGACTCCACTTCCTGCACCACTGCCTCAGAGAGGAAAATGCTGAGCTTGGGTTCCAGTGCCCTGGAGACCAGGCCTTGCTGATCCTGGACTCAGTTGTTCTGTTCCTCTGTTAGTCTGGCCTGTGGCAGCTTTTCCCTGCTGGCTGCAGCAGCTGGGTCTCAGAGCCCCAGGACAAAGAGGGGTGGCACAGCCAGCCCCCTCTTAAGGACAGCAGACAAAAAATGGCAGTTTTGGTGGGACATGCAAACCCACCTCCCTCAGCAGAGGCTGGAACAGAGACCTCCAGAGGCCCCTTCCAGCCTCCTTTCTCTGGGATTATTTGCCAGCCTTGCCAGGAACCACTGCAGGAGGTGTTACTCTCTTCAGCCCTGGGCATGTGCTCACCTGCTCAGTAGAAGCTGCAACTTCCCTCCTGCCCCAAGGCAGTGAGGAACAGCCACTGTCACATTTAGTGCTGCTGCTGTGGTCACCTGGCTGCTCTGAGTAACTGACATTTGTTGTGTGACAGAGCCTCCCTACCTGCACTGCAGCTGCTGCTGCTCACTCCCCAGCACGAGCCTGAAAGGAGGAGAGAGGTAGGACGGCCGTGTCCCAGGCAGCTTCTCTTCCCAGGAAAGTGCAGTGAGTAGAGCTGTGGAGCTTGGAGCCTCTACCTGGGAGTGGGGGGGAAAGCAACAGCTAAACATCATCTAAAAGCACAATATAAAAGGAGCATTACAAGTAGGAGTTCCAGCTCCCCAGGTTTTTGGATGCATGGGAGGCAGCACCTTCAGGTTGGAGACATGCTGGCTGTCCTGGCTGTGGCACATGTCTGTGCCTCAGCATGAAAAGGCTCTTGGTGCTGTCCCAGGGAACAGAGCTCGCTGCAGCAACAAGGGAAGGTAAATTAAAATGCTGCTGTGGTGGGTGTCATGGCCATGGTGGGAGATCCTAGTTAACTGTGAGGAAACTGTAAGCGTTTATAATGTCCAAGAAGATTTTCCAAAGCTAAAGCTGGTTTAGAGGCAGAAGCTGTGAGAGGCGAAGGGATACATACACAGCTGCTTCAGCTTGCCCAGAGTCAGAAGGAGACAATCCATGAGAAACCCACTTGTCATAAAGAGCAAAGTACAGCTTTGTTAATTGTTTCCTAACCTCAGTATTGCTACAGACTCCATCCTCTCTCCCGTCCCTTGCCAGCACAAGAATTGGGCTTTTAGATCCTCTCCATTTCCAAACAGACAATTGCTCTACCAGGGCATGGTGGAAACAGGCTCGAAAGCTGCTCTGACCAGGCTTCTGAGAATTTCCTTGAAGTCCAGTCACCTAAAAAAACAAGAGGTACAAGATAAAATCCATTAAATAATGTGTAGCCCTTGAACTTAGCAGCAAGGCAAGTTACTTACTGTGTTCCTCAGTGCAGCAGGAGTTGCCATAACTTACAAGCAGTTGGAAGCTGAGCTTTCAGGCTCTGTCTTGGGAGTAGTTGAATCATCCCTGTGCCTCAGCTGCTGCATCTTGTTCCTTTTCATGACTCCAGTGATTTTTCCTTAGGAAGTGGGCCAGGTGATAAAGCAGTCAGTTTTCTTTAGCACTACAGAGATGAAATCTTTCATGGGTTGGACAAAAATAGCACCTTGCTCCCTGAGACATGGGAGTAACATGGACATTTTGTTTCAGGAATCTGTGAAACTTCATTTAGCCCAGCTGGTTGTAAGAACTTTCAAGCCTTTCCCATGGCAGTTTCTTCCCACAGACTCCAGGTCACTTCAGATGTATAGGGCAGAAGAGAGAAATTCTTCTCAGACCTTGTGGCATTTCAAGAAACTGTAAGTTTTAGTAGTGCAGCACTTGCATCTGGTGTGGGACCTTCCCAGATTTATAGGAATCTCACATTCACCACCCCTCTATCCCCACCAACCAAACCACACCATGGTGGAGGGGAGAAAGAAGCCCAGAGAGGGTTTCCATCACTCTTGAGGCTGAGTGGGTAAGGGAGTGGGGTACAGGTCTGGTTGTGAAGCCTGGACTACATGAAAGCTACCTGTCAGTTTTGCCTTTAATAATTCCTTGAATTCCTACTACTAAACGGGATGACAAAATGTGATGGTCCAAACAAGCACTTAAAAGAAAACTATAGTGAAGAGGGTGCTATTCATACTCATGATTTTGAATAGTTTATTAAATGAAAGGTGAAGCATCAGTTTTAAATTGTACAAAAGGAAAAAAAAACCTCATATTGTAAATGTACAATTTACAGAATTACTAGCAAAACCAATCAAGGAGACACTCATAATACAAAAACCTATTGACTGCAAACTGAACTGGAGACCCATTGCAGGTACCATGATAATAAATGTTTGTTATACAGTATTCTACAATGTTAAATTAGGAATCAGTTTTCCACACAGAGGACTGTGAAGCACAAGGTTTGTCTGAGACTCTGACTCAAACTGGGCAGCATCTGTTGTGCCACCATGCTCACAGAGTGATCCTGGGACAGGTCCTGCAGCCATTCCTGCCCCCAGGCCGTGGGGGTGCACAGAGGGAGGTAATGGGGTTTATAAAGTTCCAGCTACTTCTTGGGATCAATACATCCCCAACTCACACTAAGGAATGGCTGAATTACCTGGTCAAACATTTTTGGCAACCGTGTCTGAGAACTGCACGTGTTGTGAGAGCCAAGCACAGCTGGGTGAGGTGCTGGGCTGGGTGAATTGGGCTCTTTCCCTGCCCATGCTGGGCACTGAGGGGTTGGGCTGGTGTCCAGTAAGCTTCAAACAGAAAAAAGCTCCATGATTATTCTGCAGTTGCTAAAACTAAAGCACCTCTGAAACTGCTGTGCTCCAAGTCTGCTTTATATCCCAACTGCTACTGAGTGCAGAAAGATGAAGATTTTGGGGCCAGTTGTTGGAGATCTGGAGCTGTGGAGGGCCAGCACTGCTGGTGCCAAGCCAGGCTGGGTAAGGAGCAGCTACTATGTCGAGTCATAAAATCGAAGCATAATGAAATTCCAAATTATTGAAGACATTGAAAAATATCTTAGTACAATGAATTAGCTGAGAATATTTTGGGTTTTTTTGGAATTTTTTTGATGTTTTTAGCTTTTTTGAAAAATCATATTTTTTTTCCAAAGAATTACTCTCAATATGCACAGTTAACACTGAAAATGTAGCTGTAGTCCATTGTAAGCTTAAGAACTTCACCATCTAAGCACAAATTTCTATGCAGCACATACAGTACTTCTAACTGGCAAAATTAATTTACAAAAATAGCGAAAAGGGTATTTACGGCATGGAAAGTAGACTCTGTTTTATGGTACAGTTAAAATTACTTTTAGTATGCTAAAGTGATCCTTTCCCCCACCCTTGAACTATTTTTTTTTAATAGGAAAGTTGCTGTTTATGTACCTTGTGTTGGCAGGCTTGAAGTAGGTAGTAAAAACAGCAAAGTGATTACTTGAGAACCGTTTGTGTGTTTTACTGAGAATACTTTATTTGCTGGTATAAGTTGCTAAAAATGCACAGAGCAAGTACCAATAGAAAATTTACTGGTTTTGTGTCCCCATGTGCTATATAAAATGAATGTTACACAGCATCTGTTGGAAAAGTGGCTTCATGGACATCTCTTACTTTATGTCCCATTATAAATAAAAATAAATCTTCTCAAGAGTATAAAATCTGGGTTTATCATATCAGAATCTGAAATTTTTTGGCAGAGATGCACGTCATTAGAATTCTAACCTCTTCTCTGAGAGTGTTCTTCTCCATGCCTATGAGAGGACATAAGCGTACCATAATGTTAATCAAATCCAGTGTGTTCCAAAACACTTTTCCGTAGCCAGAACGACCTGCTTACAGCAGCCTTGCTAGTCAGTGGCTGATAGGCATAGGTTTAATAAAAATGGCTAGCTTTGAAAACATAAAAAGGCAAATGTTAAAACTGTTTTAAATTGTACAGCAGAAAAATAAAGTTAAAAAAGTTCTGTTTTCACTCAATGTTGTTTTCAGAAAACATATGTAGAACAGTGTTTATTTTGACAGCTGTCTTAACAATTTAAAACTTCCTCCTCATCCAGAAAAAAAAAAAAATCCGTATTAGGACAGTCAAGAACAGGGATACAAATGATTTTTTAGGTCAGCCCTTCTGAGGTGACTGGATTGGCCAACATTCCCGTGTGTCATTAAGAAGCTCCTCTTCTCTCCGTCACTACACCAAGGGGTTGACCTCAATCATTTGGTTAAAAATCAAACCGTATCACATCAAAAATGTGGTTTTCATACAAGCTATCACAGTATATAGGCCTCTAGCTCTAAACAATAGAGTTCCAAGTTTGTAAAAGGTCTTCGCCAGACTTCAGAACATGGGCATGCCAAATCCCTGGAAAAGGGGGGAAAAGACAGCGGTTACGTGGGGTGGGACAAGAGCGGAGCTCAAAGCAAGCACAACCAACCAGGCCTTACTGAATCGTCCTCGATGATCGCCGCCGAGTCGAAGAAGTCCGGCCGCAGCTCCGCACGCTCGCGCCGGTTCCGCGACGGCGGCTGCAACACACAGGAGTTGGAACAGCTCGGGGCACAGGGAGCCCTGCCAGCCACAGAGCCACCTGTGCCTGCCCCTCACCTTCCCCCCAGTGCCACAAAACCATGGGCCCTGACACAGGACAGCACTCCCTCAACTCTTTATTATTGAAAGAATGGGGTAAAAGCTGATGGGTTCTAATTCTAACTCTGTGCTCATAGTTAAGGACTTGCCCAAGGTTCTTGCTGACTTAAGGATGTTTCTGTATTGGGACTGTAGGCCAGACTGCACAGAAACTCCCTCTTAACTCTCTTTATGCTTCAAGTTCATAGAGAAACTTGAGCTCTGACATGGTCAAAAATGGATTTATCAACAAAAAGGGTACGGAAGATATTGAAATATTTCTGAGGCTTAAACCCTTGATGGTGTCCTTCCCCACGAGCACAAGAGTAAGTGTGAGCCTCACTGGCTTGATCAATTCCTTCCTTTCCTTGCCTTGGATGTTACTTACTTGGTAATTACATGAGTGCTGGCAATAACCTCAATATGCAGCAGCCTTTCCCAAGACACTGTAGCCCAATCCTAATATAACCTAGGGCTTGGTGTTTGGATGTGAAAGGAGAAACAGGCATAAAAATGGTGAGGTGTGTAAAGCAAACTGCTCCTTTATCCCATTTTACAAGGGAACAGTCATTCCAGAGGGGAGACCAGTTAAGGCTGTAAGTGCTGCAAGGAATTTCTCCCAGCAGTCAGCGCAGTACTGGAAGGGACTGAGGCTGCCGTTGATGATGGGACCTGTTTGGGAGCAATTCCTGTTTAAGGAGCTCCCACCCACACACCAGTGCCTGTGCTCCCTCCTGCTGTGCCAGCAGGACTCTGGCTGTGACCTACTGAAACCTCAAGTAAGGATCCCCTGCCCAGCCCACCTCCTCAAAATCACACTAACCAGGGAAGGGAAAGAGAGGGACCCCTTGGCTGTGCCAGTCTGACACATTGTGGCTGCAATAAAGAGCCATGTCAGCACAGCCTGTAACTCATAACCTGATCCTTGTGGACTGACAAGTCTGAGGTGTGTGATGGTGCTGCTGCCAGAAGCTGCCCAAGAACACAACCTTGGGAAGAAGGAGCACTAAGCAATGCTCCTTGTGTTGCTGTGAACAAACCCACTGGTCTCGAGCCTGCAGCTGGAGGCTCTGAGAAGTGCTCACATCATTTCCACTCTAACATTCAGACAACCAGAGGCCAGACTCAAAATTTTGGAAATTTTTGGTTACACTTCTAAAATTCCTTTTAAATTAGTTTTCAACTGTTTTAAACTTGCCATTGATAAGATTTACTGACCAGATCAATGACCATTGTGTCCTCAAATTCTTCATTCATGTCCTCTAGCTGGCCTCGTGAGGACATCATTACATCTTCAAAGATGGGCTCAGCGTCATCTTCCATTAGACCTCGTCTGATTAAACAGAGAGAGAGTCATTTCCAAGCAGAGAAACTTCCCAGCCCTGATCTTTGTCATTAAAAAGAATGCTCAAATCCTGTAATTTAATGCCTTCACTCAAACCCTGATGCTGAGGGTAAAGCCAACAGGCTCTCTGGAATGCCAAAGGGAGGAAAATGGCACATAAACTCCCCTCCCCAAACCCTGGCCCAGGCTAAAGCAGCAAGTCCCACTGACAGCACTATGACCAGTAATTGAAGTTGTCCCCAACAAGAACAGGGCAGTAACTCCTCTTGTGTTTGCCTGCCCTTTTACCAAGGAGGAGTGACACTGTTTGCCAGGATCACTGGTAAAGCCCTGTGACTCCAGCAGTGGCTTCAAGCCCAGTTCCAAAGGCTGAAAGGATTCCAGCCCCCGTACTGAACGACTTGGTGGGATCAGCACAGAGCATGTGGTGCCCCAGTGTTCACCCACATGTGTTCCCTCCATTACTGCACAGAGGACACCTGGGCAAAAAAGGATGGAGTGCAGACACAGGAACAGGCTCATGGGCAGAGCTCACAGGAAATTACACAGCACACAAATCATGCAACCCCTCTGAGGAATGAGAGACTGCACCCTGTCACTTGGCCTGGTGTCTGGCCACAGTCAGAGGATGGCAGTGCTGGGCTGGATCCATCCCAGCACTACAAACTGTCCCTCTGCCTTCAGCACAAGGGTGAAACGGCACAGGAACAACTGGCAACCAGCAGGAAAGGTAACATTCACTGTGGTGTCCTGCACATGGTTCTGCTGAGGGCAGCAGCCTGTGAGCACTTACACTGCGTGCCTTACACCACTTCTGCCTTTCATGTAGTTCATTCCTGTCCTGTCCTTTCGATTGAGATCCTCCAGCTTCTGCTGGCCCAGCCACGAGATCTGCATCTGGGGACTGACACACAGGGAATAAGTTAGGACTGACAGCAGTAACAGTTCTGAGCTGCCTATTGTGGAGTTTCTAGCTCCAAGTTCTGTGTCTGGCCATGCCTCAGATTAGGATAATTAAATCCCATCCATCATTGTACACATCTTCTGGATTCCCTTCCACAGTCTGTCTCCTCTCACTTATGTGCACAAAAAAAATCAATTAACTGTTGCCATAAAAGCAGATATGGAAACACTGACATTGCTCCTTCATTAGGGGCAGGCACCTGGAGCGGAAGCACCTCTAAAGTTTGTTATTATTAAATAGTACTTTATTGTGTCAGATGAGGCAAAATATGAGCAAGAATGGATGCAAATTAGTAACTGACAAAAATGTCACACAATATGAAAAACAAATGGTTTTTACACAAATACCCTGATCAACTTAAGGGCCAGTACCTCACCCATGTGTAAATACCTTCCAGGCTGCACTGCTGATGCCACCAACCAACCTGTGCTCACCTGTTGCATCCTGGCAGCACCTGCTGGCAACACCCACTGACAGAAAATAACCAATGTTTTCCCTCTAAATGGAGGTGATAAAATAGGAGCAAAGGGACAAAAAGAATATATAATTTAGGGCAATTACCTCAAATCAGGAATTACTAGCTCAGCAGCTGGAAATTTAGAAAAATATCAGTCAGGGTGTCTGGAGAACCTTAACTCTGATATCAGGCAGGGGGAAAGAAAAGAGAATATCTACAGGTCTTCCAAAGAAACAGTTCCACCCAGCCTGGGACACAAGCACTAGGATGATTTGACCAGAACTGCATGGCTATGCTATGAGATAATTTTAACATAAGGAATTTCTACTATTATTCCATTACAACATATTTTTCTGGGACTTGAAGACAATCCACGTATTGCTGAGCTGTAGTCAAGGCATTTCCAGGTGGCTTTGCAAATCAACACTGCATCTCTGGAGCCACAGGCTAACAATATCACTATAAACCACAAGCAATTCCTTTGCCTGGCTGACTGTACTTGATGCTGAAATTCCAAGACTTACTTGTGTAAAAAATCCTGTTCAGATCCCTGCTCCGACTCGTGCTCCTGGATCTGCTCTCCCATTTGTCTGGTGTTCTCTCTCAGGACAGTGGAGGTGAGCTGAGGTGTCTGCAGTGTCCCTGGAGTATGGATGTTCTCATTCCTGTTCAGCCAGGAGCCTTCCAGGCTCTCATCTAGAGAGAGAACACTGAAATCACTGCTAATTTCTGGCCACATGCAGGGCAGCATTCAAACAAGTGTGCACTAAGGGATCACCTGGAAAAATGCTTGGAATTGTAAGATTTTCAGTTCTAACTTTAGATTCTGTTAAGTATTACTACCCTCTATTCCCAGCAATAACAACAATTTAAAGGGAACAAACAGAAACCCCATTGCAAACAAAGTCATACTGCAGCACGGCCTCAGCTGCTGGGTGTATCTTATCTTGAACATAAACAACCAAGGTAATTCCCAATTCCTGAGTTTACCATCGGGCATTGCTAATCTCATGCACCTACAGCAACCAAGATACAGTTAAACACTAAGACAAGATGGAGCACAAACCCCAAAATCTGGTCACTGCAGATCTTTAGAATTGTCAGAACCACCGGAGTGGAGCAGGGAGGGGACACTTAGCAATAAAAATGAGATAAAGATGACTGAAGGTCTAGCTGGGATCCTGTGCTTATGTTGGGAAGGGAGCAAAGCAGAGAGGAGGGAAGAGGGAGGAGTTGAGAATGGGTTAGAGCAGGAAGTGTGTAGCCAGAGACACACAGAAAAAAATTCAGTTGCTGGAGTGAAAGACAGGAGATGACAACAGAGATGACAAGATCACAGATTTACTAACAGGAAATGTTTGGTGAGAAAGGTAGATTGGGATCTCCATGGATCTGTTCATTCTTCCATTGCCTTTTACTGCCCTTTAGGCATAAATGTTGTCTAAAAAGCTGCCTATTTATTCTCAAATTTACCTTTGAATCATTTTTACATTAGGGATTATTTTTTAAAAAGCTATTGATTTCCTTAAGGCATCATGAAGAAATGTCACAGAGCACATTTCCTCTCAGAAGCAACAGGGAATGTTCTCCAAGCCAGTCTGTGCTGGATTTAGGTGAGAAAGGAACCAGAGGGGACTGGATATGGTTCATTGATGCCACAGTAATTTCTGCAGTGACCTTTCTGTTAGATCCTTTACAGTGAAAACTAAAGAAACAAAAAAAACCAAAGGAGATCCTCAAATGGAAAGTGTTGGAAATCAATTCTCCCTTCTACTGATCACTGAAAGAGGGTGACACAAAAGAGTATGAGGTAAGCAAAGCCTAAAAACTACACCTTAAGCCTGAGATTTTCCTTACTGGGAGGCAAAGATGCTCCTACACCTCCCAGGGTAAAAAAAAAAAAAAAAGGTAAAATACAGTAGAATAGAATGAAAATGGCAACAAGAAGAAAGAAGAAAACCTCAGTAGCTGAATTCTGTGAAAATCTTGGCATCTTGAAAGAAGAAAAACGGTGCCTGAAGAAAGGAGCCAGTATTTTATGTACCTACACTTGAGGCTGGCTGTGAGAAGGACTTGGTGCAGGGACTGCTCACCATGAGCTGCAGTGGAGAATGGATCTGGCTGTATGGGCAAACTTTTGAGGAGTATTTTGGGAAATTGCTGTATATTCAGGCAAATGGGCACTAGATTCCTTACTGAGGGGTTACTGTCATAGATACTGACTGTGGAAAAACCCCTGAAGTTTAAGATCCCACTCACATCTACTGTATAGTGGAACAGAAAATTAGTATTCACAAAAGTCCACACTACAGCACACAGATTGACCAGGAACAGGTGCAGCCTTGTAAGAAATTTGCTATCACAGCCAGATTCCTGATGAACACATCTGAGGTCCCAGAAAGAGTAAATGCAGACAACACTAGATATCAGTACTATTTTAAACAAAAATGGTGTCTTTTTAGTGTTTCCAATGGCCCTGCAACAACAGAGATCTGTTATCAGAATTTCTGCCTGGAATCTGCTCCAAATCCCTGAGAATTAACAACTCCCCAGAGGGAACCACAGGCAGAAATCCAGCAGTCCAGGAGTGAGAAAGAGCAGGTAACTTCACAAACACCTCTTCCAGCAGCAATAACAGCTTTTAACAGTTCTGATTGCCAATTTTGGTCAAGACAAACAAGAACAGGGGGCTGTGGTGCTAATTTCCCCTAAAGACATGCCCAGGCCTGACAGAACCAGCAGAACAGATGCCTTGGTTCTGTCACATCCAGAACATATCATGTATTTCTGCATGAACTGGTAAACCCCCCCTCTCCTGAGTGTCCAGAATGCCAAAGCCCTGTACCCTCACTAACCTTCCACTCTCTTTTTGTGGAGGGGGGGTCGGCCCTTCTTGTTCCTCACGGAGGAGGCCTTGCTGCTGCTGCTGCCGCTGTTCACGGACATCCTGTCGTCCTCACCACCTGTCACCAGCGAGTTCCGGTACGAGATCAGCGGCAGCCAAACGTCCTCTCTTCTCTCCATCATCTGCTCTGTCAGGAACTTCTCCAAGTAGGTGTGCCTGGAAAGGAAAGACAGGGGGTACAGAGGTGCAGCAATCTCCCCACAGACACCTGGATATGGCCACTGTGTCAGCAGCCAGGCTGTATCAGAGCCACTGCTGCAAGGATGCAGGATGTCCTTTGGCATCCTGGAACAAGAGAAATGGGTTAGTCAAAAGCAGGCATTTATTTTTCCAGAAAAAATTTGAACACCTGGTCCACTGCCATGAAAAGTCCAGTGCACACATGTTAACTGAAAGGAGAAACCAACAACTCCCTCCTGGTGTGGAGGGCATAGGAACTGTTTTCTTTTTCCATTGATTATTTAATTATGGAATCAGAAGTAATCTCTAAAATGAACATGCAAATCTACATAAATGTGATTCTAGTGAGTTTGGCTGCAGACCCAAATATTCAGAAGTTTGGTAAGAGAACTCAGGTACTTCAGCATCACTTCCTGCACCCCTCAGACACAATTTCCTTTAACACCACCTTGCCAGGTTGCCAGCAGTGGGAGTCAACTCCAGACATTCCACATGGAAAGGCAGGGGTTTCCTCTGTTAGCTCATGGCAGCTCGGAGTTGTTACACAGCCCAACTCCAGAACAGGCCCAGGAGCCACAATGCTCATGTGAGGGTGACATCACACCAGATTTTTGATTCAGTGAATGGCATAACTTTGTTCAAAAAACAGCAGGTTCCTGTCTACTCTTTTATTGAATACTGTCAATGCTTCCTCCTTCCCTTTTTCATGTGTATATTAACTCCCAAACCTGGCAGTAATGGGAAATTCTTCATGTATTCTCTATTTTATGGTACCCAACCATGCCACTTGAGTGCTTCATGGCTTTAGAGAATCTACCTACAGAAGAGTCTTGGAAAGTAAGAAGTTTTTCTGCCTCCATTTTGTATTTATAGAACGAGATTGCATGCTTATGGCCAAATTGTGAAGGAGGAAAATGACACCACTTGGGAGTTCTTTACTGCCTGGATGCCAAACTTGAGACATCTGCTCAGCATTTTGGGGGAGCTTCACACTGGCAGTTCTTATCAACTCTGAATTTCCAGAAGTGAGAACACCATGTTGAGGCTCTACCTCACCTGACACCCACTAGTGAGTGTCCAGTCTAAGCCAACAGTGTCTTTGAGAGAAATAAATGGAAATAAGTGCCTCCAAGGACAATCTCCTCTATTCTGTCCTACATTAGTTCCTCAGGATTTCCCTGCCTTTATGTGCCTTAAATGGGCGTGTAACAGACTGTTAGTACAAATTCTTCTTCTCCAGCTGTATGAGTGTGGCACCTTACATGAACAGTTTTATGTGAAATCCATAGATTTTAATAAATCCAAAAATGGCCATCACCAGTTCTGAAGGTTACTCATAAAATGAGTAGCCAGATTAACAGGCTAGGAAAATTAAATTAAATCAGTGTTGCTGCTTCACTCCCAAAGTGGAAGCTTCTCCCTTTTCTAGCCCCAGAGAAAGAAGCCAGCAGCCCAGCAGAAGGAAGCAGAAGCCCTGTGGAACAGCAGTGTGTGCTGGACCCTGTCAGGAAGGGTGTTCTGGAGCAATGCCCTGACTCCTGCAGGCTCTTGGGTGGATGATCTGGGGGATGAGGCAGGGAAGCCAAGCTGGAGAACCTGGGCAGCCACATGTTCCTGAGACTGTGAGGGCTCCAGAGCACTTCTGGCTGCAGACAAGAGTCCATTGCTGAGTTTGGGGAGGGCCTCTGCGCAGGGAGGGAGGGAAGTGATCCTGAACATGGGACTTCTCCAGCAGATGGTGATCATGGACCTTCCTGCACACAGGCAGCCCCTGTGGCAGGGGAGAGATCCCTGTGGATTGGAGGAGCTACAGAAAAGGGCAAATCCAGCATCCCACTCCTGTCCTGTCAGTGGAGCACTCTGGGCAGGAGTGGAGCCATCTCCACAGAATCCTTACATGTCAGCAAGTTGTGCTGACCCTTCTCATGGTCACCACAGCCCGTGGGGTCTGGGGCAGGGCTGAACTCATCCCAAGACAGCAGTCTGGCACAGATCAGATAAATCAGGCCCTAAAGGACCTACTTATTTTCAGGATCATTGGATTCAGCTGAGGTCAACAGCTCAGGTACAGATATTCCACCACAGCCATCCTTATACCCCTGCAGGAGCAGCCACTGGATGTGTATGTGGGCAGGGGAATCTTTGAGAAAGAATTTAAATGGCAACATGGAAGGCGAAGGAACAAAATGTCCCAAAGAACTGAATTTCACTCAAAGGCTCAGGTTAACAGAAGCTGTCAGGGACAGCACGACATAACTTTAAATGTCAGACACTGGAAACTTGTGGAAGGGATGACTCTGCTGAAAGGCTAAACTTCACTAAATTCACAGGAAACAGGCCAGTGGCACTTAGACCACCATGCAGGAGAATCTACAGTTCAGCTAAGTTCAGACAAGCCATAAAATCCTGTTATCCTTAAGTCCTGTCCTGAAGAAAAGGATAGAGACTCAGAAGATTCCAGGATATAACAATGAAGAGCAGATGCACAAATGGAGTGCCAAGACAGCCTAACTGGATCATTCCATTCCCTAGCTCCTTTAACTATTTGTCCTACAGTGTTTGCTGAATTGAGAAATTATTGATACAATGAAAAAGTGAAATTGGTTCAAGTGTGTAATTTTTCATATGAAAAATTACACAAAGTTAACCAAGCTGCATTTCTTACTGCACATATAAAGCTGTAATGTCCATAGTTGTTAATCCTAACAGAAAAGTCCTTTTAAAGAAATGTCTTCACAGAAAAACATCTGTCAAACCTTCACAGCAAGGTCTGACAGAAAGAGTCAGTTGAGGTCATTCCAGTTGATCTTTTGACTAACACTCAGTAAGGTCACAGAATTGACTGGAAAGACACCTATACCCTTAAATCAGCAGATCAGGCAAATGCACTTTTAAACTGGTCATAAAGTTATTCAGTGAATTTAGTTCCACACTGGGCACATAGTGCTTGGCTGATGTTTGACTGGAGTCCTCTTCCAACATATTAAAAGAAACAACAAATACAAGTTTACAATTTATGTAAATATACAACAGAAACAGGTGCTACTGCAGTGGTGACAGCCTGTAAATTCCCTGCACTGCTAATGTTTAATTTCTTTTCTTCTAGCCTAAAAAAGGATTTTTAATTTTCAATACCCTCTGAGAAATTTTAAACAACATTGTTTTGGGGAGGTCTCAAACTCACCTCATTAGTGGGTCTGATTTTTCTTTTCCCATTTATTTTTATTACTTTAAAACATAAAAGAATGAGTAAAGTATGTATGTGAAATGTCTCAGGGACATTTTGCAGCCCCGGTTAGATTGTAGAAACCTCAAAGGAGAGAGCTGAAACCCACACTGCAGGGATTAACAGAGCCCAGGGATGAAAACAGAGCATTACTTACACAGTCTTTTTGTCCTGTCGCAGGAGTTTGGAAGAAAATTCACTTAGCACTTCCAGGAAAGCAAGGTTAGGAGGTGGATAGTCTTGTCCTTTCTGATTCTGGTATTTGAAGGCAAACTCTATGCCATCTCTACAGTACAGAAATATTAACAGATATTTGCAACAAAAACAACAACAAAAAAAAAACCCAAAAAACCCCCCAAACCCCAAAAACCAAACAAAAAAAAACCCAACCCAAAAACCAAACAACTTGCCCCAAATCTGAGCTGTGATGAAACTGTTTGTATCCTCAGATACCATGACAATGTAATTCCCCTTACTAGCAAACAGCAGCTTTTGGACAAAGGGGAATGCAGAGTTCCCTGTGGATTTGTGAGGCCCCCTCAGATAAGCGCATGGCCAGTCCCTGTAAGAGGGTACTTGCCCAGTGTGGGAACTGGGCAGGTGCAGCCCAGGGCAGGAGCTCCATGGAATGTGTCAGATCAAACAGGAGCCAACCTCTGCAGCCAGAGCAGAGAACTGAGTCCCCAGAGCAGGGACACGCTCGGTTCTGCTTTGTCACCTGTGACTAAAGAGAACACTGTCCCTTCCTTCACCCAGCAAGGCACGAGTGTCCCCTGCCTCCTGCCTGGCTGAGGACAGTGTCGGGTGCATCCTGACCGAGTCAGGCTGATCTTGGTCTCAAGGACTGAGTCTCTGAGTCACCAAACCTTAGCATTTAAACTTTTTTATGGCATGGCAAAGTCATCATTTAAATTTAGCAGAACCTTCCCACGCTTTCCTAAGCAGCAGTTGCATAAAAATTTTCAGTCCACTTTAAAAGATTTCCAAAATACTTTCGGAGTTATCTTTTCTTAACAGCCCTTAGTTCCTCCAGAATTCACAGGGGTGTGGAACAAAGAACCATCCTCAGCTGTTAGACACAACCCACCTCAGATAAACAAACATAACCATGCCAATAAATTCCAATAAATAATTAGGTAGCAGCTAGTTTGTTTCCTTTCTACCTACATACATGTAGACCCCTCCACTTAAAGTAGAAAAAAATGTATAATTATTCCATGGCCTGTTGAGACTATGTATCCTGAGAAACGGAATGCTGAACTAGAGTTTTAATCTGAAATAGTGTAAAAATCTAGTTTATTTACCACCACTCACTTGTGTAGTGTGGCCACAGCCTCTCTTGTCTTGATCTGATCCAAGCCAAAAGTGAGGGCAAACCGCCGGGCCAGCTCCTTAATGCCACTTACATGGGCAGATGTCCTGTCCAGGTTGGGACCTTGCTCCTGAACAAGCTCATTGAACAGCTGCAGAGAGAGTTCAGAGGTTGACATCTGTGAGCTGAGAAACACTTTTATTGAGAAAGACTTGGGTTCTAAACTTGCTGGACCTGAGAATGGCCTTTGTGACAACTGAGACATAAGAGAGTCCCTGTCACCTGTCAGAATTTCTTCTGTCCCTCTGCTGTTTGCCAGCTGTCCCCCATCTTGCATTTGTGTGGAGTTATTTTGGTGGAATTCTGCACCTACTCTCCCTGAATTCCATCCATCATTCTCCCAGCTCATCAAGAAGGTCCCACATTCTCGTGCTGTTCTCTTAAGCACCTCCATCACCCATCAGATCAGGTGGTGCCCTGAATTTGGGGATCAAAACTGCAGCTCCTCCACTGTAGCCTCAGTGCCTGTTTGCCCAGCACCGCTGCCTCCAAGGCCCTCCCAGCACAGTATTGAAGTGCTTGATGCTTTTCCAGCCAGTTCCACCTCTCCTGGCACTGCCATTCACACCCCATCTCTCTCACTGGTTGCTGAGGGTATCCTGGCAGACAGTGCCAGTGAGGATATTAAATCAGGCTCCATTACAGCCACTGTTTCCCTCATCTCCAAAAGCTCTTTTACCATGTAATTAATGACAGTAGCTTAATTGGACAGGATTCCTCCTTGACAAATCCACACTGGCTGCTACCTATCTCTGAGGCACTTGCAAAGAGATCCTCTCATTACTTTTTTCAGGGAATTTTGTCAGCCTGACTGATCTGTGGCACCTGCTTCCTCCTCTCCAAGTTTTACAGACATGGGCTGCTTTGACACTCCGTGATTCTTCTGAAAGTACATCTGTTTTTCTCAGGTTTGCATACATCTCTCTCAGCTTCCAGATTGCTACAGGAAATCCCTTAGGAAGGAACTTTAGGAGGTCCAGCTCATTTGAGAACATCTAATTAGCAGAAATAATTTCTCTGAGCAATGGGCTTAAGTGGTATTTAGTGCACTTTGTGCTGTTGCTTGATGGATTTCATCACCAGGCAGTAATTTACAGTTGATGTAAAGTGAATTTTTCTGGGAAAAAACATGTCTAACAGTATTGGAAGACTTAATTAGCTTGAAATTTGAAAAATTCATCAGTATTTAGACAAAGTATAAGGAAGATGCATTATTCAGCAAACACTAAGAAGAAAAAGCCATCCTAATTCTTCTTGTTGACTTGGGATCAATAAATAAATGCCATGATTCAGCTTGGACCAAACTGCCTCCAAGGCTCTTCTCTCCCTCCCTTCCATTCTTATCTGCCCAAACTTTGCCAGTGTGGGCCTATGGAGACAGAGATTACTGAGACAAAGGGGCAGTGACAGCCTCAACTGGGGAGCAGGAAAATGAAGAAAATGTCCTAAGGAAGTGCAGCATTTCTGCTTCCCTGTCAAGTGCATCAGAGGAAATCCTGGCCAGGACTTTTTGCAATGAGGCATTTCTAACAAAAAAATCAATGCTCTTACCTGTTGCAAACTGAGAATGAGTGTCTTTGCACACTGGATTTTATCAATTTGCCTGGTTTTGCTCAGGGTTTCCTTAATGATATCTCCATAGTCATTGTAGTACTAAGAAAAAATGTGAAAAAAAACCAAAAACCTTTAAATCAAATCTCTTATACAATTTCTTACAGTTTTCCCAGGAGAAAGATTACTTGTAATTCTTGATTTGAAAAGGCAGCAGTTGCTCAAATCCAGATTTTTGGTGTGAGTGGGGAGCAATGTTTCAGTATCAAAATTTAAACCAAACCCTGTGGTAAGGTAGGGAACTTCTGTATTTATTACCTTTTATAACAAACATGTTGAAAACCAAACAAAAGAGCATTTCCTGCCCCAAACTAAGCACTTGATGAAGGTGACCCACGGCTGCCAATTCCCAACAACATGACATTGATCCAACACCCCCTTAATAAGCAGATGTGAACAGACACCAGCACAGAGGTGTGTGCTCCTTGTACACTGAGGGGAAAGGAATTCATGACAGCCAAAAAGTGGAGTAAGGAATGAGTCAGCGTGGAGTGCTGTTTCTCTTTATCTTAACAGAATGGCTGCTGAAAGCCACAGCCTATGGTGATGCCCATCTGGGTAGAAAAGCTGTATTATCATTACAAATTCCAAGCTGAGAATAGGTTTGCTTTTTCCCCAACAGTATTCTTTCAGCATTATTGATGTTTCTGCATTTGCAGTCACTTATTTTCATTCCTTCTAAAATATTGCTTTTACCTTCTTTGGTAGTAATTCAAATTAAATTCCTCTCCCTCTCCCCCAATTTTAAGAGAAGAAGGGGCATGGGAAGAGGAGAAGCCCAACCTAGAGCAGCAGGGAGGGAACTCGCCTGGATGGTGACAGCTTCAGTTTCAAACTCCCACTCTGGCAAAGAATCCCTAAGCAAGACTAACTCTGACTGATGGCTACAGTGTATCCTGGGAATTTTATTGTGCTGTGTGCACCTGATGAACAGGAGAATTTCAAGTTAAACCCTTTATGTTTCATATCAACATCTCCAACCGTGTCTAGAGTAAAGGACCTGCTCTGTCTTCCAGTTCTTCCCCCTGGATTGTCACCTCTGTGATGACCAATGCCCTGCAGGGACAGGTGGGACAGGACCTGAAGGGTCAGTGGCAGGACTGCTGATGTGCCTGTTCTGGCAGGTGAACTCCCATGCACAGGGGCAGCAGGAGCTGAGGTCCTTCTGACCTTCACTGGGCCTAAAAGCTCTGTGGAAGCAGCCAAAGTTGAGAAGATACTCAGTCACCACAGACTCACAACAGCACAACCATATGGAGCTTTTTTTCCCTGCTGTCCTGTTTAAACCAACCTCCTCTGACAAGAACCCTGCCACCTCATGGCAACCACCAAGCCTGGGAGACTGACAGTGGAACATGACATGGAACAGGTAACTTATTGGGGATTCTAGAGATGAATCCAAGGAGTAGGGTGAGAAACTCTGTAGAGTGGAGCCTCTCTGGAAATACTCAGCACCTCAGGACCAGCTCTTGGTGCTGCCCTAAATGAAGCACATGTGCTACAAAGAGGGTGAGGTCAGAGCTCGCTGCTGCTCAGTGCCACGTGTCATTTTGAAAGGAAAAAGTACCACATAGGATCAAATAAAGCTGAAAAAGCTTTCAGGAGTGTTTGGGCTGTAACCACAGTCCTGGCAGGAGAAGCCCTAACACTGCAGACTGGGCTCAGTCAGGACAGGAGGATGCACGGCCTGTACCTTCATATAGTGTTTGAAGATATCTGCTGCTGCATGCATGTCCACAATGTCATAAATTATCAGCTTGCTAAAGGCAGCCAGAAGGTTTCTTCTCTTATGTAAAGCTTCTATTTTGTTGGCTTCATCTTCTTCATCTCCCTCTGAAAGCATCATCAACAACAGAATGTTTGTAAGTAACTGTTAAGCTCTAAAACAACATTACCAAAGGAGAGCTTTTAGAAAAAAATTAATTCTTGAACATGAAGCAAGAAGGATTGTTGGAGAAGAAGGTAAAATGAAAGGAGGTAAGTCTTGAGTCCTGCCTACTTGAAAACTGCCAGGGAAGTTTAGGAACACGACACACCACTGACCAAGGCTGCTCTCCATAATCCTGAGGAGATCCTGAATATAATCCACATGGAACTGAGCCATTTATTTCCTATACCCTGTGAAAGGCCACCGTGAACACTTGCTGAATGCTCTTGCTTAACTTCTCAAACACAGGACCTTCACAGAGGCTCCATTAATGTGACTAAGCTATAAATATTTAAAAAAAGAAAAATCAGAAGCACCAGTACTCTTCTGCATGCCTTGGATTTTCAGATGTGAAATCAATGGCTCTGAACAACAGGAAGTAAAATCCAGTTGTAAGAAGCATTTACACTGAATGGCAATGCCATAAATATTAAGTCCCTATGCAAGGCTTCACTTTGTGAATGAAAAATAAACTACACAAATAAAAGCTTAAATGTAGTTATTATATAATAAAAGCATATTCCACAACTTATATAAGAAACTTCAGAGTAGTGACCTTCCAAAAATAAAGTAGGAATACTTCTGAAAACATCTGAACAAAATGATCAGAAAATTCTATTTTCTCCTTTCTTCTGTGTCTATTATGAAAAAAAAAGCTAAACATACCCATACTCTGATTTTCATCATCTTGGTCAATAAACACATGATCCATGACAAAACTGAGGAGTTCTGACTGGAGGCCTGAGTCTGGATTGAACACCAAAGGCTGGAGCCCTTCTCGACCTCCCGTCATCAGCTGGTGACTAAAAATCATCAGGAGATCACAGAGCAGCATGAAAGCCTGAAAGGCAAAAGAGAATGCATGCAGTGACAAGTCAAGAAAGGAAAAGAAAGTTCCATTGATCTAATTTCCAGATATCCTCTGCTACTATTAAACAGCTTCTTAAACTGTTCCCAGGTGTAGTTGTTTATGTGCTGTGAAAAGTAATGGTTTCCTCTACTTTGGAATGCTGTGCCTTTGGTTCCTAGGTCAGGAACTGTGGTTATTACCTTCTCCATGTCCCAGATGACCCATATTAAACTTCCATTTCTTCTCTAGGAAAAGAACTCTAGATCTACCTCTGATCCAAGGCCTGCAGCAAAATTTGTAGTAAATAGAGCACACCTCTTTTGGTAAACAGTCAAAAAAATCAAACAAGTAAAAACATGAACAACACTGAGGGAAAATTCAAGCTGAGTCACTGTCAGAAGCCAAAAATACAGACAAACAGCCATAGCAAGGAAATTCTTGCAGAATTTCATCAAAAGCTCTTGCAAAAAACCAACCAAGTTTGTCTGCACAGCTTTCAAATCCAGACAAAAGCCAGCCTGGGCAGAATTGTCCATGATTTATGCTCATTACTATTATACCCTCATTATCTGAGACAGGAAAGAAGGCAGCTGTCACTACCTTCCTTTCTTCTAAGGGCTCATTCCTGCATGGCAATAACACTGTTTTGCCAACAAATGGCTTTTGTTGGGGGTCTCACAGCCAGCTGTCTGCATTTGATCGCATTCAGCACCTTTCTGGAGCCTTTTTATTCATAGCTTCTCTATTTTTAACCTCAGGTTCTGAAAACTTTACAAATTTTCAAAATAAAATCTGTAAATGCCGAACTTCCCAGTGGCTCCCTTAGTTCTGGGAGTATGTTATAAAATCTGAATGAGCTACACTCAGGCAAGAACAGATGCAAATCATTGTAAACTATTTTCTGCTGAGATCTTAGGAACAGATGTTGCTATTTGGGATTTTTCTTCATTTGATCCAAAAGGCTGTGATTCATTCCAGTGATGATCTCACCTGCTCTAAACTCCCCTGATACTCAATAGAACTGAAGCTCTTCCTAATGCAGACCTCTAAAAAAGAGCAGATGAGTAATGCACTGCTGGTGCTGAGTTCTGTCCAATATAAAGGCAGCAGTGGGCTCAGTCACAGGATATTTATTTCCCTCAAACACTCATGGAAAAGTTGAAATGCTTCAGTCTTCTTTCTCTAAATACTTCATACATTTTTCCTTCCTTTGATACAGACATCAACTTTGTCCAGGAAAGAATGTCTGGAGCAAGGATCAAGTATGGTAGGGAGACAATACAATTTGCACATAATTCTAAAAAAAATCCAGTAAAACAAAAGCAATAAGTAGCAGTCCTGCACTTACAGACATATACTTTTTAAGGAAGAAAACAAAAGCAAATCATAGAAGAGTCAGCTGGAATGGGTCCCTGGAGCCTCCAGTCCAGCCTACTCTGCCCAGGACACTCTCTGGGCCTGCTTGGGCGTGGGTTTCTCTGGCTAAGGCTTGAAAACTTCCCCACAACTGGGAACTGCAAAGCAGCTTCTAAAGAAAGTTTCAATTATCAATGAAAAAAACATTGTGGCCACTGGTAAGAAGAGAACAAACCCATGTTAATACACCTCAAGAAGAAACCCACTGCAGGAATGGGAAGGAACATTTGCCATCTGCTGAGGCAGGAAGGATGTCAGGTCCAGTTTGAGCTGCAAGGGAGGTATTTGCATGGAGCTAGAAGATATTTTCACATTATGTAATATTAATATATTATGCTAAGAGTAACTACTCTGAATATTAAAAAACAATTACTAAAGTAAAATCTGCTGGAAGCCAATGACACACAAGTCTTTTAGAAATACATAAACTACTGACATCTCTGAGCATTTAATATTTGTATTTAGCAACCTGAAGAACAGAGAATAAACGCCAAGCAGAGCTATCTTTCAAAGAAATGAAAGTGTCTTTTAAGAAGTATTATCTTTTAAATACCACAGGCAGAAAACACAGGGCAGTTATTAATTATACTCTTTGCAAAATCTGGGGAGGTCTGATAGAAATGCCATTTGTAGACAAATGTCATTGACATACATCAGTGTATATTCACATAACCTCAGCTAACAAACCAGCTACTGTGTCCTGCTGAGACAGACTTAATTATTTCAACAAACCCTTTGATTCAATGGGAAAAAATCAAAAAAGATTCAGCCCATTTGAGGTCTCAGTCACCCTCCAAAAGTGCCTATTTTCATCTTTTAATCCAGTGTCTGCAGGAAAAGTCTTTCATCTGAGGTGACTGAGTTGGATGCCTGAAGTCACGAGGGCTGGAAATGAGCCTGAGCATCCAGGTAATCCTTCCTTACTGTTAATCAAAAGTTAATTTGTCATGAGCTGTGCTTTGGAAGTTCTGTTAATACAGCTGCTCTTCTGGGCTGTTTGTTCAGATTTATTTAGACAGGAGCACAGATTATTTTACTTTAAGTTTGATGTAGTGTTGTCTTGAATTTTACTACAATTTAACACTCACACTTTTCTAAGAGACAGACAATTCCTTTACCTGTTCTTTGACTGGAGTGTTGACATTTGATAGACACTGCTGGCAGACAGCCAGGAAGGATTTCACAGTTTTCCTCAATACCAACAAGTCCTCCTGGAATAAACATTAAAAAAGAAAGTATATAAAAATTAGTAAGAGGTTTCTTGGTGGAAGCAAAGTAAAGAAATGGTTGGTGATTTCATACATTCAACAAAAAGCTGTGAAAGTAATAAGCTATTCAAAGAGAACACACACAGAAACAGTCCCTTGGTTTTACAGTGATGAGGAACCAACCACCTGAAAGAAAATAAGAACCCCAAATTAAATGAAATTAGATTAATTCACAGCAGGATGGCTGGTCCATGCTCTGCAGACCTTCCCCCAGGACAGCCCTCTCAGCTTCCACGTGGCAGAGAGAATGTCCTGCAGAAGAACCTCCAAACAAATGTGAAGAACCTACATAATGCACATGCAATGTTTTCCCTGCTGAAATGCTTTACTGATGCTGGCTGTTCAACCCATGTGTCTCAGTTCTGCTTTTAGCTTTTCTTGTGCTTCCTGCCACGAGCTGTTGTTGTTCTGTGTTTACTGCAGGGCCTTTTCGTGATCCATATGTTCCCCCTGTGCTGGTTCACAGCACAACACAGGAATGCCAGCGTGCCCAAGAGCATTCCCAAAGCTCTGAACTTCTCAGCACTTCCAATGGAGCAAGTGGGATTTGCTGATATAGACGCTCAAGGTCTGTGCACTCCCTCACCTTCCTATTCCTGAGCAGTTTTTCCTCTGATGATGCAGCCATGGTGCCACTGCATTACCCTGCCATTACAGAATCTGTAAGACAGCTCTGCTCTGTTCTAATCCACAACTTGCCATTAATCACCTCTCTTTTTTTCCTGGATATAAGCCTTCCATTTGGCAGCATTAAGATGCCTCTTTTAAAAGAATTTTAATTGTGTTTTGTTCACCAATTGATCTATATCATCCCCATTTTCAGGGCCTTCCCAGATGACTGATAAAAATGACTCCTTGTTTAGGAGAGAACGGATCTCTCCCAGAATGCATCAGAAACTATTCAATTTAGCAAGGATTGCTCACCTACAATTTTTCTTTAATATATGGATCAGTTTTGAGCTACTGAATATGAGTTACATTAAATCCAAACATGCACCCGAAATGCAATGTGGTATTAATGTCTTAGAGACATTGGTGTTTCAATTGATTTTCTTCTCAGCCAAAAATGCAATCTTGTCAACAAGAAATTGATGTGTTTCTTCCAATCTCAGCTGTCAGCCCTTCAACCTTGTACCAACTGTGTTTTCTATTTCCCACGCCAAGATTCTACGTAGGACTGATGCCAGGCTTATCAGTTCACTGTTACATAATCACCTGATTTACTCCTTTAAGCACTGGGATTACAATCACCTTCATTCTTTCTACTTTCTATTGCAATTACCTTGCATTTAGATGTTCATGAATTCAAAGAGAGAAACTAAAACCTATGAAAAAAACTACATACAGGTTAAAAAGGGAAAGAGTATGTCTCCCATTTTTCTTTCTGTCAAAGTGACTAACAAGCAGGTACATGGTATTTATTACCCTCTCTGCTGACAGCATAGCATGATAGAGATTCATATTGCAAAGTTACAGACAGCAGGAGAAAGCCCAGCTGAACAGTGCAATGGAGCCATCTGGAACTCTTCTGAGCTTGGAGAAATCCCCAGACTGCTGAAGAGTGGGGATTTTTTTCAACAGAGAAAATGGGAAGAAAAAAATTAATTAGATTTCCAAGTCTTTGAGCATTTTGGGGTGCATAGCCCAGGCTCTTGAGGTGAGAGTACCTGATCTGCCTTCAGCAGAAAAGCTGCTGTGAAACCGTTTTATCATCCTGTTGGCTGTTAGACAAAACCATGGGGTCACAACTCTGCAATTTAACTGCTCCACAGCAGGAACAAGAACGAGCTGTTGAGAGCAAGGACTGGAGTCTGTGCCACCACCCAAACCCAAACCAAGGTGCTGAAAAACCCATGTCTACAATTCTTCAGGTACTTTCTAACTTTAAATTAAAGCTTGTTTTTTCCATTGAAGAAATGCTAAAATGCTGTGCTTTTGCTATGTTCATCATCCAAACCCCATCCTCTTCTCCCTGTGTGCTCACTGCTTTTCCTCTAAAGTACTTATTATTTGCAGTATTAACTTCAACTTCACAGGGTTGAAGAACCCTCAGCTTCCACCCCAACTGTGGAAAATGGTCCAACCTTTTGTACCTTGTGACTTTTTCCTTCCCTATAGCTTTTTCTGCCTTCTGTCATCATGCCCATATAAATATGAAAAGTCATCAAGTCACCACATTGTTCTTTAAATCCCCTCTCCTAAGTCCTCTGCCCACTAATCACACACTAATAGCCATGCATTTGGCTACTCTGGCTGCTGCTTACTCACAACTGGCTGACCTCTGTCTTGCCTCTCAATGTTTGCTCTAGTCATGCTTTATTTTTACTGTTCTAAGTTTTAGGACTCTATTGTTCTGTAAGTATTTCCTTCTCAGTACATACACATACAGTGCACAGTACAATGTCCTGGGTACCTGGGACATGGCTAAAGAAATCCAGGTGGAAAGAAGTGTCTGCTCTAATCCCCAAGTCTCCTGCCTCAGGACCGTACCTGTTCCCCCAGACTGACAGATGAGAGAACTCCAGGGGAGAAATTACCATTTTCCTTTGGAACCACCCTCAAAACCCTTTCCACCTGAGGAGGAGTTTTCCTCCAGGCTACAAAAGGCTGCTCCCACAAACTATGGAGGATGAGCTTTCTCCCCCCAGTACAGTGCTGGTTACCCCAAAGAGCAGCAGTTTGCACAAACAGCGCCACAGCCTCAGCCTCCACTGAATATGGACAGAGGGAGACCAAAGGTTAAAACATCAGACTGTGGATATTTCAAGGCTTACACATTTCATTCTTATCTGCTGCAGCCTTCCTTTCAGTAATAAATTTTTCCTTTCAGATTTTAGTCACCAAGATGACTCCACAGGACACCCTTCTCTCCACAGGCTAGCTTCTGAAGAAGTGTTTCAAAATAACTCTGCCCCAACTCTCTTCTGTATTTAACTGGTGAAATCTTTGTTATTGGGCAGAAAATTTGGACTTTCTTAATAATTCAAATAATCATTAATTATCATCTTTCTGCTAAAAGATCTTTGATACATTTTTATGCTGATAAAAATGTATCAAAGACACTCCCTTTGGCTCTATTTACAAATGATATTGAACAGTGAGGAGCACCTCACCCCCTGGTAACAGCCTGGAGAAACAAGAGCTCTTTGTGTGTATTTTGGGGAGGGGACTTCAGTAACCTGTGACCAGCTGAAGGGCAAGTTTGGAATTTATAGGTGTTCATTAACATTATAGAAGTGTCCAATATTCTGGTCCTGTATTCTGTAGAGCTGATAGTTATCCTGGAGCTGTGTGGCACTGGCTGTAGGTCAATTATGTGCTGTTAATAAATCAATGAGCTGACTTGATCCTAATTAGATTTAAAGCACAAGAGTTGAGCTTTTCCCTGCCACACACATGGAGGCTCCAGTCCAAAACAGCTGGATCAGGTATGGAGCCATGATCCAGAACATGCCTAACAGCTGTAATATGAGGTATCCCTCATCCAGCAATTAATGTGCCCTGGCTTGGTCATAATGCCCAGGACAGTTCCCAAACAAGGGCAGTTCTCTCAGGACAGAGCTGTATTTTGGAAGCCATTTGAACACCAGACAAAAAGTAACTTAATTCCAAAACAACTCTCTTCCCAGTGTATGCCTATGGTTGTCAAGTATGACTCCACCACAGAATCAACACAAGATACAAAAATTACCAAGCAATTCTGAACTGTAGCCAAAGAATTCACTTTGAAGGAAACCTTACCAGAATTCCCCATCACACCTGCAAACTCCCTGCAATAAAAGGTGCCCCTGATGTATGCAAAGCACACATGAACAACAAATATAAAACTTGCCAAGATACTTGTACTTGATACTTGACACTTGTACAAGATACTTGTACTTTTTTCTTTTATTCCTGTACTTAAAACTCCTAAATGTTCATATACTTTATCCTGTGCATTGACTGCACAGGACCACGGGTCCTCACGAGGTGAAACAGAGCAGCTACTACCAGCATGAGGTCACAAAAATGACCCAGCTGGCAGCGAACATTTCTTACGAATCAATCCCTCCATCTCTGATCTCTCAGCGTGGTTGTTCAAGGGAAAGCAAAAAAATCATCTTTGAAACATGAGCCTGGGAATAAAAATTCATAAATCTATGGGATACAGAAAACCAAAGACTTAAGCTTAGTTTTATGACATATTATAAATTCCTCTTCTCGCCATTTTCATCTTTTATCTTCCCTTCCTTCCCCACTAATTCTCCTCCTAACTCTCTTACTACCTCTCCCTTCCCTGCTCTCACCCCTCCTCTACAGGTACCAACGACCTTTTTCTTCCCTGTCAAGAGTTTACCTGATTTGTATCTAAATAGAAAGCAAGCAATTGCTTCCAGCTGGTCTTTTGCTTTGTAATCTTCTGCTTTTATCTCAAACCTGAAAGGCTTGTGAGTCCAAAAGCCTCTCTACTTTTTGCAGCTATATCCACTGGTTTACTAAAGATGCCACATGAGGCTACACACCATCACCCCTCTCTGCCCTGAGACCATTATAGAAACAGCAGAGTAGCCCTAGAAACCTGCATGGACCTACATATTAAACTGCTGTGCCAGAAATGTTCCCATAAAAGCCTGAATACTTCCAAAACACCCATGAAATAACTGTTTTTCATTCTGAGATGCTTCTGTTCATGCCTTTGTCTACCTAAACCTTACAAGTTTAGGTAGACAAAGGTGCCCTTTAATGTCTACCAATTTCCAAGCCTAAATAATGACTTATAAACCAGCCGTGGGCAAAATTATTTCCCAATGGATGAAATGCCAGATACAGTGCAGATCAGATCTATTTTCACAGTGAACAAACTAGAGTGGAAAGTTTGATAGCAAAATACTCCAGCCACAGTAGGTCTGTGGTTGTCTCTTTGCCCTCAGCTGAGGCTGCTGCCACCCTGAAGAGCTGCAGGGCACTAATGCAGGGCTTCCCTGGAACTAAGCATGCACAAAACTCATTTTGTAGAGGCTGGGGTGGAACCCCAAACAAGAAATTGCTAAGAGTTCTCTGGGTGACAGTAATTATGATTTTCATGGGGCAAAGCCAAACTGACTTCTATTTGGCATGGCCATTCTGGAGTAACCCTTTGGAGGTCTTTTCCTTTCCACTCCTATGAACTACGTTATGTTGTACCTATGTTATAGATTATGTACCTATGTTATAGATTATATATATTATATTAGATTATTCTAATCTAATCACAATATGATTAGAACTACAGGAGAGATCAAAGCTCTTCTGCAATCACCTCATAAAGCAACATTTCGTGCAAACACGTCCTATTTTGAAAAAGTAGGCAAAGCCTTACAGTTGCACTAAGCTTGTCTGTAAGAAAATCTCAGCCACTGAAATAAATAAAGGTCTTTTTCTCTTTCAGTTGAATTGGGCCATCATGGTCACGTTGTAACAGCTGCCACATGAATGCCTGGGCACCAAAATGCAAAGTTTATACCTCGCTCCATGCAGAGAGAGGCTGTGTGTAACTCCCAGCTGGAGGTTACAGTTAAGTACATTTCTTTTGCTGTAAGTGAGACACAAGAAAACATGAAGCTTTTTTTCAGCAATGCTGACAGCTATCCCTGCACCACCTGTGCTATACTGCAGCAATTTATTGTACTTCGTTCAAAAAAATGGAGAAACCCAGTGACAGGTGATGAGAATTTTGCAAATGTCTGGGCATTTGCCCCCAGGGCAGGCAGGAGGACAGGGCTGCTGGAGTCCTCAGGAGTGGGTGAGAACCCTAGCACCACCCAGCACCCCAGAGTAGGTGGGGAAGACTGAAAAAGGTGATGCAGACAGTGCCCAGGTGCTCTTAGCTCTCAGTTCCACAGGGAACCAGCAGCCCATGCATGCTAATGAAAAAGAGGGTGAGAGGGGGAAATGGGAACAAAAGCCAGAATAAAAAATAAAAGTTATTCCTTTCTTTCTAGTAGCTATTTTTAAACGTTAATGTCAGTATTCAAAACAACTCAGAGAATTTACTATGTATTTTTATCACTTTTCTATGCATAAAATGCTTATTTGAGTAGCACTTCAGCATAACACCTTTACCTTTTTGATGCTGATGGAGAAGTACAATTCTTACTTCAGTTTTCATATCCTTTTAATTTGGTGTATTACTTTTGAAAAAGCTCTGAAAAAACAGGATGCTGGCCTCTGACTGAGAAAAGAGCTAAGGAAAGGTCCTGGAAAAGTCAGGTCACCTTGTCCTGACTGCATCATACTCTGTGTGCATCTGCTTTTTATTAGCAATCATTACTGCCAGTGTCCTGCCATTTCTATTGCAACATAAAGGGTGTAATTAGAGAATAAGCAAGGTAACTACACATCAAGATTAAGCTATCTGTGGTCTACAGATCAACAGTATTGCTCATAACTCTTCATGTCAACATTCCTTATCAGCCATGCAAACTGCAGTACTCACAATAAAGTGTGTTAATTATCCTCAGCAATAAAAATATAATAATCAGCTGCTATAAAATCCTGATAAAAACTATCTGCATTGCTTAGACATATGCATGATGTTAAATAGATCCTGAAACATGGAACAAATCTGAACATCAACATTTTATGTGTTATAAATAAAAACAAATGGTGGCAAGAATGGAAGTTACAAAGAAATCAGGTGCAACACCTTTCTAGGTAAGTTGTGCTCTGTCAGTAAAATCTGTATGATCAAATGGCCACTTACTTTGGAAGGGGAGCCCTCAGTGATTTTCACCAGCTGCCAGAGAATAGAGTAGTGGGAACACTGCAGTGCCTGGACAACAATCTGTAACACAAGAACACACAGAATAATCTCAGCACGCTGCTAACAGCAGGCACAGCAGGGAGTATATGGAAAATCTATCATGCATTTTGTGGTGAAAAGACAGGAATGGCTCTTAGCACTTTTTATTTTCAAGAGTATCAAGTTTTTCCTTGGTTGATTTGGTGCAATAAGAAATCAGCCTACTAGAGGCTAAAAATACTCTGTAAATCTGGGAAACACCAGAAAACTGCACTGAGGTACAGCAGGAGGGGATGTCACAGTGTGACAGAAGTACAACCCAAAACCTACATTTCTCAGGTCAAAAGCATCTGTTGAAATATCTCTAAACATGGCTTCACTATTAAGCAGCCTGGAAATCTGTTCCACTGGCAAATGAACATGTAGGCCAATTGCTAAAAAAAGGGAGAAAACACAACTTGTCCCATGGAGAAGACCAGGGTCATATCCCTGGTGCCCAGAAAAGCATCCATGGTGTCTCTTGAACAGTTCAAATCCAGATGAGGTGCTACAACTGCCAAACTCCTCAGGGTGGCCTGCAAGAAGAAATACTGAGCAGAGCTCAGATTTCAGGACCTTTCCCCTAAAATCTTATGGAGGCATTTGGAGAGCCACACACTGTCAGACCCAGAAACTGAGGATGGCTGGCAGCTGCATGGACAGGTTTTATCTGCCAGCCCTGTCCCTCCAGGTAGCACAACTCCAGCAAGAAGCAGCAACTGCAGAGAGAGGACTTTCACACACTGTGTGGCAATGCCTCCTCTTACGGTCCTTTCTACAAAATTCTTATTCAGAATTTAATGAGAATTTATTTTTTCTAAATGAAGCTGAGTTAGAATTAACACCTGGCTTCTAACTGAAACCAAATCAAAACTTAAAATGTGCTTAAATGCTGAAGTAGGAATTCTGCAGTTTAAAAAGGAATCATGGGAGAATACGAGATGATTCCTGTGCTCATCCAGGAGAAACAAAAACTGAACTCTGAGAGAACAAAGTCCAAGATGTGCTCACTAAAAGAACTCCACAAGGATGTTCTAGTTTCCTGGTTTTCATAAGCTTTCATCTTACCTTCCACGCACAGTACTCATTTGTGATAATTCTAATTGCAGCCAAGGCTTACAATGTTGGGTTTCAGTGTAAACATCAGGATTGATGCACAGCTTTTCAGAGTCAGGAACATCAGCTATTCTCAACTTTACAGATGAGAAAGGTGAGGGAAGGAGCTCAAAAATCACAGAATCCAAGGTTTTCCACCTCTTAGACAGCCCTTAACTCCATTATAAATTTCATTCCAAACTCAGTTCTTCCTACACCACTGAAGTGTATGGAACTTTTGAATTTCTGTACAAGCAGACTCCTTAGCACCCTGGACACCCCAGTGATGCAGTGCAGGTGCTGTTAAGGGTACCTGTTCTGGCATAGCTCCATGTTCAATTCCAGTTCTCAGCAATCTGTAGCAGTTACTGAACAGATCCCATTTGGTCAGATCATGAGCACTGGAACGAGAGGAAATAAAGAGGGATTAATTGTGTTCCTCAGAACCCCCAGCCCAGAGAGCTTTGGTGGTTTCCACAGTTGACCAAGCAGCTGCACAGCAGCTGACTCCGTGCTAAAAGCACAAGTCAGGCTTTCTGATAACCCAAGAAAAATGTTTTACTACATGGGATTTTTGTAGGGACGAGATAAACTCTCTCCATGCCATATACCTATAGAGTCTACTTAAGTGTAGCTGCTGCTTCTCCCTCAAAGCTATCTTTCCTCTTTTGGAAACATTGACAGAACTCCAGAAAACCCTTCCCTGGCATTGCATCAGAAACTACAGACAAACTCTATCAATATCTACTGAATAAAAATGTCTTTAAGCAAAATCAAGTTGCATATTTTTTTACTGTCTCATTTGGAAAAAAATAATACACATTACCACTAGATATTAAATACCCTGAATATCTGAAGTGAGACCATATGATAACACACGGACATGAGACGGAGATGGTGGCTGCCATCCCACTCACTGTTCCACACTTCAGTTGCACCAACCTGATTTCATCAGTGAGAGGAATAAAAATGACATTAGGGACAAATACTCTGTAAGGCTGTAGCCTTACAGACCTCAACAGCTCATGAAATGGCTTTTCAATAGAGAAGTGAGAAATATAGAAAAAACTGAAAAACATCAGGTTGCCTGAAAGACAAAAATACTCTCTCAGCAAGTAAATTGAAGTTTAAAACATTTTTCTGCAGTGGAAATAAACTGAGATAACTTGAAACAGTTTGTAATATGTCTATAAAAGAGCAAGCCAGCTCAGAATAATCAGAAATTTGCTTATTGAAATACTCACCTGGAACAAGGGATACTGAGACTGAATTGGGAGTCTCAACTGCATTCAGCAGCCTCTTGCATCTGACTCATCCCAGCACCTGGATCACCCAGCCAAGCTCACTCCTCCCATTGCTGTGCCTGCCCTGGGTCAAACCATTAACTGCCCTGCTCAGCCAGAAGGAATAACTCCCTAGTTCCAAAAGGGACAGAGGCTGAACTCAGGACTGGCAATGCCCAGGTCCTTTTGGAAGCCCTGCCATGAAACACCTCCCACACTGGAGCGTGCTAGCCATGGAAAATGTCACTGGTAAGAGCTTCACAGAAAACAACCATCAGAGTGCATTGTGCACTCCAGGGATGGGCCATTAAAGCCAAGGTGCACCTTAACTTCTAGTTCAAATCCACTAATGGAAGAATAAGGTAACTTTAAAAAAATACTGGAACTAAAAATGTAAGAAGTGTAAAAATATTTTGCAGATTTAGATGGTCTTTGAGGTACTAAAATAAAATGTTTCATAGATAAATTAGAGGCTCCAGAGAGCTGCCTCTGACTGGAGATATTAAGCACAGAGATGCTGCTTCCATAAATCACAGGGTTTCCAGCAAGGCAGAGTGGTACTTCCTTAATTACAGCACTGTAATTAAAGCAGTAAAATCTCCTTGGTGTGCAGAGGCACATACCTGCAGAGATTATCCTACAGAGAATATGAAAGGAAAAACTGTCTCATTCCTGCCTTTTCAGTTCAGAAATTCCCCATTAGGCAGCCAGCACAGGGGCCATGTCCTCACAGCTGGGGACACTCAGCTCCTGCCCTCTGCCTTACAGCTGAGCTCAGGAAGGGCTCTTCAGCTTCCAGAGCTGAAAAATTCCAACTATGTACAACTTACACACAGCTTTTCAATTGAAACTTTCTTAAAGCAGAGCCTCCACATTACAGTTAGGCATATACTGGTACCTCTTTATCTCTTTGGAGCTACTTAATCATCAAAACCATAGTTACAAAGGCATCTTGGACACCACACCTTGGGCTTTGAGCAGCTGTGCTACTGATACAGTCTAATTTCTCTAATGAGATTTCATTTATCATCACTTCTACTTCTGGATAACAAACTTCTGAGTAACCCAGTCTGAGGGGTGCACTGGTCAACTACTGGAAAAATGTTAAGCAAAGAGTTTCTCTAAGAGGAAGAGATGAGGTGATGATGTGACCATCAATTCACCTGTCTAGGAAGTGTCCTGACTGATCAAGCTAACCCTGATACACATTGTTTTATCTGAGAGTTATGATAGTGCCTGCGGGTTTGTGGAGTCAGTGTGGAGGTGGGAAGGAAGCAAATGCTGTATCATATATGTGGACTACTGGACAGTAATAGCAATGCTTCTGGTTTCTAAATGTGAAACAGTGTCCTCCATGCAAGGCAGAACCAACAGGCACAGCCAGGGGAACAGAGGTGATGCTTGGGATGTGTCTTGCATTGGATTTACTGAAGTAAGTAAATAAAAGATGCTGAGATTTTACAGCATACAAACTACTACAGCACTGATGTGTCATGTGTGAAAGTTCAATTGAATTACAATGGAGTCAATATAGAAAAAATTGCCTCCATGTACTTAAATGGAATGAGTATCTGTGAGATTCTGGCAAAAAAATACCCTAAGTGTATACTCCAGGAGGTCTACTCAGAAGATCTCAAGAGAATTTATTATTGTATTCTGAAAATGTGGAAGAAAACTTTGTAATGATGAATTTAATCTGTATTGATATATGATATCCTCGTTTTGATGAATCAAAAAGTGTGCTGTGAGCCCTTTGCTGTCATGGCCCCCTCAGAAAGAGGATTAGCTCAGGCTTGGGAAATCCCAGTATAGAAGCCCCTTGGTCTGGAAGGCTTTTCTCATAATGCCTTGCCATGTATTTGCCACCTTGCTTTTTCTTGAAGTATGAAGCAGCAGCCATTACCAAGGGGAAAAATGCATGAAGAAAGTACATTGGAGTTTCTCTCACTGGAAGAAGACAGGGACTTGTTTCTTCCCAAAGCCCCAGCAACCATTTCATCAGTGCCCGTTCAGGAGATCTCCTGATTTAGTTTCTTTTGACTCCCAGGTGCCAACAGCCAATGACAGAGTCAGTCCACAGCCACTGTGCTTTGAGACAGAACACTCCACGTGCATTTGGAATTGCAGATCCTCTCTCACAGCTAAAGGTTCAGCAGAAATTCTGTCTCACATGGTGTAATTGTTTCCTATCATAGAGAGATCACATCACATGTAATGAAGATCTCATTACTTGTTTATATGCAAGCAGATATTAGGAATTCCTACTGAACTACAGTTGTAAATAACTAATCAGCTGAGGAATGACACATTAGCTGTTTTGCAGCTCTTCAGCCCTGATCCTTTGCTCTTTCCTGGCTTTTTGAAGGTGAAAGTATCTGACTGAAGGTGAAAGACTGATTTGTGTGTTATTCTACAAGGCTTCTTTATGGTCTGAATTAACTCTAGAGACCCAGAACCCTGAAGGAAAAAATATAAATGGGAGCCACTCAAGAAAGCCCTAAGATTTTGCTCCTCTCCTGGCTGTGAAGCAGAGTTTTCCCCAAGTCCCCTCAGGCAAGGCAGACGTGGCTCCAGTGGGTTACCAGGGAGACTGCAAACCTTATTTGCACATGTGCCAGCCAGCTGCACTATGGAAATTAGTAACAATTTAATGATGTTTGTGGGATTCTCCTTGAATGGCAACAAAAAGTAGAGATTGCAGAACCATTTCAGACAGTGATCCAATGCAGGATTCAGGATAAGTGAAGTCTAAGCACAGAGAGAGAAATAGAATCACAAAGTTGTAAAAATACCGAGTTGTATGAAGGAGCTGGCAGAGTCCTCTCCCACATTGTGATAAGGAAGAAATTATTTGTGGCTCTCTGCCACCTGCACATGAAGCTTTCTCTCATGGTGACAGGAGCAAATGCTTCCTGCAGTTAGAGGGAAGATCAGGCCTTTGTGCTGTGCTCCAGAATTCACAGTTCTAGCAAAGTTCTCCAGGTTGCTCTGTACCTGCTGAGGATGCCCATAGGTCTGAGAGCAGCAGGAACCTGAAAAGCTGATTTGTGCCTGGTGAGGGAGATTCTGTGCAACCCACACAGGGAAATTTGGCCAACAATTCAACTGCAGGAAGAAAATGCATCTTCCAGGCTCTCACCATAAACTGTAAATTATGATTATTGCTACTACTAATTAATTCTATAATTTTGAGGAGAAGTAGCTCAACGGCATTGAGAAACAGCTCCCTAAGCTGGTGCCCAAAGCACAGGTTTGTGGCAGAGAAGTGTCCCTTGTGCCCTGACTGTGCCATGCAGGGGAGCCAGACCTGTAGTAATTTACTTATGGGTGTAAGAGCACTGGGCTGCCACTTGCAAATCCCATCTGCAAAGGTCATGGCACGAACCGAGCAAGGACCCAGATCAACCCAAACACTTCTACTGACAAACACCAACAGTCATTCCTCCATCTCCACTTCAGATTTCAGGCCATGTGTTTTCTCATTTCCCCACACCTGACACTGCTGATACTCGCTGAAAGGATAAAATTACCATCACAAATTTGTGAGGGAAACCACCTACTTGTGAAAAGATGTCAACCTCTTCAGTGTGGAGAGCACATTGTATATGTCATCATCATCAGCTTCTTCTCCCTGCAAAGGAAAGGCAATCCATGAGAAGAGCCCAGCAATTCAGCCCAGTACATTACTGCACAGGCAGGAGCAGCTTCTTAGGGGTTTATACTGATATCAAAACTGTCTCCAAAATTTCCAGTGACTTTTATGTACATTCCATAATATTTAAGTAACCACTGCACAGCACTAAAAAACAAGCAGGATTATGTGACAATACTCAGCATTATCACTGTGTTAATATCCCAACCCATATCCTCTAGCAGTAGAAATCATTCCCAAGACCAAAATCTGAGTTCTGTCTTATTTTACAAAAAGGACTGAACCACCAGCTTTAATCACTAGCTGATGAACATGCTACAACACAATTTTAGAATTTTCTGCAAACTAAACAGCAAATTCTCTTAGTGAATCAGGTGAAAATAAGGTATTTCCAACCCTAATTTTTCCAGCAATTTTCTAAAATAAGAAACCCACTTGCAACAATTCTTCTTCTCCATTTCATTTTGATAATTTCTTTTCCACCTAAAAGCCTAACAATTAAAACATCTTCCTGTCTTCAGATGCAATTGTCAATCAATGTTTCTCTCATTATCAGCCCACTGAGAAGCCATAAAGCAGTGGGATATTTGCTTAGGTACCAGTATGCAATTTTTAAAATTTAAAACGTCTTTAAAATGATGAAATAGACTTATTAAAATTAATTATTCAAACAAATATCACTTAAAAAAGAGTATCACAAAGGCCATAATCTTAAATCCTTGCTACATTCTTGTTTTCTCCTACTTTTGTCTTGGTTACGTCCCATGTCTGACCTATGCACTTAGTCTTCCTTAGAGATCTAAGCTCCCTAATTCATTTCTCAGAAGCCTTTCAGATACAGAGTTTCTCTGCAAGCCTCAGCCCTGCTCTCCTGGGAGAGAACATGCACCAGGACCACAAGGCCTCGCTGCCTCTCTGTGCTCCCTGTGGTGTAAAGGACAGGGACCCCACAGAGGACCCTGGTGTCCCTGGTCCACAGCCCCTCAGGAGCCCAGACCTTGCTCTGCCCAGCAGCCCCAGGGCATCCTTTAGGGCTTTCTGCACTGCACCACAAAGGGAAGCCACTGGCAAAGAGAGGTGAAAGGAAAAGGAGTGGGAATAAGCAGGTACTGGCTTCCTGATTCAACAGCAGTTCTAAAGCAAAAACAAAATTAAGGAAAATTGTAGGAAAAAATCTTTTTCTCTCCTAGTCCACTACTCCTGAGAAGACTCTTGGGAAGGCATTTATAAATCCCAGCACCTCAGTGCTCTCCTCTGACTGCCCTTGGGTAAAAGGGTGAGGCCAGAGGGACCTTTGGAGCAGGCCCAGGAAGGCTCTCTAAGGCCACTGTTTCCAGTGCTCACTTCCCGGGCATCCACTGGGTGCGCACAGCTCAGGTGGTTCTGCAGCTGGACTCTGCTGTGGCAGTCCAGCCTTAGCCCTTTTTGCGGCACAAGTCAGGTTTTGGTCCTGTTGGCCAGAGGTGAAGAACTTCAAAAACCCAGGCTAAGGCGTAATTGGAAGGACTCCCTTGGCACACACAGGTGGGCAGAGATGGAGCACAAATTCTGGACTGTTTTTCCAGGTTCTGATCAGAAACTCAGGAGAAAGTACACCAAAAATGGCAGACAGGCAGAGAGCAAGCTCCATGTGTTTTACTAAAGAATGCACAGTGGTGCCCCATCTCCTCTGCATTGTGGAAGGTTTCCTGCATGTGCTGCCCTTTCACTCATGCACATTTCTGCAGCTATACAAACATTTTTATTTATTCTGCAATGTGACAAGGCATATTTTCAGTGTACCTGTATGTGGCATGTTACGTAAAAATAGGAAAAAAGGTGTATTTCCTTTAATATGTCATTCTAAATCAGGGATTTAGCTTAACTTTCTCTAAATGTACATCAAAAATTAATTGTATCCGCCACAGTTCAGTGCATGACTACAAGCAAAGAAAAAGGTCTGTGCAGCTCTCATGTTACGTTTAAAAGGCATGAAAATTACAACAAATTAAGTAGTGCTACACAAAGTTAAATTGCTGCAAAGGAGGAAAAAATGAGTATGGTTTCTATTCTTTCTATTCCATTTAATTTACTCTGCCTTATGCATTTGGAAGAATAAATTCTTACAACTAAATCCCAGGTACTTCCAGGTTTCAGACCTGTATCTTTTACTCTTTCCAGGGCTCTTTTAATATGCCACTATACATATTTTCTTAAATCCTCTCTTCCATTCAAAGCACAATCCAATCTTGATTTTGCTGCCTACATATACATCTGGGACTACCGGAATCACTAAAAACATTAATGTAAATATAACTTCCTCTGCATTTTTCATTAACTTTCACCCATGCATCCACTTAATTCCTTATGTGGACTGTTTTAATACTCAACTAAATTTTCAGAAGCAGGATTGTCCCATAGTCTTGTTTAATACCATCAATGATTTGAAGGCTTCATGGCTACTGTAAGGGACTTTCCACAGGGAGAAGTAGCTCCAAATAGTTATGAAATAGCTGCTACTGCACTACATCTTCAGATGGATAATTTCATGGCTTGCTAAGAATGTTTTTCTGTAGCCTATCCTACCACATTTTAGGCCGTTCAACAATTTTAAGAAAACAAACCTCCTGCAGTAGGTCCTCGACAGAATGGTTAAATCGATCCACAAATTCATCAATAAGTTGGCTGTGGGCTATGTCAACTCTGTTCTGGATGGTGTATTCCTCACTGCAGAGGATGCTGTAGGTTTTGCTGCAGGCTTCCAGAACATCCGATTCCACATGCTTTTCCACAACAAACTTAATCTGCTTCAGTAAGGCATCCAGATGCTGCAGAGCAGAAAAGAACTTCAGCTTTCCCCTCAATGGGACAATGACACTGAGCAAAGCCACTGCCAGAACACCCAACCAAGGCCGCATTGCTTACGTGCCAAACAAAGGCACTGCACTGTGGGGGCTGAACAGTGGTCACCCTGAGAGCAGCCACACTTCCCGCCCAAGGCACGATACCTTTTCCATTCTGCCCGTGCTGTAGATTTCCAGGTCAAAGTACTGAGGGATTTGCAGGAGGTTTGCAACTTTCTCAGCATCAGCGGAATACTGGAACATCATGGCAACAAAACAAACAACAGGGAAGTAAAAATAAACTCCTGTACTAGAGAATGAGGAAGTTTAAAGACAGCTGTAAATCCCAGTGAAAGATTTATTTTATTGAAACCTGTACCTTTGATAGCAGCATGGGAAGTGCAATAATGAAATGCTCAGTCAATTTATTTCTGTCATCTATCTGAGTTTTTCTTTCTTTTGCTGTCAAGACCTGGAAGTGATCAAATATAATTACAGTAAATACATTTTCTGCATATAGCATTCATTAACTTTTCTAAACATTGTATTACAAACAAAAACCTATGCAAGTGTATTTTTTAATAAATCAAACGAGGAAGGAATAAAAAACTCAAACCACATCTGGGCTGAAGAGTGATTGAAGAGGGAGGACTGTGTGTCCTAAGCAGCTGTGATTGAAACGGAAAATCCATATCATCCAGCATGACATTGTCTCCACACATCAACATCTTTTTAGGACTGAAATTCAAATATAATCCCAGTCAGTGGAATTTTTGCTATTGCTTCCAACTGTACTGAACTCTGGCTTTCACACATTAAACCAAGCGTTAATGTAAGACCTCAGGGCAAACTGAAGTATAATTAAAAAAACCAAAACCAAACTACCACACTGTAACAATGATTTTCATTAGCAGATTCATGGCCTCCTCTCTAAATGGAATGCAATTCTCAGAACGTACATCCAAATTCACAGTGAGGTACTGAAGCACTAATGCTGTCAGAACAAAATCCCCTTGAAACAGTGACCAGAGGGATGATAATCAAACCAGCATGCTTCATCAAAGCTTAGATCTGGCTTCCTGGCTTCAGGAAAGAAAAGAATACTTTTGAGAACAAATAATGATAATAAAATACTCAAGTTAGCTAATGATTCACATATAGCCAATCAGCCAGACTGCACAGTAAGGGTTACAAGCTAAAGTCAGAGGAGAAACTATTTCACAAGAAGGTGAGTGCTTAATTAGAAATCTGTTCCCATTTCAATTCAGAGAAGAAGTTGGTGGGATCATGAGATAGGATGAATCTCCAGGGACAAGGCAGAGATCCCTGCAGTTACTATCCCACAACTCATGGTCTAAGTGAAAAGAAGCAAAAGCTAAGTGTCACCCCTACATGGCTCTGGAAGGGAGGAGGAGCAGCTGGACACAAGGCATGTGCTTGGATGCAGGCACTGTGCCAGCAGGAACCCAAAACAGCCATGGAAGTGGGAGGGGAATGGATCAGTGACCAGGACAAGACACCACTTGCACAGTGCAAGGTGCAGGGATGGCCCTAGAGCAGCCTCAGCCCCTCCACACCCACCAGGGCAGCACCAGCCAAGCTCAAAGCAGTGCAAACCCAGGTCAGAATCCCAACCCTGACAGCCCAGTCATCTTCTGGGGACCAAATACGGCTGTTCCCTGGCACTGGGAATGGATCTGTGTCCCCAGCATGACTTCCAGGCTCTTTGGATCATCCTTCAGAAGGTGGAATTTGTTTTACTGATCTGTTTTCTTTAGCTCCAAATACAGACGTTGAAAATGTCCTAAGAACACGCTTTATAAATTAAGGTATACAAAGCATACTTAAACTGATGGCTTCTTGGAGCCTTTCCTGGGATGCTGTTTCTGGACATGAAACTAATCTGCTTTTGCACATAAAAAATTAAGAAGTTAAGTAACTGCATTATTTTAGCAATAGAGAATGCCAAGACTCTCCAGATTTCATCTTTATTAAATCTGTGGCTTTAACAAACTAGTTATGATTATTTAGAATGGAAGCTAAAAGAAGAACCGTATGTTCACGTGGGTTTATTCCATTTTTGTCTATCCTAAATACGATGGGGACTACCAAAAATCAGGTGAATATGTTTAAGAAGCTAAGACTGCCTTGGAACATGGATGCTGTATTTATGGAATATACAGCTGAAAGTCTATTATTACCCTGACCCTGTGACTTAGAATGAAGTGTTTAAAACTGCATGTCCCTATAAAACAAATGAAAGAGGCAATTTGGCCAGAATGTAAAGTTCTGAAATTTTTAGGGCACTCAGTGGAAGAGGCCTAACAGGATGGATGCCTAAAAGCACAGACACATTCAGACTGGTCCCAGTCCCACCCCTCCTACTCAAAGCAGAGCCAGCCCAGGGGTCACATTGGAAGGATCAGGGCTTTGTCTAGACAGGTCTCAAAAACTAACAAGCATGGAAAGGGCACCAACTCCCAGTACCTGTTCCAGTGCTTAAACACCCATATGATGAAGATCCTGTTGACTTTTCTGCAAATTTTATGTCCATATTAGCAGCACATTAGTTTTTATGGAAGACAGAGGTAGTCTGCTCTGCTCCTGCACTTTCCACTCTAACCTAGTTTTAACATTAGGGGCTGATGATGTGGGTACATTACAAATACAAGGCAGAGGTATGATAAAAAGAACATCCAAAAATACAATAAAAAATACTTTTATACTGAAAATTTATATTGCTTAACTTGCCAAAGCAAACCCCAAAATCAAACAAAGAGAAAACCAAAAGTGTGCAGAAACAGAATTTCTAATATTTTTCTTACAAGTGTTCAGATGAAACAGCAAACACCAATTAAGAAACTCCACTGCAAGAGTGTCCAAAGTGGTGTTACAAATATCTTCCACACTCTGGTGCCAGGCAGGCAGCTGCAGCCCCACTCACCCTCTTGCCGGTGCCCCTGCCCACGGGGGGATGTGCCTCGGCAGCCTGTCTGATGGTGCACACCATGAGCTCGATCAGAGCGCTCTCCTGTCGGTCCGACATCGCTGCGGGGACAACAGGGCATCACTGGGGGCAAGGCAGCACAACGGGGACACGTGTGGGACAGCAGGAGAACACACAGCAACAGGGGAGCACACAGCAGCACAGAACACCACACACAAGGTAATTTGTCACATTTATCGAGGCTTTCCTGCCGCCTCTGATTTGCCATTCGCATCCTCTCAAAATGGACATGGCAGAAGTGAAAGCAGCCCAGAGAAATGTAGGCTGGAGAAAAGGATCAATGAAGAGGAACGTAAGGAAGATTTACAAAATAAGTGAGAGTCATAGAGGAGAAACAGTGACAGACAATTCACTGTCATTTCCTCATAAATTCTCTGCTCTTTGGCAAGTGCTTCTGCTCACATTTGGAGGATCAAACCCCACCAGGCTACGCAGAATCACGGAAGCAAAGTGCCTAATTTCCTAAGGAAATTACCCTATAAATATCCCCACTGTAGCAGGTGCATACCAAAAGGTCAGCTTTTGAAGCATGGACATGATGAGCACACCTTGCCAGGAACATTGATTTTTCAAACACCTAAGCCCTTTGAAGGTCCCTGAAGCAGGAGAACCCTGAGGAATTATAAAGGATCTTGAATGACACTCATTAACCTTACGGACACTTTGTCCCCAGTCTCCCTGGCTACTTTGTGCACCCAGGTCTACTATCAGCAAAAGGAAATCTGAAACTAATGGTGAAAGAATCCCCTTTGTTTTTTTCTCTTGAGAATTCATTGTGTCCACATTGCCTGGAAAAGCCCCATATTAACTAGCATCACCTCAAGTGCTTGTTTATTCAAAATTGTATTAGCTATTTAATTTATTGAAATAGTTATTTAAATATTCAGACAAAATCAAGTTAAGACTTGAGTAAACTCCCTTTAATATTAGGGAACCACAGTGCAGCACACTTGATTAAAAAAACCTCCAGAGTACAAATAAAAAGAAAAATAGAGTACAAATTGCTGCTTCTGAAGGAAAGTACATTAAAAACAGATTAACCCAAAATCTTCAAATATGTTTTCCAAACAAACCACAACATAAAAAGATGATTCACTGTGGGTGGCAGAGGTATTTAAGGAATAATTAACAATACTGTGCAATATCAAGGAAGCACAGGGTTAAGCCAATACCTTCTTCTCCTTGGACTGGCTCCTCCAAGAGCAATTCCGTCATACATTCCCAGTCTTTCAGCAGTTCTTGAGAGCTCTCCCACAAGCTGTCCACCAAATAGGCTGCATGTTCATGCAACTAGAAAATCCAAAGCAACCATCAGTACAGCTCTTGGTGTAAACACCAGTTCTTCAACTTTCATAATCATGTGGCCACAGAGAGTGTCCTGGGCACGTATGTTATGTTAGTTGGAAAGAACATTCAGTTTGAAACTAATTCAGGAAGGTTTTCTCCCAACTGAATGACACCAGTGCAATGGGGTTATGTTTTAACAGAAATTAAATATAACCAAACTGAGCTTCTTTTGCAAAGCTTGTTTGTGAAAAATCTTTCCCAGAGTTTTGACCCAGAATCTGCAAACTCACCTTCCCTCACTTTCTCACTGCATTACAAAAAGGAGAGATGATGAGGCATGAGAGTCATAATGTATTTGTTTTGAACAAGCAATTGGTTTTCACACATGCTGCTATGTGCTCAGAAAAAAAGGAGCAAAACCCCTGGTGATTTCAGGGGTTATAGATTTAACACTAATTTCAACTGCAAAAAATGTTTTCATGTGAATTAACACAACTGTTGTAAAGTGAGAAAAATAATCCATAGGCTTCTGCTGTTTTCTAAACTTATCTTTAACTACTACCAACAAGTAACAAGCACAACACATAGCTTGCGCTAGCCAGGGACTGACTCCTTAGCTGGAAAACATCCCCGAGTGCAGAGAAGGAGGTGTCAGTACATTTCCCTCCTCTGTTTCTGACAGCTTTGGGCAAAATGTCACAGAGCTACTGCTGCTGGGCAAGGTTCACTCCCTTGAATGCACCCCAGGCTGCAGCATTAACTCGTCCCACCCACATGCAAGCTCCCAATTCTCCAACTCTTTACTAAAACTGGAGTCAGGATATTCTACTCAGCTCCTAACAACTCTCTCAAAAACAACAATACCAAAAACTAGCCCTGAGAGAGAATTGACGCTCAGGGAGCAGCATGGGAGGCACTTTGCTGATCTTGGCTTTGGGAGTGGAGCAGAGTTTCTTTTCTCCTTAGGAGGACAGACAAGGTCAGTACTTAGTAACTCAAATCACACTCACATCTAAGGTATCTGCACTGTAAAACACAATGAACTTCACAATCTAAGTTTTAAAGAAGCTGGAACTAAAAATCTATTCAGGTGGCAGATGGAAGGCTCACACAGATAGTGACATTTCATCCAGATTAATTTGTAGGTTTATGAGGTGTCTTTAAAAAACAGGAACGCTCTACCAAAATTTTGTCCTTCCTTCTCAGCAACTCTGAGTGTTTCTTTTCATTCTCACAGTCAAGTCTCTTGTTCAAGGCTTCATAACAATTAAAAATAACCAATTATAATATCTTTACTTTTGCTTTTTACCCAACATATACTACCCTCCCTTCTCTAGAGAAACATTTCTGTCCTTGCTTTCAATCTACTTATTATCAAATCAAATGAATAATTTTGAACCTTTCCCCCTCTATCTTAAGAACATTCTGTACCTGACAGTATCTTCTCAAACTTTCCTCCCTCCACTGCCATTCCCCATTTCTATTACTCTTACTACATGTACAATACAATTTCCCATAGATGCTGTCTCTATAAATCATGGGCACTGTCCCACCCTGGGTATGTTCACCAAACACTTCATATCACCACATCTATGCTTGTTTTCCTCATCCTCCAACGTTTCCAAGATGCATCTGCATAACGCCCTGAGAGACCTCATCTCATCTCACAGATGACTCTGCTCTGAGCTAAGGACCCCCAGGTCCTTCCCTCTCTGAGTTTATTATTCTAATCAGAATTGGAGATATTATGCAGTTTTTGTTCCATCCTGATTCCAATTATTTTACTGCACAAAGAATAACTCCAGAGGTATTCTCCTTGCATGGTTATGTAAGCAAAGAACCATTTACATTTGTGTAAATGCACAAATGCACCCTGGCAGCCACCACAGCACCAGCAATGCAGTGTGAGTACAGTGGGGACATGCATGAGTTAAATAAACCATGAAGATTTTCAGATCAATTTCCTTAATGGACAAGGAAATGGAGAGGCAGGGAAAAGGGCTTATGGTATTTCTGAAAATATAAAAAAAAAGGAAAAGAAAGACAATTTATTACTGTATGTTGATAAATCACTACTTAAGTTCCAGGTTTTATTAAACATTTAAAGGTTAAAAATTACTTTTTTACCTCACTTTCAAGAAAGAAAAGAACCAACATTCTAATAAGGTTTCCATTTGGGCTATTTCGCCCCCTCCTCTTTGCTAGAGCCTCTTCAGCTTGGGGATCATGTCTGCTGAACAGCCTGAAAACAAGCAGAAGGAGCTCATGGCTATCACAACAATTGTCATTTCTGCAAGAATATGATGAGCATTCATTCTTGATATAGCAAATTTGTTCATAAAACAGTGCAAGTATCTCAAGTTATTTCTTTCAAGGGAAAGAGGCCACAACCTCTGCCTGCCTAAAGAGATGAATTTGTCTTCAGTCTTTGAGTTCACGATGCTGGAAGAATTTCACACAGGAAAAAGTTTTCCGAAACCTACTTACATGGAAGGTTTTGCACAGTTTCAAGTATTTGCATCACTTGTACAGTTTTGCTTTTGTAACTTATCCAGTCTTGCAGTGGAGGCAGCTCCTACTGCACCAGTGCACTGAGAGTTAAGGTTGTATCACTTTGGCTGGGACATGGTACAAACAAACCTGACATCCACCAAACAGCCAACCTCAGGTATCAGGAGCAGCATCAAAGAAAACCAGCTCCTACTCATTATTTTGGGTTTTACAGGTAAGTGACACACTCTGCACTGAGTTCCCTGATGCACGGTCCCATCCCAAACTCCTCTCAATGCTCAAATTTTCCAAGAGACCTCAGATGTGCCAGTATTACTGTTACAGCAATGACTGTTTTAGAGAAGTTTGAAAGCTGTTCCTGGCTTTTACAGTGAAATCACAAAGCAGATTGACATGTCAAACACAGAATTCTGATCTCACTGCTGTAATTCACTGAAGAGAAGGACAAGTTACACACAAATGTTGTATTTTAGTTACAAACATTACCTCATCCCCCCTGCTTATCTTAACAGATAAGCAATGAGCACCTCTGCAGGTGCTGAGATACCTTACAACCTGCACCTCAGGGTTGAGCCAGTGATCCTCTGTATTTGGTAATCCTTTATATCCTCTGTACTATTTGCTTTCCTTTGCCAAGCACAGAGAGCATGTCTGATGATTATCACGGAGAAAGTGATAGTGAAATGTATTAAAATAGGTGAGATAAATCACACTTCAAATGCCCGAAATAGATTCTAACTTATTTAACTGAGATTTTCTTTGCAGAAACCAAGACAAAATTAGTTAAGAATGGGACAATCTTGTCTCCATACTGTTAGCCTTGAGACGCATTTACAGAACACAGCCTAGTACCTTGTAAAAGAAGTCAGAAGGAAGTTTTGTCTTTATCCTAAGTGCACGAGGTGTAGGTATGTCCTTATTTACCTTTGAGGCATTTTTCAACAGTATTTTGTCACATGTTGATTAATAAAGGAATTTTAGTGGATATTTTAATGAGAACCTAACCTTTTCCAGTAACTAGTACAATGTCCTGTTGGTAATGGAGATCTGCACGTATATTCCTTGAAATGGATAGTGCTTGATCACAAAGCTGGAATTCCAAAAATCCACCAATGAAAGCTTACAATTACAATGTGGAGTTGCAAATCCTTAATAAACCATAGACAATGAGAGCACTTGCAAAGAAAAACAGATGTCTTTGTGCATTTTCTCCTACCTGTAGCTTGGCATGAAAAAATTAGATAACCTGCATTCTAATATAAATCCTCTATACATGTAATAAAAAACTCTAATGTCACAACCCATGAGGGGAAAAAATCAAATTCCTGCTGAAAGATTTTTAACTGCAAACAATAAAAAGAAGAGGTTAACTCCTATGATGTGGCAATGTCCTGCTCACAGTTACTGAGGTGGTGTGACTCACATCCATGGAAAAGCTGGCTCATGTCCTCTGGCATAGTGAGGACATGAAAGATGTAACCAGAATGCAGTATATTTTCAGGGGAAGGCAATGAGTTTAGAAACAAATGTTGTAGCTATTGCTACATAAAAACCTCCCAAGTTCACAACAGAGAAATAAACCGGCGTTAAACTTGCTAGAAATTATGACTGTTGATGTATCAGGTAGATCACCCCAGACTACAAGCATGTATCTCATCCAGGAATTCAGCAAGTTCTGCAGGACTTAAACCAACTTTAGAAGTTTGTGCAGCCTTTGTATGTTTAACCCTCAAGGACTGAAGAAATGTTATCTGAATTGCAGAACAAGAAAGATGTACATTCGGTTTCTTCAAGTCCTCAGATGTTGTTTAAACAGGAGAATGAAGTCTCTGGTTTAAATGAAATACTGATTTGCTAAATTGGAATATTTCGCTCCACTGCTTCTTTGCTTTTTGATGTTACCTCTCTAGGAAGAATTCACAAACTTGGTCTTATTCCAGGGCAACAGATTACTTACTTTTTGTGGAGGAATTCCCCAGCTGCTACTGCCACAGGCCGGTGTGCTGAGTACACCAGGTGATAAACATTCTCACAGTCTTCATTGGACAGAGCCTCCTCACTCCCACTGAAAGAGTCACAATAACACCTGAACTACAGCAGAGGTTTCATTTCCATCCCCTCACCTCCCACAGCTCACTTGGGACAGCTACAAGGTTAGTTCACTTCCCACAAAATCCTACATGTTGAACAAGGACTTCAAGGATCTTTGGTTCAACTTGAAAATACACAGGTATTTAAAGGGCCTGTAAGACTGGAAGTTTCTCTGATTTCCTTCTCTCCCTTGTATCAATATAGAGATAAAATAATATTATTAAAAGATCAGAATCACTGCATAGAAACCCTCCTCTGCTTATTCCTTAGACCATCACACAAACTTCAATGCACATACTGCAAGATGCCAAACACTCATCAAACATCATAAACTAAGAACCTGGAATCCCAGAATCCTTTAGGTTGGAAAAGACTTCCATGCTCATTGAGTCCAACCATTAACCTGGGCCCTCTGTGTTCACCACTAATCCATGTCCCCACTTTTGAACACTTCCCTGGGCAGCCTGTCCCAGAATGTTAGCAAAAATGATATAAAAATATCTTTTATATGTCACTGTCATAATCTGGATATTACCTCCATCCTTGTTCAGTTGACATCCATCAGAACCATTTCTGTACCAGGACTCTAAATCATCTGGCTTCATATTAGACATAATTTTAATTGTCTTTTTAATTGTTATTCCCCATCAGGATTGCTCCAGACACCTTTTTGGAGTTCCTACCTGCAGAATATTGCCCTGTGCTCTTCAAGATGACCCAGACTCTTCTGCTGCTAAATGCATTTAGCATTGCCTGTGCTTTCAATAGGCAACCAAAAAGAAAGCAGGAATAGACAAAAAAAAGTGTACTGGGTAATTTTTTACCTTAAAACTCATTGTATTCCCAAAAATTGCTAATAATGCAGGGAAGGTAAGTGCTCTACACATAATTTCAGATCATATTTGTTATATTTACTTTAAAAATATAACAGTAGATGCAAGATTTAATTTCTTGCTAACATTACAAGGCGAATCTTTTTAAAACAGCATGACCTATAAATAAAAAGCTGAAGTCTAGACTTCTTTACTAAGGAAAGGCTAATGCAATCTTTTGTCCAAATTCTGCATGTCCAAAAACATTCTTCAAAGTGGAGCCACTGGATATAAAATATGAAGCAAAAATTCTGTGCATCTGCTTGTAAACCAGGCATTCTTTAATACAGCTTTTAATAAATATATTATAAAAGCCTAGCAGTGCCCCTCCAGGTGCACACTCATGAGGCTGCTGGGGACAGGCTGGTTCCACACCCACATGTGGGAGGATGTCTGAGGTGATCCTTACCTCAGGGGAGCCATTGCATGCCCACATGGGAAAGCCTGGAAGCAGGTGTCCTACCATGTGACTCTTTTCAGCTGTGTCAGAAAATCAATCAACTCTCCCTACACTGTATCTGTGTTACTGCTGGAGTTACTCTAGCAAGCATAACCCACAGACACGCATTTTGGGAGGACAGTTGTTCTCCCCTTGGCAAAAGATAGAAATGCCCTTTGGCATTTTCCACACAATGGATGCACTAATGTGTGGATGCCAAAACATCCACACATTTTTAAACTTTGCTTCTTATATTTCCATGAAATGAAATATCTACCTTTAGCTTCATGTCCATATTATATGTTCAGTTCACCTCCATACTAAGTGTAAAGTAACACATTCACTTCAATACACAAGCAAAGCACTCAAGTCACTCAAATGTTAGTAGTTTAGGGAATTTTCCAAGGGAGTGCAGGGGTTGGAGCAGCACTCACTGGAGGATGAGCGTGACCAATCGAATGGCTTCCACAGCGACATCGTACTCCTTGTCCAGGGTCATGGACACAATGCGGTCCTGCAAGGCAACTCGAGGTCAGTCACAGGCACAAACACAGCAAGGCCACCAGATGGAAAATTCTACAGATTATAAAAGAAATACTTCTGGGGAGAAAGATGTTTCAACTGCACGCTGACAATGAGAGCCCCTCAATATTACCCAACCTTTTAATGTACTCCTTAGCTGTGTGGTATAACAACAGGACTAGTGCTTCAACAGTCCTTATCCTTGTGTGTTTGCCAGAAAGGGAGGGAGGAGACTTGGGAGCTACAGCACTGTTCTGGGTTGGATTAATTTAACAGGTCTCTCCTGAAAAGTCACGTACTTGGGTTGGACAACAACAGGAAAACTGACCCATTTCATTCCCCTGCAACCAAATAATTTCAGAGGAAGGAATGCTGCATAAATGGAAATACTGTGAATAAAAATCACACCTGAATTCATGCATCTGCAGGTTGCCTGTAAAGCTGTGACATTTTTCCTGTCTACATCTCAAGGTTCGAAGCAGATCTCAAGAATTACACTACAGAGCTTCCCCAGGAAAGTGGGGAATTCCATGGTTTGATTTTGTGTTTTCCCATACTCTTTCTAGCACAAACACCTAATTCTCCTGTCAAATCTAACAATTTTCTAACTTCTAAGGACCCTGTAGTTATGAGAAGTCTTTTAAGGGTTTCTTTCTCCTTAGGTTCAATTTGCTTACTGGCAAAAATAGCTGTGATTGGTGTATGTTGTCCTTCCTATCTGGGGAGAATTTCCATCCAGCCATAAAAATGCAATATGTCTCAGTGCTCTTTGCCTGACTGAGCAAGTTACTGAAGAGAAATCAGGCCATCTGAAAATAAAACTTGATTCCGCTGGCTTAACCTGCTTCAGGAAGGAGTAGGTACTCTATGACATTTTGGGATATGAAAAAATAGAAATCAGGGACTGGAAAAGAAACAAGGGAAGTGTAAGGCAACAACAGTGAAAGCCATCAGAACAAACCAAGGCAAAATAAAGGTTTTCACCTTTATTCTCTACTATTCCATGCATTTAAGGGCTGAAGAGGAACATCAAACAACTGATGTTTATTCCGATGCAGAAATTTCAGCTCAATACTTAAAAAACGCATCGTGGCTGTCTCAGTTGTTACTTCCCAACAAAACCAGGTCTGCAGAGACACTTTTTATCACTGTGACTGAAGGAGCCTCTATCAGTCACTATGAAGTTCCTGGGGAATTTGATACATTTCATGTAGATCTAAACAGTTTTAAAGACTGTGAGAAGTCCATGAAGAGACCCAAAGAAACAACTTTCCACACAGGACACTCTGTTACAAACAAGACAAAAAAAACTGCTGTCAGCTTTTCCTAAGGTCCTGGCCAAGGAACAGCAATAACACCACCAAGAGAAAGAACAGTCAGAGATCCTGATCTTAAATGTCTCACTAGAATTTCAGAGTTTATCTTACACCCCAGGATACCTCAGGGAGGGAATCCCCTCTCCTGTCCACAGAGCAGGAGGTACTCTCTGAATCTGGAGTCCTTTTGGACTTTGAAACCAACTGACTTGAGAAGGTTTCCTTATCCTAAAAGACTGTTCTCTCAATTTTCCCCAAAAATATCAGCCTTGAAATAAACAGCATGGAGGTGTTATTTTCTGCCCTGGCTGGGGAGATGTCTGAGTGGTGGCACCTGCCAGGCCAGGACCCAAGAGCCTTCCCAGCAAGACCCACACTCCCAGTGCCTCTGAATGTGTAACTTCAGTAGCTGAGGAAGTTCCAACCCCCATCTGCTCAATCTGCCTTTACAGAGATTCCCTGTGCCATTGTACAGCAGCAGAACAGGGCACAGGCATGGGTTTTTAAGCTGAAATACTAATTCTCAGTGTCTCTGAAAATCAGTTTTCCATTCTATGTTGGGTTGTGAACAAGGCAGACTGAAGAGCCAATCTCTTCTTGTGCTCCCAGGCTGTGGAGACAGCACAGGGTGAGGGATGAGGGCCTCTGGCACTGCTTGCAGAGGAGTTAATTCACAGCTTTTCCATATGGGGTCAGTTAATGTCTGTATCAGACAGGACTTCTTGATGGAAAACAAAAGTCTTCTCTTTGATGGACAAATTTTTGTTTTGATGGACAAAGCTTATTTGCCAGCATATCACCTACTCTTACAAATGCTGGAAAGAACAGGCATTTTTCTTTGAAAAAGGGAAAGGATCACATCCTTGTCACAGCTCTCTGGAAGGAGGTGAAATATTAACACCCCAGCACAAGGCACTCTGGATCAAATTAATTTATTCTTTAAATAGCTAGAAGATCTCTAGAGAGATTTCTCTCAGTTTGAATGGATGGAACTGAACACCAGCTGAACTGTGCAGGTCGATTAAATTCTGATGAAGAAGTATAAATAAGCAGCCATGGAACTGAAAATGGCAGTTAGGTCAATTATTTTTCAGAGAGGTGGTGGTAGAGTCTGTGGTGGCAAGACATTTAGCTAATGTATCAGAAATTCAAAAAGCATTAATTTGGAACTTTGCTCCATCTTGGTGCCAAAGGCCACATCCCTGACAGCACAGCTGTAAATCCAAGTGCAGGCATTTGGGCCATGCCAGCTTTTTGTTCTCTTGATGTGGCAGAAATTCAAATGATTAATCATTATGTTAAACAAATCTGTTCTCTAGGCTCAGAGAGACTTTGAGCACACCTTTTCCTCTTATTTATTTCATAATGATAGAGATTTCTGTAGTAAAACCAGCTTTTATGGGACAGAAGAAAGATGAATTCCTGGCAAGGCTCCCTTCCCTGTGAACCTCTTTGACAGAAATGAAAATTCCTTGTACCATCCCAAACCAAGCAGCAACGCACAGGCTAGCCTAGCTTCCTTTAAGAGAATTGTCTGTGCTGTGAAAAGCAGGATGTATTGAGAGGTTTCACATCCCTGTAGTTTTCTGGAGTACATTACAGAGTAACTATTGCCAAAAGTGTCTCCAATTGTCCTGAAAGTTTTGCAGGTGCATGGGAGAGTTGAGCCTCAAAGCAGTCTTTTCCCTTACAAATTATGGGATCGTGACAAAGAAGCATCCAGCACATTTCCGAGTAAAGTGAAGTAGATAAAAGCCTGCAAGAGCTTTAGTGGCCAATTTAAAAATAAATGGAATTACAGAAGCAGCAAATATAAAATCTAAATCTGCACAGAGGGAACAGGAAAATCAGCAGAGTTGGAGGGTCCGTTTTTCTGGTTGTCCTGTGAGGATAAAGCAAACCAGACTTATGGAGGCATTAGAGAATAACTTTGAGGTCTGAACCTGTTTGCCATGCTCTGTCCTATGAGAGGAAATTTTGTCTTTACTGCAACAGTCCCAGAAACTGGCTTTATAAAATTAGAAGAATGCAGGTCCTTAAGTAGTCTCTTAAAATGATCGAGTTTTATCTCCTACTTTAGCCAACTATACTTAGTTCCTTTCTGGCAGACATTTATTTAATCTGCCCTTTAAGACTGTTATCTTAAATGAAGGAGACTATTAATAAAGAGTCTGCTCTATTATATAATTATCATTTTGGAAAAAAGCCTTCCTTAATATCTAGGCTTATCTAGGTTAAGCATCTTTTTTCTGCATCTCAAGTGAATGTGGTAAAAGGCTGATTATCATGTTTTTATAAATTGTTTTTATACAGGGAAAATCTGCAAGGAGAACTTTTAAGTCTTGTGCACAGTATTTATAAATATTTAAATCTCCACTTTTCTAAACAGAATTTTTTATCAGTGTTATAATAATGATTTAAGTTAAAATAAACCAGTCAGCTCTGTTTCTTTTCTAAACAAATTTTTCCATCGGCATTCTAATAAAGATTTAAATGAGATAAATGAGCTTTTCCTTGGGGGTAGCCTTTCCCACAGTAATGTGTTCTGCAGAACGCAAAAGCCACGGGGAGAGGGAGCAGCTGACATGGTGGCAGTGCCTGAACACTCTCCTCACCAGGCATCCAAACAAGAGCAGGGACAATGTTTCCACACCCATCTCTCCAGACAGTTCACTTGTACAATAAAGCACTCAGACCACAAAGTGAATTAACAGCCACATTCTTATCCAGATATTACACAAAAAGTTTGTACTAATAAAAACCCCATGAAATATCCCCCCAGCACTTCTCTCCTGAAGGACCAATCTGGCTCAAGGGGTTTGGAAGCACAATGTGAACTCCTGTTCTGCAGCAAGGCCAGTTCACTGTGTAGAGGACTGTGGTACACATCCAAGTGACTCTCCCTCCAAACACAAGCACACATTGAGCTAAAAAAGCTGTGTAACAATCTTTCATTATAGGCTGCTACTTTCACCTATATTTTAGATTGTGTTAGTATACATCCTTTAAATTCATAAATCTAAAATTAAATAAGTACAGACAGATTGAATAAGGACAATATATAAACTGTAAATAATACATACAGATAAATAATCATCCTAGTTAAGTCTGACAAATCTTCCAAGATAAAGCCTGTGAAATGCATTTGGTTTAATTTCAGCATTCAGTAACACAGTTTAAGCAGTGCAGTTACAAGCCTTGTCACAAACGAATGAGTTTATTCTTAATAACTCAAAGACCACAACAGGATGATGACACTTTTACTTTCTGTCCTCTTTCTAAAAACTATATTTCCTCTTACCTTGAATCGATTAGTGAACAGCTCCAGTTTGGGAAACAACTCTCTGTTGGTATACAGACTCTGAAGAGCTTTCAAACACTTCAACCTCACTTCACCTTGCTAAATAAAAAACACTGAGATTAGCTGTCAGAATACTTTAACCAAATGCACATGAATATTAAAAAACATAATACTGTAATTTGTCTAATGTACATTTAAAATTTTAAGCAAATGACCAAAGCCAATTTGCAATTTAGCTAAAAACCCCCACATACAGTCACCTACAATGTTAAATTTCTTCCTATTTGCACACAGAAAGAATTAATGTGCCATCAATTATATGTCTGTTAGTGCTTCCCTTTTAAGTGACTCCACTAAAAGATAAAGAATGTAGCAAGTAAATCCAAAATAAGGATGTAGGATCTCCAGGTGGTTGGTGCAGGCAGTGTGGCTGTTTGTCTTCAGGAAGGAGCCCACAGGCCCGTGGCTGACAGCTCGTGTTCACAATCACTGCACAGGGGCTCAAAATGACTGGGCACGGGCTCAGCAACTCAGCTAGCTCTGAGGGCAGGGACACAGGGCACACACATTGCATTTGTTATCCCCACGTTTTACATTCCATCTCTCACAACAGGACAGCACAGGCTGAAGGATGCAAAAGGTGTGAGAGATCCTCCAGTGGGGAGCATGCTGCCACAGGAACAACACATCTGAGCCACAGCCCAAGGAGCCCATGGGAAGGGTGGCTTGTGTCTCTGTGCCTGAGCTGTGCTGGTGGCAGCAGCTCATTCCCAACTGCTGGGGACTGCTCTGGTCTGGTGGGCTGCAGCAGGAAATGGGGGTGTCACAGGACAGGGCCTGTGGGTCAAGGCTTATGTCCTGCAAGAACACTGCTGATGAAGAGAGGGACTCGAGTCCCTGTGCTGCAGGTGGACAACTCAACTGCATCTTCTTGACAAAATACGGATTCTTGTTGAAAAGTATTTGTGGATATGGAAAAGGTTATAAACACAAATCTACTCAAATATAGTCTGTAGAGTTCACTGCAGTGTCAATTTACTTTTATGAAAGTGAAGACACTACCAAGTCTAAGGCCTTAAGTTGCTCAAGAACTAAAATGAACTGTTGAACTTCATAAATAAAACTCCATACCCAGAGGGCTTTATTTCTGAAACTGTCTATTCCAGAATCCAGTCTGTACTTAAAAAGTGATTACACTAAAAACTTTAATATTCAGAGACTGACATAAAAACAGAAGATATAAATCCAAATTTTAAAGTTTCTTTCCTCCTTCACACCTATTTCAAAATTTGAAATAGAATACAAAAGCAGCACAGAAGTTGGATTTTCAGAAGAACTTACATGAAGAACAACTGTTCCTGAGAAATCATCTCTCTATATCCATGAGGAGTCTCTGAGCAATCGTGCTCTCTTCTAGGGATCTTTTTGACTACCACTGCAGAGAAAGTCTATGAGATGTAAGCTACATTTTAAGGGATCTAACATAAGATCTTTCAAGGTACAGAAAAGAACTTTCTTGAAGAAAAATTATATGGATGTGATCAACTGCTAAAAAAGCCCAGAGAAATGCTGCTTGACATTCTTTTTTAATAGCACTTGCATGGCAGTACCAGAAATGGTGTCCTCCTCTGCTGTGTGGTGCTCATAATGTCCAGGATGTCTGGAGTCATCACCACTCACAGGACATGGGACTCTGATGGCCTCAGCTTATGAGCCCCAGAGGATCAGGACCAGGCTAGCTCTGGCCTGCATGAACACTGTAAGGCACAGTAAGGCAGCAGCTCTAGTTACAGCTGCACTGCAGCCTGTTCCACATGTGAGCCCACAGCAAATGTAAAACTCACACACAACGGGACCCAAGACCTGTGCAGAGCAGGCTCAGATTGTTTGGGCTCACAGAGCCCAAAGCCCTTGGAGACTTCCCCAACCTCCATGGACCCATGGTTCCAGAGTTCAGTCCAGGCCCTGTACTGGGCTCTCTGTAAAGCTCAAGCCATCAAAGGCAGCCAGGCAGGCAGGAACCACACCCTGAGCACGGGCTCCTTGTATGGCTCCTCGCATGCCCTGCCAGAAAAGTGCAGCCAGGCCCTAACCAAAGTGCCCTGGACCAGATCTGAGGAGGAGGGACTGCAGGAACAGGTGAGGAAGAGAGAGAGAGAAAGGTTATGTTACACCCGGTCCCTCTGGGAGCAGGACCAGGAGACACAGAGGCCAATCCTGGAAATGACTGCCTCTCTGGCAGAAGAATGATGAAGGAGGACTTTCTCTGAGTCCGTCTTTTAAACTGTTGGTCAAGGATGGAATTCACCTCTTTGGAGAAGGAGGAGCTCCTGTACATCAGCTTGCTAATCCTGGTAAGAAGGTTTTAAAACAAAGTCAGTGGAGATGAGTGGCAGGAACGCCCTGGGAAGCCCTGGAAGACAGTGAGCTGGACAGGAAGCAAAGAAGGGCTGGTGAAGGTGTGTATGGATGCACTCCAGTCCAGAGTGGAGGAGCAGCAATGTGCCACAGACCCTCAACACATCACCCATGAGATGGTTCTTCGTAACTGTGAGATACATCCAGCTCACAGGAGCTTTGAACACCCCAAACACCTTCTAGCAAGGAAGTAATTGGGCAGGAATGCTCAAGTTAGGGTGACTCGTAAGAAACTTACGCCAGCGTAAAAGCTGCAAACAGGGATGGACAAAAAGGCCAGCAAGAGACTTAGTAAACTAAGAGATGAACTTACTTAACTAATTAATTCATTAATTGATGAGGAGGTCAAGCACAAGAGAAACATCTGTTCCGGAGGACCCTGGGTTCATCCTCTCCACAAAAACAGACAATAAGCGAAGTAAGAGGAATGCAAAGAAAGAAAAAGCATTTTCTTATGTGTTAGGAACTGGTTTTAAGAACCATGACTGTTCAGGTATCTAGAGACAATTATGGTTTCAAAACAGTTCCATGCATCAATGAAGTAGGTGAAAATTAAGACTGAACACTCTAATTTAACACTCTTATTTTCAAGAGAGTTTTTTTAATGTAATTATATCATAGTTTATACACTTTTAATTTATGCTCCCAGATAATCAGGAATAAAAAAAATGCTTAAAAGCAGAGAAAGGCAAAACTTGAAAGCCACATTCAAATGAGAATCTATTAAAAAAAAAAAATCCCTATCAACATTTGTTTGAAATCTGGGAGACATGATTAACATACTAAATATAAGGATTTTCCAAGTTAGAGAACTAAACTTCTGTATTCTACCTCTGAAAGACTACGTTGGAGCTACTACAAAGAAGCGTAAGACCTGTTCTTCCCTGTGGTTTAATTTGTATGTCTTCTGAAGTAGAATATGAAACTGCTCAGGAATCTCTTGCACTGCTGTCTCCTTTTTTGCAGCAGCAAACTTCCAGAGAAGTTAATAATTTCGGGGTGACTGCTGTTCATGTGAAGTGGAAATAGCTTATGGCTATTGCCTCAGCCTTCATTTTTTAAATACCAATTATAGCAAAAATTATCTCCTGATCAAAGTAAAGCAAAATCAAGAAACTTGGATACCAGCTGGCAGTTTTTTCAGGTGGTGCCAATGAAAACCATGCTGTTAAGATATCTTGTACTTCTGGAGGCTCTTACTCCAGCTTTTTCCAATATATTCTTCCTATTGCACCTCCATCCTCCTTTCTGAGCCTCCCAAAATGTCCCTCTCTCTCCATTCCCTCCCTTTTTATCCTTTGACACCTGCCCCAGACTTTTCCCCATTCTACCTACAGTCTGTCTCATTCTGTAGATGACACATCCACAACATCAATAAAACCCCACCACCTATCAGGTGGACTGGGACATGAAACACATTAGTGATTTAAAGACTTAGAACCCCAAGGCACTTCTGTGGCCTGCAATAAAAAACTTTACAAAACAGAGGAAGAGCAGTCTGATAGAATTCTGCTGTGCCTGGTCCAAATGGTCCAGTTTTTTACCCTAACACTGTAATTCAAAATTTCTCTGCTATGAAAGAACACGTTAAGTTTAAAATAGCTGAGGTATAAATATGTGTTAAGGCTGCAGGCAGATGACTAGACCCTGGCCTGAGGTTAAACAAACTGAAGAGGGTGTGAGAAAATACTGCATATGACATGAGAAATTGCTGGATGTGACAGATGAGAGTGTGAGCTTCCACAGATGGGTAAAGGGAGTGATGTGAGAAATGGATGGACTTCAAAGACACTAGGAGGGGGCTGAGAGCTGTGAAATGCAACCCCACTACATTCTGGAGGTGCTACTTTGTGGAAATGTTCTACAAGGTTTAGAATGTGCTCCCAAATATCCACTGCAATTATTCAAGGAATAATTTATTTAAATTACAAGTCCTAGTAAAACAAAGCCCTCCACACACCTTAAATCCTGATCCTCCAACCTGAGCTGACCTCCCCACTGGTTTGCTAACTTGAACAATTATGTCTTCTCCTGGAGCGTGACAGCTTGTGAAGCACAGTGATGTCACCAACAAGGGACACAGAGCAGCAGCTCTGTACCTCCATGCACTACCATGGCTGTGTTTCCATGTCCAGCATTCACTGACACACAGTGCAGTGGCTCTGGGGTGTTTCAACAATTTTCTGAAGAAAAAACTAAAGAGAACCTTGAAAAGATTCTTCAAGGAAGGCAAAGTGAACTGATGAGCACTCCACTGGTTCTGGAACCAATGGTGTCTATTGAGGACCCAGAGATCTCCTTTTTTCCTCTAACCTTTGGGCAATGTAAATGGACACATGGAAATCTCTTTTCCATTCTGCTTCAGACACAGAGGCTGTCAGGGGTGCTCTGAGGAGACTTCTTTCTCTTGTAATCAACAAAAAAGCCCCATGGAAGGATTTCTGCCAAGATACTTCATCAGAGACTGACCACATGAAAAGCACACGGACCAAGCAGACTGGGAGTACTGCCTCCTAATTTAATATCTGGAAGTGACCTGATTGAAGGATACCAGGTGAGGAAACAGAACAATCTCTTTGTAAGCCAAAGATGCTGCTGTGCTGGGCAGCACAGCAACAGCTGCCTCCAGTGCACTCTGCTGTGTGTGGGAATACACAATACTCACCCTGTCATGTAGTGTCCAACCAACATATTTTAAATAACTATCATTCAGGAAGGCATCACTGTACATTTTCATCCAGACACCAATTTCTTCAATACAGACAGCTCTAATCTCAGCAATAGCGTCACTAATACAGAAAAAGAAAAGAACAAGGATTAGCCAGATTACAGACACATATACTTCTCATTCCCATTGCCATAGCTATAATATTCTGCTTTTACTTGTCATGAACTTCACTATGTGAGGCCTGTCACTGTTCTTACTACCATCTCACTGATTTTCTGCTCCTCTACATCCTTGAACTCACTGATCTAATAATTTCAGTGTTTATATACGCTCCTACATTTCCTCTACTTAAAGAAATTCTCACCCTAGTTTGCTTTTTAGTCTATTACTCCATCTTTAACCTTTCTCTTTTCAAAGAGAATTGTGAACCCAAGCTACAAACCTCCTCCAGGCAGTCATTTCTGAAACAGCATCACTGACATGTGCTTTGCAACCCCATCTCCAGCTCAAAGTGCAGGACCATTGCAAGGTGGGAGAAGCTATTTGGTTTAGCCAAAGGCACCTGCCAGAGGAGCACAATGGAATTTGCTACACGAAGAGATCTCATTTCATACCCCCCAATAACACCCCTACAAAAAAACCCATGAGAGTTTTGCACTTCAGCATTGGTTTCTTCCCATTTTCTTGCTTTTATCCTACATTCTGACTGTGGCAAATCATGGAAGAAGCAAAGATATATCTCAGGCAGACTTATTGGCTGCTTAGTGAGGAGGGGTGGCAGGAAACTGGAGAGGTCACCTAAGGAGACCAGGATGGAAACGCTTTCCATCTGATTGGCACTTTCCTGCCTGCCTGACATGGAGCATGGCATCTTTACTAATAACGAAACAACGGGAAAAGGGATGGGGGCCATCTGTCCCTTCAGTAATTCCATCTCTGGGACATCTGTTACCATGAGAAATCACTTGTGCCACTCCAGCTGGCACTGCCTCACAGTTCCAAATTTCAGCTGTAATACAAGGAGAACACAAAGAATCACTGCACAGAAGAAGGGAATGTCTGGTGCTTTGCAAACACTGGAACTTGCTTGTAATTGAGACCCTTATTTTGTATTTTTATGAAAAAAAAAATCTTCTTGGAAAAGTAATAAACATCAATTTAACTCTAAACCAGACCAACAGAGCTCCAAAATGAAATTTAATTTATGGGAAGGAAAAAAATTTCAAGCTTCAAGCAAGAGAATAATTGCAAAAATGAAAAACTGCACTGTTCTCAAAGTAATCAATTTTACAAAATACAAATAAAATGCACTCACTGTTCTGGTCAAGACACTGCACAGGTTCATAGCCCCTAACCCAGTGCAGCAACCCCCTGGTGACTCCATACTGGAACTCTGTACTTCCCTCCTGCATGCTGTCCCAGATGATCCAGTGCCTTTGTCCTGCCCCTGACTTTGCAGACCCTGAGCTGGAACCCCAGCTCCCACAGGGACCATGAACCAAGCCCAGCATCACACAAGGCCAGGGGGACTTCTCCAGGCAAGTCTCAGTGTTTGAATTCAAGTTGTAGGGAGCAAACTGTACTGCTGCAACAGCAGAAAAGCATAAACAGCATGTAATGCATTTAATGCAATAACCTGAGGGGGACACCTGTGTGAATGCCACCAAACCACTGCCATTGTCTCTCTCTGCCTAGGAGAAACATTAATTTTAACAGCTTCCCAACAGCATCAGTAAATCTGGTCTGTCCAGCTTCCTGAAGCCTCTGTAACCTCAGAACCAAGGTAAGAGGCAATCCACAATGGAGACAAGCTGCATTAGGAGAAGAGCAGGGCATCAAACACGTTGCTCCTACCAAATTGCTCCTAAAAATCCTGTTTGAGATTTCTTAAACCTGTTTGAGAAAGGTTTAAGACCTTTGGACCAATGTGCTAAATAGCACACGCAAGGGTTAAAAACTGCATTCCTTATGAGTAAGGCAGCCATAATGAAGACAAGTTTTAGTTAAAACTATGACTATAGTCACTATAGTCACATATATATATGTGTGTGTGTGTCTGTGTGTGCTTAATCGTACATTGTTTCACACTGAACTAGATTAGCAATTCTCTTACATGGAGTTACTTTTAAAGTATTTAAAAAGCAAAATATAGGTAGAAGAATGCAAGACTTACAGAAAAACCTAAAAGACTAGTAAATATAAATCAAGAAAAAAATGGGGAGCCACATCTGCAGCAACACAAAGTAGTGAGGAAGACATTCTTACTAGGGAATGACAGCCTGAGTCCTCACATCCAAGTAAGTTATTTCACCACCTTATAAATTTACTAACTGTAAAGGATTTTGGAAGGATTTAATGGCAATCCCAAAAAGAACCTAAATGTCAACAACTATTTAATCATACAGCACAGCCAGCCAAAAAGCAGGAAAAATCATGTTTTCTCTAAGAGTGCATTCAAGCTTCCCTAGGCAGACAGTGAAAAACTGCTTCTTGATTCAAAAGCCTTCTCAGGGATCCCTCAGCACTACAAATACTCACTCCAAGCTGCTAATTAAAATAAAAAAGAAGAAGAAAGCCATTCAACTTATTAGGAGATTTAGTATAATAAGAATTTAACATTTCCACTCCAACTGAAAATGAGACAGAATCAAGGATAAGGCATGTGAGACCAGCAAACAGACTCAAGCTGCTGGAGAAGCAGGGGAACTTGTGAGACACCACTTCCCACTCCACATCACCTTCCAGGTAACTATAACTGATCAGATTCACTTGTGTTCCTGCAGGAATCACTAACGTGGACTCCAGGCCCATACAATGCTGTATCAAACACAATACAGCCAAAAAAATCTTTGTACCTTTGCTTCCAATGTGGTCATTCCTTGTCATTAAACTGTCATTCTTTTCTTCTAATTTTTTAATACAGTTAAATACATTTTAGCTTCTGGTCACTATGGATTGTTTAGTTTTTTGAAAATATTTCTGGATGACACAAGAACATATAAATACTAATTATACCTGCACTGGAAGTATTTTTGGAATAATGAATGCATTATTAATTATCATAATAATAAATCAGTGATGTAAGCTTGTATTACTTGCCAAATGCTTCTAGAAAGAAACAGAATCTAGTCCAGCACAGAGATGAAAACTAATGTGGCATCTACAGATCTTAGACATGAAATATAATTTAACCTTCTTTTCAGCACAAAATGCAAAGAAAGGTCTACAAGATGAAAATATTCACAGCACAATTCACAGCCTAAGTTTCTACTCTGGGTAAAGAGATCCTCCATGATGAAACTTCTGAAAGGATTTGACAAAAAGGGTTCAGGTAAGAAATTTTGCATTTCCTTTTGAAATTTTGGCTTGACAAGGCATGCCCATAAACCTTAGGACAAACCATGGCAGTATCAGGACAAATCATGGCAGTATCAAGAAACAGATTTTACCAGTGCCACTCCAAGTGCCACTTCAGCGTACCTTTCATGCCAAAGTACACACAAGAATTGTGATTAAGGCCAGAAGTATTCAGGACCTAAGCCACAGAGTCTCTGATGAATATTTGGGAAATATCAGGTGCAGAGCAGTGTGCTCCTGAGGGCTGCTGGAGTGGTTGTCAGCTTCAGCTCCAGCTCACAGGTTCTTTCAGTCTGTTAAATCACAAACTCATGAGGTTAATCACAACTAAACTGAAGGCCCTCTAAGCAAACCTGGCTGATGTGCAGTGCCCTGGATGCTCACATCCTACAGCACTGCCAGTGCTGAGTCAGACCAAGGCATGACCTGGGGATGACCAGCAGAGCAGGAACTGCTTCAAGGCTTCTTGGAAGCTCCTATAAGAGCCTGGCTACTCTCATTGCACCTGCTTGTCCAATTTAACCACTGGAGATGCTGCTTCTCACACCCTGTTCTGGGACAGCCAGAACTGCAGATAACCATCAGAAGACAGTGGTATTACTCAACAGGCAAACCAGTATGAACAGAAAAATACAGATATTTCAGTCAATGGGTTGGGCTGAGAATTAGTCTATAGGAAAATTTTCTAACGAGGACAGAGGCAAGGGGGACTCACTGCCTTAGGCCTTCTGTGGGATGGAAGCTCAAATTCCCACCCAAGGGACAGGAAATGGAGCAGCTGCACAGGACCACACCACTGCCACTTGGACAGACCTGGGCCCATCTCCTGGGCTGCCAATCAGTTTAGAAACATTTTGAAGATGCAATTATAATGACAACTGGACAAAAATATCTTTTCTACTTCTTTTTTCTATGATTCTCATCTCTGGAGCTGAATTTGGACCCCATAAAAGAAGAAGGGTTAGAAAAGCAAACGTTCAGAGCCAACTTCCAAAAGTTCTGGTGAATGCTCACTGCATATCCCCCTAATGGGAGGGGCTGCACACAGCACTCCCATTCCTAAATGCTTCTGTGCACAGTGGCTATTTAAATATCTATTCCAATAACCTGTTACTAGGCTGAATATCCAATGCTCCTGCAGACCAAGGAATTTATTGTTTGAAGGCATGATGTGGATTCCGAGATGTAGCTTTATCTATCTCTGACCCCAGTGTTTCTCAAAGAGTTCCTGTCCCAACACCTTTGCCTGTATGAAGTATGAGGCACAGCTCTGCAGGGAAGGGAGCAGGGTGTGCTTTTAAACTTCATAGAAAGGTCAAACTCACATAAATTAAATTATGTAACTTTTTGCCTTCTCTTTTTTTATGCCTGTAAGTGGCACCAGTAATTTCTGTCTGTTTTTTCAAACATACCTAATTCATTTCCTTGTCACCTAAGAAGTACATTTTGCCTTCTTAGGATGAAACATTTAGGGTGCAGGGAGAAGGATTTTTCTTTGGTTTTATTTCCCTGTGCTGACTGGTTTGTGCTTCCTCACCAAACTGCCATCCAATAACCCCTTCTCCCTTTTTGCCATATCTTGTTTCCCACAGTGGAATTCCCATGTCAGCATAATCCTATTTACTCTGTAGCAGGTAAAGAAACACCTTGGAAGGAGATAGAAGCATCTTCTCCATAAAAATGGCAATGCCATCTAGATTTGGCAAGATTTACCTTATTTGTCAGTACTGACAAAACAGTACCCCAGGACACGCTCATGCCCTGCATAAATTCTCAAACCCACTGTGTCCATCAGTGTGAGGAACATTCTGGTCTGCCATAAGGTAAAACTGTAACAGTTCTGTTTTTCTGGACAGTCACACCTGGAGAAAAACATCTTTAAGCACTCAAAACAAAGAAGATGCTATGAAGTAGGACTGGAATTTGAGATCTCTCAATTTTGCCCTCTGAAAGGGGAATGTGTCTGGACACACAGTGCTAAGTCCTGGGCAGGGAAAGAGCCAAACCAAAATTCCGACACCTAGGTTAAGATAATGGTTTAGAGGGATGAACATTTTATAAATACTCATTACATCTGAGCAGTGATGTGGCAATTATCTCAGATTCAGTCTGATTTCTGATATGAGATACAAATGAAATGAAGAAATAGACAAATAGACCTCCCCTCCTTTTTTTTTATACACATGTACCTTGCAAGCAATTTTCAGCTTTTGACCTCAGTCCAAAAAATAAAAAAGTTTTAAACCCCTTTTTAAGGTTACAAAAAAAAGGATAAAAAAAAACATTTGACAACCAAATATATCATAAAGCCACAGAAACTTATTGAGAACAAATGGCTGAGGAAGGAGAAAAGGAAGGAGAAAAACCTCAGCGTGCAGTGAGGTGGGTACATTTCCTGCATGCTTATTAAGAATACTCAATTTTTGACCAAATCTGCTGTTCACACTAGACTCGCATTGTATCTAGAAAACTATTTAACTATTTCTGCAAATTTTTTTCCCTTGATGAGAGAAGTGAGGACTGGATCTTCCAGTAAACTGGAAGCCAATCTACAGAAAGAAGAGGTAATCTCACTGTAACACTTGTCAGAAGACACATTCTGAATGAAACACTTTTGGGGGTTTTGTTTAGGTCGAGGACTTGTTATTTAAGATACAAAGGTTAATAAGCATGAATCACTGTGGCTGAGTCTGAATCATACTGAAGGACAGGACATTCTCTGGGAATAATTAAAATAACATTCTTTCAAAACCATCACCACTTGTGCATGGTCTAAGACCTATAAAATCATGTGAAATTTATAAATAATTTTAACTATTTGAGAGAAGGAAGGTTCAAGAAATTAAGAAGTTAGGAAAGCAGATAATAGCTCACAACCCTTTACATTTTATCCCCCCTGGGCTTTGTTGTCAATTAGCTGGGTTTCACACAGACGTTTTCCCCCTCTATTTTCTCGTCCAGCTGTGAGTGCAGGAGTGTCACTCTGTGCTCTCTTGTGGACCATTACTCATAGTTTGGTGTATGTTGTAAGAGACTCTTTGGAGCTCCCCAAAAGGTCAGGGATGGCTTGTGCTCACACAGGTGGGTCTGGGGGAAGGGTGGGAACAGGTTCCTCCTGACCCCTCTGAACACACAAGTGGTGCCACCACCTGTCTGATTTCAGTCAATTCCCCACTGGTCTAACAGGGCCACCATGGGCACCTTTTCCAGGACATGGATTGAGTTTATTGATTTGGTCTCTCCTTTTTTACAGTAACATCAGCAAAATCAGGTCTTTACTAGTGGTGCAAGAGGCATGAAAAGAAACTTTTTTACAAAAGGAGGATTTCAAAAGAAAAAGCAAAAGCACCAGAATGCAGACCATCAAAAAGGCTGAGTCTTTTTCCAATCCCACACAAGAGCATGAACTATTAAAAGGATATTTTAAAGCAATGTTTTGTTTGAAATAATACACTAAGTTCTGAAGGGATAAAAATGGAAACACTCTTAGAATTTAATTTCTTCAGCATTTTACCTACGCCATGAAAGCTGCTCTCCTTACAAAATGGTGTGAGTGCTACACTGATCTAGCACACTCATGTACCTGCTGGCTCTGCATACCCATCTTCCTGCTGCCAAGCAGCTCAAGGCTTCCTGACCATAAACCATGAACCTTCTTTGCACGCTCAGGTACTGAGGAGACACTCTCCAACCCCACTGTGCTGCTCACACTCACACATTTGTCAGCATGAGCACCTTCCCGGCTTCCTGTGTGCTTTTCTCCAAATTACAATCATCCCTCTGTCCAACTGAACTATAGGTTCCTCTTTACCTTCTAACCCTCTTCTCATACACCCTTTTTTCCTGCCATTTTCCTAAAAGATTCCATAAATTATAAACCTTTAAAGCAAAACTGAAATCTGAAAGGTTAATTACATAGTTTGGTACCCTGGAATTTTATCTTTTGATTTCAGCAAGTCAATTAACATTTAAAGAGCTGGTTGCACCAAGGTCATGCAGATGCTCTGAGGCATCTTGTGATGCACAACAACCCTAAATCTATTTTAAAAGACTACTGCTCTCTGGTAATATTCCAAATTTGCTGTTTACACCCAAGACATACAAAAGGAAATGCAGGCTGGAGGACAACTGCTATCCTATGATACGCAGCAATTATTTGATTATTCTTAAGATATGTCATTTTTGTGCTCCCAACATGGACAACTTTTCTTTTCAAAATGCAAAGATTCAAAGCCCATGTCTCCCACAACCCTTTAAAGCTGTCTATTGAATTAAAAGAAAGTTGTGTGGATGGCTCTATTGAGTAATTAATAGTAGTGATATTTTGTAAAAAATGTTTTGTAAAAATATTTTGTAAATTATTGAGTAATTAATTACAATTTGTATATTCTTCCATAACTTCAAGTGTTTTTGACAGTGATCCTGCAGCATCTAGAATGTTACGTCAGAAGAAAATCAACCCAGAAACTGCTCTTGACTTTCTTATGAACACACTTTGTTAGCAGAGCCTACTGGAACATGCATTTTCTTACCGGTATCTATGAACAAATATACCCTTAAAAATAGAGTTCATCATATTTTCGATTTCATCTTGGTTTTCTTGTAGCTGTGAAAAACAAAACACATAATAAATAAAAGATCATTGCTTATTATAATTTGGTATTCTACAATTCCCTATTGGGAAACCTTAGACCACCTTGGAAGGGCACTTGAGTGAATTTCTGCTTTTCCAGTACATGCCTATATTGTGTGCATATACATACAAATATTTACATTATATATGTAATATCTTAATGGAAGAAAATTAACATTCACTACGAACATCAATTTAGTCTCTCAAATTAGTTCTCTGAAGTGATCATAAACTTTTGCTACTAAAAATGAGACAAGTAGAGACAATGTGTGCAGTAATTTCAGCAGTGCTGTGTTCACAGGGAAACACAGAGCTGAATGAATGACAGCTGCAGAAACAAAGCTGGTTACAGATTAGTTTGAAAAAATTAATGTTCTATTTAAGGAAAGGAATTGAAGATGTTCTCAGTTTTAAGTAAAAGACTGTCAGTTGCTTGAACTTCAGCACCCACAATAACTGGGTTTCAGAAGCAGGAAGATTTCCAGGACTGGAGCACACCTGACATCCAGGCCTTAGCCCGTAAGAAACCAAACCCAATTCCAAATAAGAAGGTGTTATGAGCATGCTTTTATAAATAAGAGCACTTTCTTAAAAATCTTTTCACTTCCTGGGTAATATGAGCACGTTTTGCAAGTACTATGGGAAGCTTACCTTGTGTCAATTAATATGTTAACACAACTTGGAATTAATTACAGTATTCTCACACTGTCAGATCTTGTACTAAACTAAGCATAACTTAATTACACATAAATGCAGCTTTGTTAATAAGATGACACCAATTTTATGCAATCAGTCTTTGGAGCAGTCATCGTTCTTCCATCAAGGTGTTCATTACAGTCCAAGCACAGCACCACAATGTGGGAATGTAAATTTGCCCACACTCTCACAGTAGGAAAACCACAACAGAGCCTTACTGGTGGAGTGCACATATGCATAAAATAATTAAACCTGTATAATTACGGATGTATATAGTTAACAGATAAAAGGTTTAAAGCCAGAAGCAAAATTGTGATCAGCTGGTTTGACCTCCTGCATGGCATGAGCTCTGAAACTTTCACCTAAGGGCTTCTATTTTTCAGCCAAATATTTCTACTGCATCTTCCAGGTATGAGCTGAAGTAGCTTCAGAACTCAGGGAGTGAAACCTCCCAGTTCACTAAAGCATAAGGAGGTGCTGTCTTCATTTTGCATGTGGAGAAACCAAGGCATTGAGGGCTCTTGACTAAATTGTCAAAAGGCTGCCAAAGAAATTAATTTCACAGTAAAAGGGATTACGTACAAAGGGAAAAGCTGGGTCCACATCAGCTCTGCATACACAAACCAAGCATATTTAGACATGGCCTCTGGGAAAAGCACTATTTGCAGCATCAGCTCAACCCAAATATGCACAGACTAAATGCTTGTTTGAGAATTCATAACCCAAAGGGGACTGTGAGTTCCTAATCACTCCTCAGCTGGATGACTCCACAGGCTACAGACAGGGAAACATCCACAGCAACATGGAGGTAGAGACAGCCTAGCACAGGCTGCGCAGTAAAATGAAGATGGGAATGAACCAAGAAGCCTCAGGAGGCTTTCTGAAAAGCTACCAGAGCTCACAGAGAACTCAGGGAATGCTTTCTTGGTATAAAACCACACCACAGAACACAGGTAGGAGAGGATGGACTTTCTGAGCCATGAGAAAGTTGAGATTCTGAAAAAAGTGTACTTTGACATCTCTCTGAGTGCAAGGTGAAGCAGCACGGTAGAGGCCTGAGCAGCACAGATGAAGGGACAGCACAGATGGCGCCCTCCCTCTTCTTCTGCACAGAATTTACAGTTCACTATAAACATGGTAAATTATCATCTGGTACAGGCATCCAGGTGCTGGGGCACAGCTGGTGTGGAAGCAGAATCAGAGATTCAGTAGGTCCATGTGAGATCCCTTTTACCTAACATTTAAAGGATATAATTCTCAAATGTATTCTAGATTCAGTAATGAATTTTCTCTGAAAGTCTAACTGCTTTCTGCACTTTCAAGTTTTTTAAACCATGCACTTGAATCTGAGTGCTTAACTTCAAGTATCTTGAGAGAGCATCTGTGTCTTGGGATTCCTGCTTTTACCAATGCAAAAATGATTTTACACTCCCCCTCTTAAAGAGAGGCAAAAAATGAGGGAAACATTATCTTGTTGACTCTGCAAGCAGGTTTAGAAGCTCAAAAAGACATCTATGACAAGCACAAAATTTGAATTACTACTGGCAGATACTAAAAAGACAACTTTCTCTGCTTTGCAGCATATTGCTACAAAAATAATCTACTTGAGTTGAAAATCTCACTGATAAGACAGAGCTCCATGCATGGCTCTCCCACCAGGCCTGTAGATGATGGCCTGAGAATGAAACACTTCAGGAAGTGCTCCATCTCCTCTGCTTCAGACTAACCTGCCACACTCAGTTGGTGAACTGTCCCTCTATCAGCTCGTGAACACGTGCATGTGCTCAGGAGGGGTTGTTAGGATGGCACTTCATCAAAGAATCAACTGAGGAAGTGCCAGCACAGAATGCCACTGTCAATTCAGTGTATTTAAACACTGGGAATATACAGTATTATGTCAGGAATTCTTCCACAGAGCATTAAGCAATTTAATCCTAACAGATCTCTTCTGCCCAGGTACCCCTGGTGTGCTTAACCCCATGGACATAGTCAATCTGGCTATTCCCAGGCAATGCTTTGCTCAGCTGTCATGATCAGTGAGATGAGAGCCCCTGAACACATAGAGCCAAAGGTAAGGACTAAGAAATGCTCCTTCTCCTGTCAAGGCTCCCCAGCCCTGTGCAGCCTGGGCATCCTTGCCTACAGCTCCCCAGAGAGAGGATGTCCTGCAGCTCTGAAAGAGTGGCTGGGGGAACAGGCACAGAGGAGTCCCCAGCCACAGAGCCACCAGCCCAAGGTAATCAGTGCCTTTGTTCTCTGCAAATTCAAAGCAACAATCAACAAATGTGGAATACAAACTGTTCCAGCTATTTTGCTTTTAAAAATGCCTTAGAACTCACATTCAATTTAATATTTAATTTAAAATGTTTCTCTCGCAGTTTAGGCAGGAGAGATTGTTCTTGCATTGTGCCTTAATGCATGCTTTTCAAGAAGTATGAAAACCAAGTAAAGTTGTGCTATAGATCATAGGGGTAAAATAGAAACACACAATTGTAATTATCCCCAGACAAAGACTACAAAGTCAAGCAATTCTGAGTCAAAGTTACACCTAAAGGAATTCAAGGTGCACACAGGCAAAGCACCCAGACATCTTTAATTGCCAGAGTAAAACAGTGGTAGAGAAAATTCAAAACTAATATATTAAAAATAATAAATTTAAATCTAAGCCGTACAAACTTTGATTTTTCAATTTCTCTTATGAGTTTTACTTGGCATCTTTACACATTATGTTTATTTGGATGTATGTGTATTAATTTTCTACTTGTCATCTTTAAATTTAAGTACACCTCTAAAACTGAAATTTCCTGTGATATAATACTTTATTTAGGGATGATTACAGCAACCTTCTAACGGTTTTTCTCACCTAATGCCAGGCTGGTACTTACTAAAGGCGACTTTAATGTCTCCCTAGCTCCTTCTCCCTGAGAACAGGTGCTATAGCCTCAACTCCACAGTGTTTCCTGAAAGCAGCTAAAAAAGAAGTAGTAATGAGACACTGTGGAATAACTGCAGCGATCAAGGGGAAAACTGGGCAGTGCAGGGAGGGAATGTATGATCCTCTTGTCAGAATCTTTCTGAATCACCAGATTACAGTTATTGCTTACAGTTTCAGACTCTTCCTGCCTGGTCATTCATAGAAGCTTGAGAACAGAATTCTCCTTTGCGTGCAGAACAGCACCACAAACTCAACTGAATGTGGCAGTACAGGATTTAAGTAGTCTGCTTGAGATCACACAAAGACCACTGCAGAACTAAGCTCTTTCTCACTGTGATACTCAAGTCACAAACCACCCTGGGCTTTCTGTTGAAGGGAATGCATATGAAACAGGAAAAAAAAATTGTCTTTTCACTTGCCTCTTTTCTTTTCTGAAGCAGCAGCTCCAATCTTTCATTAGCTCTTTTGCCAATCATTTTGTTTCTCTCAGCTTCATACTGCCTCTGTGTATTGTCCTGATGAATGCTCAGGTTTAAGGCAACATTCACAAGAGCAGTCATAAGCTTCATAGCTGCAAAGGCACAAGACAGATTATGACTCTTTACCTGTAGTCAGAGCTCAGAAAGTATTTCCTCAGCAGATCCATACTTACAGCAAAAAGCCTCTCAACCCTGGCACAGCCATCTGGATAGGCACTTCCACCCAAGCAATACCCAGGTGATCGGCCCATGGTCAGAAAGCAGAGTCTATATCCCACACCGACCTGCTGGCAGTGCTCTTTGCTGTCTTCTCTAGACAAGCTCTGAGTGCACCAGGGAGCCAGCACCTGAGCCTGCAGCATTAGGGCACCATCAAGGCAGCTGCTGGGGAGTTACAGCCATTTCTGCACAGATGGCTCCATACTAAGGGTGACCTTAACCAATGGCTGCTGAGGATGGCTCAGTTTCACAAGGGACCACAGCACAGCTTCTCTGAATGCAGGTCTGACACTGCTCTAAAGTCAGCTGTACAGCCATATAAAAATGCAATTTTTATTTTCACACATGCTGGATATGATAGTGTTCGTGTCTGCTTTTTGGTACTAAAATTTATTTTTACAAAAAAACATCAATAAGGGTCTTTCCCAAGTTCTGTGTGGTTACATAGTACAACACATTTTACATTATTGAAAAACTAGCAAAATAACGCAACAAACTATCACATCCTCTCTGCATGCTCCTCTAAACAGGCAGCATTGCTTCAAGGTAGAAAAGCAACCACACAAATGGAGAACTGAGGCTACCTTGGATTGATTTACACTGCTATAGCTCAAAACTGGTAACCTACAGGTACTTCTTCCTACAGTGAATCATCTCTCATTCCAACTGAGTAGCATAGACGAAAACTGAAAACAAGGACCTACAAACACTCCTTCAAGAAGAAATGCCAGTCTACGAGCAGATTTTCAAAAACTTGATCAAGACTGAGCTCCATGGCCTCATGTTGACCTCTGCTGTTTGGGAGTGCAACACAATTAAATGTGCTAAAAACAACTTGAAGGAAATTTGTATAATCAAAGCAAAGCCTCAATCTTGTTACAGCAAGCAAATAAATAAATCAATGGCATGTATTATCACTGGTAAATGTTGAGATCTTTGGCAGCTCCCATCCGTGATGCAATGTTAGATGTGTCATTAATGCGAGAAGTCAACAGTGGCTGAAATAACTGCAGTCAGTTGTGATGAACCTCAGCTTTAGCACCAGCTTATTGTCGCTGCAAGCTTCTAGCTACAGAATCCATTCGAAACAGGGGAAACTCTTTATTCTACAGAGCACAGGTCTTGGGAAATAACTGTTATAAGTACTTCTGTTTCCTGTCTTTTAATCAAGCCCCTCATACTTTCCAAATATCTGCCCTATGCAGGGATGGACCAATCAATCCCAGGGACTGGAGTGCAAACCTCCCTCCATAAACTCTTCCCTATGAACCAATCAACCACAGTCTGAGCAAACAGCAAATGAAAACCACCCAGAACTGATGCAGACAGCATCAGATGGAAAGGAATATAGTTTAAATAACAGGCATGGATTTCCAGCAGGTTATCTAGGCTCAAAGAATGCTCACCTTGGCATACTGAATTTGAAGAGGAAACTCCAAACCTGGAAGCTAAGCCTGCATAATTCACGGGTTTACCATCCCATTGCTAAGTATGGTGAAGAACACAAGGGAATGCGTTTCCAAAGGAGTTCAGTCACTGTGAGTTGAAGGGTTTGGGTTTCAGTTTTAAAATCAAAATCCACTCAAATCTAGAATTGTTTTTTCAATAGCACTGTAAATTTGCCTCTTTCTTTGATTCATAACAAGAGATGAAATTTTAAATAAATTCTGATTGTATTTGTTTAACATTGGGTATTCGTATACTTGAAACTGAAAAAATACGTATGAGGCTGATTGTGGAAAGACTAAATAGTAATAAATACTGGCCATAGAAACATTTAGATTATGACAAATGTCTGCTGTAAGAGTTTCAAATATCTGGTATGATCTATGAACCTTGCAATAAGATCGATTTCTTATCACCTGACATGACCAGCTGTAGACACCTACACTCAAGCCAGCCACTCTGGTAGTGCTTTGTAATTGAGAAAAATAGTTCCTTGTGGAGAGCAATTCATCCCTCTTTGAGGAGACATATCATACAGGTGTGATGAAATACACAAGGAAAGCCCATTTCTATCTAATGATACACCCAGGGCTTTTCTTAGGTGAGGCAGCTGCACTTGAAGGTGGTGTGGCTGCAGGCAGAAGACAAGGAGCCCTACAACCATGGCCCAGTAATCCCAAACTTTATGCTTTTCCAGAGTTAAGGCACAAATTATCTTTTCTGGTGAATGGAAACTCTTTGATAATACAACTGTCCTGATACTTCTTTAGAATAAATTTATACTCTAAAATATATAATTACTCTAACATTCTGTACAAGAAATGAACAATTAGTAACAAAATACAAGACATAAGCACACCACTTTTGATTCTCAGGATTCACTGGAGGCCCTGGGGATGACAGGAATCCCTAAGTGCCTCAGCACTTTCCAAATAAAAAAGGAGTATTTTAAGTATAGTTGTACCATATGTGGTACTTGGATTTGATAAAGCTTCCCACAGTTTTAATGTTGGTCAGGGTCCACCTTAATCAAATTACAAGTACTCCTGGCAGTGGATAAGCAGTAGCAAGTTCTGTGACAGAGCCCTCGTGGGCAGCTCACTCACCAGCCAGCGTGCTGGTGTGCCGGAAGGCGCGGACCTGCGAGTCGGAGAGGCCGGTGAGCAGCGAGATCACCGTGTCCATCATGTACTCGTCGTAGATGATGCTGTACTGGCACTGCCGGATCAGCACCCCGATGAACTCGCAGAAGTTGGAGCGGAACTTCTTCCACTGAGGCCCAGGCATGGTCAGGGGATAATCACCACTGTCCTGCAGAACAACAGAAGAAAAAGATCAAGTCTTAAAGGTCTTCCCATTTGATTTATTTTAATGTTGGTGCAGACATTGTGGTCTATGGTTCTAAAATAAACATCATCTTGTTCCTTCAAGCCAAGGGAAAATAACAAATAAAACCAACACATTATTCTTCAATAAACAGGAAGGCTCACTGGCGTGAAACCGCTTGTGCAAAGACATCATTGTAACTGTTTTCTACTTGCAGTATTGGCTCCGTATAGTCCAAAATAAGTACCAAGACTCAATTCTCTTCCTTGTATCCTTGGTTAGGAAGTGGGAGCAAAGGATGAGACAGGAATATTTCAAAGTATTTAAGGTCAAAACTTAAAAAAAGGCTTGTGTGATTGACAGTTTGTGTCATTCTCCATCCCCACTTCAACTCCAGGTTAATATTCTAATCAGCTGGCTGCCCCTCCCCCCAAGCTTTGCTTTGCTCAAGCTTACAGTTGAGTATGGTTTACTCAAGCTTACAGTTTCCTTATCAGAAAGCAAGCACCACCCTGTTTTATCTTGCAAATGCAGCCTTTTTCTAGTGGTAAAATTTGCCTTCTGATAACAGTAATGGAAGTTTTACTACAGATTCATACACTTCACCTTCAGAAAATTATTACAAGATTGGACTAGGCATGTTCATTTAACGCCTCTCCAGGTCTGCTCTTACTACCTTCACTATATATACTGCACTACAGGGAGACTGTCCCCCCACAATCAGAAAATGCTTTTTCCCCCTCAGTGAAAAAGCCTGAGTATAAATCTCCCTGACCACTTGATTTGCAAACCAATTAAAGAGTATCGAAAACATCAAAACAGTAATGCTCTACCCTGAATCTCTCAGCCAGCGTAAGAAGTAAGTAGTACCAAAGTTACATCCATTTGTACACATTTATTCTGTGGTTTTGTGAGGAACAAACACTTTCCTCCTCAGGACTTATCACCCAGACTGAAACATGCAAGGGCAGCAATGTCAGCACAGAGGAGCTACAATCAACCAACCTTGAATCTGAACTTCATAAACAACATTCCCCTACAGAAAACCCTTTAGCCATCACATTTAACCAAATCACACCCATTTCAACCACACCAAAATGACCTAATGGATCTCTACACGTGAACTTTGGTACATAACATATGCTTCCTTGAGGTGTGTGTATATGCAGTCTTTTGGAACAGATCCTCATAATCTGAAGTGCTGTGTGTAACTACTCATCTCTGTGTGGCATATTTTTAACCTACAAGTACATATCAGACAACTCTTTTGAAAAGCCTATGAAGACTGTACCATGAACACCTCATCTGGCTGAAATGGGAAGAATAAACTTACAATAGTCACTTCATGGATCTTTTATTCTTGAATACCAATAAAAATGGGATATATTAGAGACACTGACACAATATTTGATGGCCCAGTGCTTAGAAAATTCAAAGAAAACCAAGTCTTTGTTCACATGCCAGCTCTAGCACAAAAATTATGAGGGAATTCACCTACAAAACGCCTGTACTCCTAAGCAAAGCAGCCAAACAGTGCAGCCAATGGATGTCCATGGAATTCCCTGTCCCAAAGTGAACTTTGGAACAAAGTTATTTCCATCGTTTCAATCCTGCACAAGCATTTCTCCACTCATGAGGAGGAAAATCAATACTTCAATCCCTGCTATAAATGCAAAATTCAGGCCAGCAGCCAGCTAACTCCTGCAGCACTCACGGAACAATGGGAAATTTGGGATTTCTGGGGTACTGGGGGAGCTACTACAGGTGAAATGCCAACAGTTTATTCTAGATTTCAAAATATTCATTGGGTTGCAGCCTAGGACTAACAATTTTATGCTTTTGTACTAAGCCCCACAAATCCATTCAAACATTAAGGCAGAGGCTAGAACTGAAACTTTTTTTTTAGAACTATAGAAGTTCTGAAAAGTTTTAGGCAACGGAGAAGGAAAGACTATGCACCAGTAACTCCAGCTCTTTGCAAGATGTTGCTTTCAAGTACATTCATAGGAAGAGGTTTTTTCCTCCTGTGAGAAAAACCTTTGACAGTTTTTAAAAAGGTTTTTTTGAAAAATATTTCCTTCATCAACTATGGGACAATCACCCAACAAAAGGAGCACCCTATGGCTGTAGTCAGGAATTAACTGAAACATTTTGTTGTTCAAGGCTGTGGCAAGAAAGGAAATTGTGTATAAATACATTCTGAAAAAGAGCATTTCTTGTATTTACTGTTTTCCTGCTTAACTTTCTGAATCACAGCCCTGGCATTTCATTTAGAACTGGTCAGAGACACTGCTGTCCTACAGAAATTCCTGCTCCAGCTTTAGTTTTCCTCACTAAACAAAATGAACGCTCAGAATATTCAGCTTTTTATATGCCAAAAATCAAAGAAAACACAGTTCAAAAATCTCAAAGCTAAAAAGCATTCACCATTAGGAACACTTTTATTTTGACAGAAGATACCCAGTCTGAATTGTAATTTACTTGTTTCAAACAAAATGCTCAGATCTTTTGAAAGAGTATTACTTTCTGTATCACTGTTCCAAAATGGTAATTTTCATGTCAAGCTCCTATTTGGTTTAAATTGTCATTTAAAATGCACAAAACATTAATTTGCACAGAGAAAACAGAGCAGAATGCTGTAAGCCTGTCTCATGAATCGGATGTGTCAGGAATCTGGAGCTCTTTGTTGTACAATGGCACTCCCAAGAGCTGAAGTTCAGCACCCAGAATGCCACCACCACTCTCAGTGGGATGAGGGTTCTCCAGTTCCTCTTCCTGCCTGCTCTGATGAACTTCTCTCTGCCCTGTTACTCTGCATCCAACAGCTGAAGTTGCTGCTTTGCTTGTCAGTGCAGTTTCCCACACTGAGACATTATTTATCCACTGGCCTACTGCATTTTTAATTTAAACCAGAAGTATATGGTAATATATTTCATAATGCTTCAAACAACTATTTGTATACTCTACCTCATCAAATTCTTCTGTCATTTTCCTTATGATTTCTGCATTTTGCATGTTCCTGAACATTTCAATTCTTACTGTACCTGTAATGCAATGAAAGAACAAAAGAAATGAACACAACATGGTTTTACTACATCAAAATATCAGTGTTTTTCTGCTGCTAAACAAACAGCTCAGTGATACATATAAGAGTATGCAGAGTGCAACAATAACACGAATTGACAGGAACAGCCTTGAAAAAGGCTGTCTCTTGAAGAAGTAGGGAAAGAGAACTCATCTGTCCTCTAATGTGCTTCCAAATGAGGAATTAGTACCATTTTCCATCCTTCCACTCTTTGCAGCCAAGCAAAAGTGATAAAGCAGTGATAACCATGGAGGACTCGTGTCACGTCTGCAGCTGCCCAAGGCTTTCAATTTTGTCTGCAAAATCAAATGAGCACCATCTTTCAGTTTCACAGCCATTCCTGGTGGTTCTGCACTTTCCATGCTGAGTGCCCTGGATGACAGATAATCTATGTTCTCTATGCACCCACTGGGAGTTTTCACACTGTCCAGCTCAGGACCAGCATGGTTTATTGACTGAGGCACGTTTTCCAAACCCAAAGGTTCCAAAGGGCTCAGCCAAGACGTGAGCCAGCTCAGCACCAGAAGCAGCAACTGTATAGCTGTTAGTCTTTAATGAAGATTTTCCACTCTTCCTTGTTACCTGAACACTGGAGTTGATAGGATTAATTTTTCATTGTAAATCAAACAAAGTTACTAAAATTGAAAATAGAACAACACAATAGCTAAAAATGAAAATTCTTGTGTCTTGATCAAAATTCAATCAGTATACAAATAAAGTATTCTGATATATTATTGCCTCTAACTAGACACTATCTAAATATCTAACCATACAACCCAGGGCAACATAAAGATCTTTTTTTTTTTTTGCTGCTGCATGATCTTCTCTTCATCACTTCACAATCTTCTTTTGTTAATGGAGGAAATTCAGAAAAATTAAGCAAACTGCAGATCTACAAAATCCACCCCAACATCATTAACATTACAAAGAGTAAGTCTCTCAGGTTTTACAAAAAGTTCAACTGGATTAATGAGCCACTGCATGGCTTCAAAAATTCAGACCATAATAGAAGCAGCTTAACAGCTAACAGTATTAGTCACCCTACAAAGGATAAATAAAGATAATTTAAATATACTAAATATTGTGCAAATGTTTTCATTCTGGTATTTTATTCCTTAAAAAAGAGCATTAGAAATATATGCATTTCAAAACATGCAAGCACAGTTAGAGTACACCAAGTCTCTCTATGTTAGTATGGGTACAGTTTTACAAAGCAAATGAAATACTGATTTCTTGAATTGCCTTTGCTTCTTCCTGAAATAATATTTGTTATCTACTTCGTACTGGGTAATACTGTCAACCTCAGTTCTGACAATGGCAATTTAAATTTGTGCATGGTAATTTCCATATCATCAACAAACAATTACTAATGCTATGTATCAACATAAAACCAGGAACCCAAGAGAATACCACCAGGTGACAGCTGAAAATATATTTTCTCAGCTTGGAAATCATCCGTACATGCAGATATATTTTAATCTTTCCCCCAGTCCTGAAAGTTTTGTTTTGGCTAAATGAAGCAGTTTCCCAGTATGTCTCAGAACAGTGGACAGGTACTATTGCAAATCCCCTCTGCTGCAGGAATGCCCCTTTCTCTCAAGGCATGCTGGTATCTGCTGCTCTTCCCACTGGCAGCACGCCCCTCAGTCAAAGAGTAACCTACTGACATTTGCTATTTTACTGGTTTATAGCCCTGATTCCAATGTTATTCTTATCTATTCATGGCTTCTTCTAATAGCCTGCTATAGCCTCAGTTTCTCTGCAGTCATGGCCACGTTTACCTTGCATGAGCATCATCCCTCCCTGGGCACTTGGAGGGTGTCACTGATTCCCACACAGAGGTGGCCGCAGCTGAGCCTGGGGAGATCCTCCAACACCTTCCAGCAAACAATGGTACAGTTCTTTGGGACCAGGAGGCAGGGGTGTGCACACCATGAGACACACTCCTGACATCTCCCAGGGCTGCCAGGGTGGGCAAGAGCTCCACACTGCCAAGGGAGCATCAGCAAGCGCTTGGAGTGGAAAACAGCACTTACCCACTGTCCTGTCCCATTCTTCCCCCCACTTTTCAGGACCCAGTTTACTGAAGTCATGGAAAGCACAAGGAGTGTTTCTGCTTATTTGGCAGTAGGCAATGGCTCTGGCCTGACTGCTTTTCCTTCCACCACCTCTCCCTCACCCAACCACAGCACAGCCCCATTTGTTTTTCTGGCAAACTCATTTAACACTGTAAGTATGCTACTATGGCTTTGCTCAGATTTCATGGTGTCACCACAACATTTCAGCACTGCAGTGGTCAACAATATTCAAACCCATAGTTTTTATGATTAGTGAAAAGCAAAATTTTCCCATTTTCAGGTGAATCCTTAAAATGTAACAGATTGTCTATAAAGTACAACTGAGGAGTGGCATGCATCCCTGAAGTCTTTATCTTACTCAAGTCGCTTCATGTCCTTTTCTAAGCTAGTTTTACCTCTGCCATGAAACTCTCACTCTGTATTTAGTGAAGAGAATTTAAATTGTCTTAATCCATTAAAAATTGAGAAGCCTATTTTAATTCAGGACTGAGTTCTCAGTTAAAACCTATTCACATACATTGTGTTTTAAAAAGTCTTCCCACTGACATATATTTCCTTAATGACCAAATGCCAGTTCAACTTTCAGATAAAACAAGTATCAACATAAATTGTCAATAATCACAGCACCCAACACAGCCTTTAAGAGTGAAAAGAAAAAACCCATACAGAGCACAAAACTCAATATCAATGAGAGAAGAGAAAGACTAAAGGGGCCTATACAAAACTGGATGAATACACCTTAAAAAACCCTAAACTGTGTACAAAACCAGATATAGTATTTCTGGGAGATATAACACATTGTGGACTCAGTGGTTTGAAAACATGTATTTAGAGTGAGAAGAACAACCAGTTTTATTAGTAAGTCCTGTAAAAGCAAAGCAACAATAAAGATCTTCAAGAGCTTTATAAGATGAGAAAGCCCTGGAGTCTGAGCAACAACCAGCCTTCACTACCAGGAGTTAAACAGGGTTACCCTTGGGATGTGGGTGGTCCCATGACTGCCTTTCCTGCTGCAAACAGGAGATACTGGTGCTGACCACTGCTGGCAGTCAGGGAACACCATCACACCAAATGCCACACTCCAATGCCTCTTGCACATGGCAGCTCTGGGATTTCTACAGGAAAAGAAAAGTCAGATGAGAGAAATATCAGCTCTAGGAACCCATTTACAGTCACTCCTGAAATGTAAACTGCTGATGGTAATAAATTATATACTATGGAGGACACTATACTATATGGTCAGTTTTCATCATGGGGACCTTTATTCACCAAAGCTACACAGTCAATTTCATCCCTTCTCTTTTAGACCACCTGCCCACACTGAGTAAGCTGCAAGAAAAGCAGTGAGAAAATTGCAGCACAAGACTGACGTGAATGGATATGAAATAAGCCCATAATCTCCTGCCAAAGGAGGATTAATTGTGGTGCCTTAAATTCATGGTAACTGATTGGACTGATCTCTCAAACACACAAAATGGAAAAACAGGAGAAAGATTTATAGAGACATTGAGAAGAAGACACAAGGAGATTTGCCCAGGAAAGTACATAAAAAACACAATGTGCTCTTTTGCATCAGCTCAAAGTCAATAGAAGGGATCACAGCACCAGAACCTAATTGAAATTGCCAAAAGAGGTCAAGTTCAATAAAATATTTGTGAGGATGGATGGTGATTATAGAACTGCTGGATAGGCAGTATTTATCTCCCTTGATATCATTCAATGTGCAACTCCTATACCTTTTGTCCGACTTATAATTTAGATCATAAGAAATAATCCACTTCTATAATGTCCTTAAGTGCAGTTTTCAATCATCTGAGAAGTGGTACTGACAAATTCCATGTGACAGATGATAAAGACTGAAGTCAAACCATCAGGAGCACACAATTTCTCAGTGCTCAGCCTGGGTCAGGGTACTCTGCTGTACCACTTCTACTGACTGTTTCCAGAAGAGAGCTGCCTGAATCTACCCAAAAATTACTCAGGCCAGTAGAAAAGTTCATTTTCTGTGGCTTGCTCACAATCACATAAGAACACTGAAGTAGCTCTCACCTCATTGGGATCAATAGATGTTAATAATTAATTTAAACAGAAGCAGTAGTGGGGCAGTTGAAGCATATCCAAATAGATGCTGAGACTCCTAAATCCCACTAGGGCTCCTGACTTTCTATTGATTTGTGTCCCTAAGAACTGAAACTCTCTGCTGAGACCAGAGGTGAAGACTTGAGAAAGAAGTCAGTCTAAATATCTGGTTGAATTTCCACACACGTAGGAATAGAAGACCCTTTCACTGATTTATTCCCCAATTCTTCCTGCTGCATGGACTCTACACTGCCTAACTTCTGCTGCCAGTGAAGCAATACTCAAAAGACAGAAGCTTCTATAAGGCACACAGCCAATTCATCCTTAGAGCAGCTTTTGCCAGTGAACTCTTACTGAATGAATCAGCAAGAATCCCAATAGAAAAATAAGTACAGTCTTGTGTAATTAAAACCCTATCAAACAGAGAATCATGGATAACTGTTAAAAAGAATTCTAATGGTTCACCTAAGTCTATCCTCCTACAACAAAACCTAAAATATGTTTGAATGTATTCTGTAAAATCTCTTTGCAATGTGAAGGCCTTACACACACTACAGCCATAAAAAGTGCTCTCTTGCTGTAGTCTAATTCTCTGACTGACCTTCTGCTTTTCAACTCTGCTATATATCAGAAGAGAATTTTGTTACTCTTAATTTTTTACATGTGATTAATTGCTCTGCCTTTTATCATCATGCTCCTGCAATTCTTGTATCTTTACCTTCAGTAATTTGATTTTTCAAATACCATGAAATTATGATTTTCAGACCATTGCACAGCACATGAATGAAACAAGTTGTTCCCTTGCTTTAATTCCTATTCCTCCTTTGCTTTAGGTTACAGTTAGGTTACAGAGTCTCAAATAGAAATCTTGGAACAGGACTCTAATTTTTTTGCCTTGGCTGTGCTTCCCACACAGAAATTTTATATCTATTTTTCTCATCCTTTTTTGAAGACCATTATTGTTTTGTTCTTCATTCTGCTCTCACAGAACTAGGACTATTATTATTATCATCATTATTATAATAATTCTCATTAAATTCCCATCCCAATGATGAGAATTTCCTGTAGAGAAGATTATTTTCCATTTGTGCTCTTCATTTTCTGTATCAAAAACTTGTCACCACCACACTGTTAAGAATTCACTGGACAATCTTTAACTTGCTCTAATTCTACTCCTTGATGGCACCTCCCTAGTTTGAGTCCCTCTCCCAAATACTGTATATCATGCAACTCTACCTACCAAGTATAAACAGTAGTGAAGCTTTTGTATCTGGCCTTCCTGTTTTGGTGGCTCATAGGAGATGTCTCCAGCAGAAACTCCTGGATTCTCTCCCCTTCTGTCACCTAGACATTTTCAAGAAAGCTATTCTGGATTTCAGAACAAATGTAAACATTACACAGGACAAGGATTTAGTGGCAAACTCATTTTCCTGAATTTTCAGATCTTGATTTTGCTAAAAATCCTTCCAGGCAATTTTCTGGAATTGAATGAAGACCAGGAAAGTCATTACAGAGAACTTAATTAGCATTGCTACCTTTACTGCAAGGTACTGTTAAAGCTGGGAAAATCTGAAAGGAAGTCTGTGGAATTGACTGTGGAATGAGGAAACTTCGGTTGTTAAGAGTCTTTTCACTGTCCTTACGGCCCTTTAGTGCTCTCTGCTCCCTGACAGCCACCTACAGACCCCACTCTGTGCCCACCATGGCACGTACATCCAACAGACATTGTCACTGGGAGAGAACAGGACATTCCAAGGGACTACAACTAAAGTATGTTTAATTTTACATCTTACATTACACCAGGCCCACCCAGAAATCCGTTACTATTCTGGTTTATATAACTTAAGATATAACAAAGGAAACACTTTGTTCCTACTGTAATTTACAAATTATCTTCTGCTGTCCTTTCACATCAGATTTAGCCTAGGATTTCTTGTCCAGTATGGAAATCTCAATATAATCTCAGAGTTTACAAAAAAATTTAGCTTTAGGGACCAGGCCTAGCCAGTGTGGGCTTATGAAAGACAGGCCCTGCTTGACCAACCTGACCACCTCCTATGACCTGCTAAGTGGATGAGGGAAAGACTGTGGGGGGGTCTACCTGGACTCCAGTAAAGCCTCTGATCATTTCCCACAGCCTTCTCCAGAGAAACTGGCTGTTCATGGCTTGGATGGGCAGAGTTTTCACGGGGTAAAAAACTGGCTGGATGATGAGCCCAGGGAGCAGGGGGAATGGAACCCAGGTGGTGGCTGGTAACAATGGGTGTCCCCAGGGCCTGTGCTGGGGTCACTCCTGTTTAGTGTCTTTAGCCACGATCTGGATGAGGGGATCGAGGGCACCCTCAGTAAGAAGGTGCAGGGAACATCTTTGGACTCACTGCCTCAAGGGAGGTGGTAGCCAGCTGGGGGTCGGACACTTCTCTCAAGTAACAAGCACCAGGGCAAGAGGAAATGACCTCAAGCTGTGCCAGAGGAGGGTTGGGTNTGAGGGAAAGACTGTGGGGGGGTCTACCTGGACTCCAGTAAAGCCTCTGATCATTTCCCACAGCCTTCTCCAGAGAAACTGGCTGTTCATGGCTTGGATGGGCAGAGTTTTCACGGGGTAAAAAACTGGCTGGATGATGAGCCCAGGGAGCAGGGGGAATGGAACCCAGGTGGTGGCTGGTAACAATGGGTGTCCCCAGGGCCTGTGCTGGGGTCACTCCTGTTTAGTGTCTTTAGCCATGATCTGGATGAGGGGATCGAGGGCACCCTCAGTAAGAAGGTGCAGGGAACATCTTTGGACTCACTGCCTCAAGGGAGGTGGTAGCCAGCTGGGGGTCGGACACTTCTCTCAAGTAACAAGCACCAGGGCAAGAGGAAATGACCTCAAGCTGTGCCAGAGGAGGGTTGGGTTGGATATTAGGGACAATTTCTTCACCAGAAGGGCTGTCCAGCCCTGGCACAGGCTGACGAGGGCAGTGCTGGAGCCCCCATCACTGCAGGGATTTAAAAGCCGTGTGGATGTGGCACCTGGGGACATGGGAGAGTGATGGCCTTGGCAGTGCTGGGGAAGGGCTGAACTCAGTAGTGCCAGAGGGCTTTTCCATTCTAAACAATTCCATGAGTCTGTGCTTAAAACAAGCAGTAATGTTAATATTGTCGATATCTATAAGGAGCATCATTAAAGGTTATCGGTAAATCTGGGAGGGTTTATTATTTGTTTTTTACTAACATAGGGGTCACTGTACAATACAGTGGAATTTAATATCAAATCCTTGCTATTTTTGATACTCAAATTCAATGACAATTGTTCCACTTTAAGAGTAATTCAGTATTACACTTAGAAGTTCAAAGTTCTGAATGAGATGAAGGAGTTGATAATTTTATATATATAACTAGCATTTCATATGATTTGAACTGCTAATATCTTTTAAAATCCAAAATGTTATTTGATGCAGAAGATAACAGTGATGGCACTGATTCCCTCATTACAAGTATGGGATGAAATACATTGAAGATAATCAGAGATTTTTACAAAGAAGAGAACAATGTATGCCACTGACAATCCAGTTGTTTCCCCTTGCTGGAAAGAAAAAAGTACATAGTCTTATAGTATAAGGAGACAGAAACTTCATCCCTACTTTAAAGAAAACAGATCCTACAAAATTCTGAAACTGCAATGATGTGTGAGAATTTGTTACTTGCTTAAACTATGTTGAATGTCAGAAGAATAGAAAAGGGAAAAAATAAAGAATTCAGGAGTAACCCAAAGAATTACACACCATAAATGTGACTGCTGTGTCAGACTGGGAGGTGTTGTACTACAGATCTGGTGTGTCTGTTCAAGGGTTGATATTATTTCTGTCAAGTAGTGCTTCACAACCCCCCTGGAGCTCCATGAGGCATCAATAACCAGCTAAAAGTCATACACTTATGTAACACAGAGACATTTTCAAAATCCTACAATGATCTCCCTCATTTTCTTAAAGGAGCTGATGTGCAATAATCATATGCAAGAAAAGTTTTCATATTAAAACCAGGAAAACAGATATAGCAAAAATGGTCAGTTTTCAGAACAGAATGAACCTACCAATAGATCTTTCCATGTAAAGATGTTGATAAAATATGTTCCATAGCAGATATAAATGCATTGAAAGAAAGGATAATAATAGAGCAGATAGTTTGCTGGTGACACAATTATTTAGAACAGCTAGACTGACAGCTGCCAGCCAACACTGCCAAGGGATGTCATAGGCAGAAATTGGTAAAATGTTCTTCAGCAAGAAAGCATGCTCAGTTCCCAGACTACTAGTTGAGAAAGAAGTAGGCTTACATAATTTAGTGCATCAGAAACAGTATACTTAATGTGCTTAAGTCTTAAAATTTAGATAAAGGAAACTCCCTTAAAGCTCTGGGTTTAAGGCTGATAAGGCTGGTTTGAAATGGTTCTATAGCATTTGCACTTGCCAAGTGTAAGCTGCTTTGCATCCTCACAGAGACGATTTACATGAAGCCACATAATTATTAACCAAAGACACTAAACTTGCAATCTAGTATTTTCACTGAATTATTTCCTAAGATAGATCTTTTCACGCTTTGATGACTTAAAGCAGCAATTCTCATATGGCACCAACCTCTTTGTAAGGTAATTTTGAACAGCAGTCAGTGACATGAATGTGAGTGAAAAGCTGAGGAGACTTTGCTGCCCCAAAGGCAGCAGTTTGTTCCAGGCAATGTCCTACAGCTTTTGCTCTTGGAAGCCTGAGCTCCGGAGTGGCCCCACAGCCACATCCTGCCCTGCACTGCCCCAGGTGACCCTGGCTGAATGAGGAGTCTGTGGCCACAGAGGACATTCACACTTGAGGAGATACGTAAAAGCACAAATCCAAGAAATGCTCTGCTGAAACGTCCCACCTGTTCCCCCAGGGCTGGTTCCAAGGTTCATTTCTGTGAGACTGCTCACGCTGTGCTTCCTGCACATGTGCTGTAAGCAGATGTTTGTTAAGAACCTTCCTGGTGGATGATTTGGAAACAAATTAACCTCAAGATTCCTGAACTCAGCAATCAGCACCGGGTGTTAGGCAGAATGCAAGCACAAGTTAGCATCACACAAATCTTACATTTGGCAGTAGTTCAGAGTTTTCCTGAGCTCTAGAGTGTTAAGGCACACTGTGACTACTGCATTTAACAGCTGATAGTGGATCTATAATCTCTTAACTCATTTGTAATTTTCATCTCCACAGAACTCTGCATCAATGCAACCTGAAGTTCAGCCCCACACTCTTTCAAAAGGTACCTCATTCTATTTCTAAAACTCCTGCTTAATCATTTTATTTGATAAACCAGGATCTTTTTGCAATGCACGAAAAACTATTCTTCTATTTGCCATTCTTTTCCACATTCTTGGGTTTTTCTCTCTAAATCTGTATATCCTTTAGAAGTGGGATGGTCATAACTACATTCAATGTTCAAGGTGCAGGTGCAATGTAATGAGAGAGATGGTTCGTGTCTAATATATGTACACATAAATTTGCCCTTTATTTCTAATTCTTAACTTTGCCTCTCAGAGCACTGCTAAGCACAGAGGTTGTATTTTCAGATTATTCCCAATGACAGCAGGCTCCAAGAGCAGAATGTGAGTAACTACAACTTATCAGTGCACGTGTGGAAGCAGCCTTTGGCTGTCTGCTGTCAGAAGTGACTCAAATCCAGCAATATAAACACAGGTAGTGTGGAGGCTGAGCTCCAAGTTAAGTGTAAGATACAACAATGTAAATATTTGCACTAAGTCCATTTAGGTCTATCTCCTCTTTCTGAGTGCCTTTATCACAGGCTGTTTTCATATCTGCTCTCCTCCCCTCACCTACCCTGTGAACAGGCCCCCACCAAAGCCTCCCTCTGAAACGAGAAGCCCAATGTGAGCACAAGTTCTTCCTTCCTCACAGAGGAACCTGTGTGCAAAAACACCTGATCTGGGGGGGCAAAGACAGCGGCGCCAGACACTTCTCAGTGGGGTCAGGTGACAGGACAAGAGCCTGCCAACCCAAACATGAGCACATTCCTGCTGAGTAAGCATGTCTGTAGCCACCAATGGAGAGAAAACAGTATTGTCATTGCTAACAACAGGCATCCTACCTGTGCCCTGTCCCTGGGGCACAGCCCCAGTCCTGGGCTCTTGGGGGAGTTTTCCACTGGCCATAAGTACCTGCTGAGTGAGCTGAGGCATGTAACCAGGTGTCTCGTGTTATAACACAAGCTCAGGTGTGGGACAATGTAATAACAATGGTCTTGAAAACATTCAATCTGTCTGATAAACTCATTTCAAGGGAGAGCATTGCTTTCTACAATAAACTCCAGAGCAGTTTTTAAAACACTGAGTACTTCTCGAAGGTGAAATAATGGATTTCTGCTCCACCATACTGGAATAGGCTTCATATACTATAGATTCTTTATTATGCATTCTTCTGGATAGCTAAAATGTTTAATCACCAATTTTAAAAGCAGTAAGTATCTAATTACTATTTTAACACAGTATTATTTACATTCTATTTCCTGTGATTTTTACCAAATGCTGTCCACAGAAGGACAAACTCACAGCTTCTTACCTTCCTTAGAAGTCTAGAATTGTAGAATAATTTCAGGTAGCGGGATTCCTGACTGTCACTAGTCCAAAGCCTTCCCAAAGCAGAGATCCCAGCTAAATCAGGTGAGTCTTTCCTAGGACAGTGAACCCACACTGGGTTCAACCACCAAGGGAGCCCTTCTGCCTCCGATGCCTGACCACCACACAGCAGAAATGTTTTCCATTCTGTCACACTAGAATTCCCCACATTTCAACTTGTGTCTGTTACCTGCCACAGAACCGTGTGCAGAGTCTGCAGTCCCCTTCTCTCTAGTCCTTCAATAATTGAAGGAAGCAGCAAGATCTTCCTTCGGCCTTTTTAAAGCTGAGCAACCCCGCTGCTCAGTTTCTCCTTGCTCAGTAGACTGAGGAGTCCTCAGAAGGCCTCCTGGAAATCCAGGCTGACTCTATTAACCACATCACACTTACCCACATTTCATGCTTCAAAGAACTTCAAGCTCACTTTCACAGAAACCAAGGACATTTACTTCAGTGTCCACCCTTCCTTCCACTTTCTATGGATGTGCCTGTCCCATCTGCAGGTTCCCAGAGCTAGCTCAGCAGTAACCCACACACATGCTGTCAGCATTGCAACATGCCTTCACATGTTTTTGCTAAAAGGTATTTTCTTTATCAGAGAATCAGACCTCTTGTTACTCAGCATCAACATCTCTCCAGCTCATAAAACAAAATGCCATAAAACATGGTACCCTCCACTTTCCAGAAAGTCAGGAGGCAAAAGATGATCACAGGAGGATTAGATAGCCACAGTCTACCCTCTTTCCCTCAGTCTTTCTGCTTTCCCTGATGGAGTTTTGATCCTTTCCTCAGCCATCTGTTACTCTTATTTCTACCTGTATTTCTCAGTGTTTCTCAGAAGTAGTAAAGTAGGGAAGATGAAAGGCAAGTCCTAAAAAATACAAAAAGAGAAGTAATTATCTAGAGATTTTCCATTGATGTGACAGGCTCTAGAGTCCACAAAACATGGTATCTAATAAGAAAACTAAGAGGGGGGGAAAAAAGAGAGAAACAAGAGGCCAGACCTTTTGTGCCACACCTGGGAGTTGCCAAATATCTGACAGAGCTCAGCAAGCCAAATACGAGTCCCTTGCAGCTGCTGATGGAACACCGTACTGCACTCCTTGCTCACTGCCTCCTGTCCTTGAGAGACTTGCCCTTTCTCCATTTTCCTCAAGGAAGCTGCTGTTACTTGCATGAGAGCTTCCCAGACACAGCTCTGAAGAAATACCCTCAGTTCAGGGCCTCTGCATTTTTCTGTAACTGTTTGCTGCTCCAGCACGTGGAAGGGAAGGATCAGGACTACAGGGGTGTCTGCATTTGGTATCTATACAGTGCCAAACCTTATTAGCAATGGCACACCAAAGGGACTGCTGAGCTACAGGTTTCCCAGAGCCAATTTTTACTTTTCAGTTTTCAACAGCACCATCCAGAGAGCCACAAGGCCAGGGCTGACTGGGATCCTCCCATATCCTTTAAGTGATGGAAAAAAGCCAACACATTAAACAACAGTAAAACAGAGGCTTTGTAAGCACTGCAGAGCTGCTGCAGAAAGGTAAAGAACTTTATCTGTCAATTTGAGGAAAGCTGGTGTCCTTCAAAAAATGGGAGTGAAGACACAGAAACATCACGGAAACAACTTATATCTGAAACATTTGATTTCCCTCTTTAAGTGAAAGCCACCTTCTACCTGCAACATTTCTATGCTTTTTTTGTTAACCTGAAAGAAGTAAAAATGATATTTAGGTGCACTTCTGTCTGTAACTGTGCTGCTTAATAAACTGTAATTTTTTTTTAACCAAACCTGACTCGTCTTGGATATCCAGTCTCCCAACGGATTTTACAAAAGCAGGTCATTGAATGGAAACCAATGAGGTCATTGGGGAATAGTGGGAACCATGACCCCAATCTCTGTTAAGCTCAGCCTCTCACCGAGCTAGAGACAGACAGGGACACACACTGGGAATGCTGCTGCTTCTTCAAGAACAGCTTCACCTGCAGAAGAACCTCCTGCCCAGCAGTGCATGTCCCAATCTTTTCTGGAGTTACACAGCATTCAGAATATTGTCTCTCATACAGCTGCACATACCCTGCACTTCATGAGCACATTCATCTGCTTTTGTATAATTCAGGAAAGTTGAACACAGATAGATTAGAAATCCCTCTTCATTACTTCTGCTTCTCATGAAATCACTTATCTAGAGTATATTAAAGACCAAAGCATTTACTGAAAATGACCTGTGAAAACACAATGAAAAAATCAGCTGAGCTGGCACAAAGCAATGCTTTTACCTTTCTCTCTCCTCATTTAAAAGTATGCAAGATGAGAGGAATTCTCCTTTTTCACGTAATTATTTCTTCCTGTTTTCTAGGACAACAACCCACTTCCTTTTAGCTGTTGGCCCATCCCAAAGCCCCTTCTGACTATCTGAACACATGTATAGAGCTTTTTTCTGTAAGGAAACACAAAGATTTTCAGAAATCACATGCAAAAAACCCCTTATCTATGTGCTTAGAAATTAAAGCAGAAATTAAGAAGTGCTAAACTTCAGATGCTGTGTGTAACCTTGACTTAGTCTCTGTGTGTGTCAGCTTTGATGAGTCACCAACCTCCCAAGGCTGTCAGCTGTTGTGTGTGGCTTCATTAGCACAGACACCAGAACGATCTGGGGAGGGAACAGGAGCTGTGGAGGTGACATTGTTGTCCCTCTGGGTTCGCAGCTCTCCTGTAGCCAATGAATCCAGGAAGAAGTGTGGGAAGGGGGGTTCTTACAAGAGAGTTGATAAGGATGCTCCAAGCTGCTTTTGCATTTATTCCTGAGGCTCCTGTAGGAGTCTGGACAATTTAAACTATCTCCAAGATGGTCCCTAACTGCATATTCCCCATTTTCCAGGTATCCCCCCCAGCAGTCATAGATGAATGTGCAAAAGAGCAGCACATAAACAATTTTAACTCCAGGTACTCTGAGTGTGACACCGTCCTTTGGGTATGTAAAACCCTAAACATAAGAACAAAGGGCAAAGCAGGAAAAGGCCCTTCCTTACCAGAGAACAGAAGGAAGAGAGCCTAGGCTCCACTCCTGCTTTTTCCTTATTGCAAATATGTATCTATCAGAAAAAATCAAGGACTTCAAGTTTCCATTCCATGAACTTTAAGAAGTCTGGGCACTCTGGGCTTAGTCTTTAAGCGATTTGAGGAGGAGTAGGAAACTAGTAACAGCAATGGTTTAAACATGTCCCATGTTATCTGAAAAACCTCCCCTCTAGGAGTGGCACAGATTTTCTATCTGCTGCCTCAAAAGCTTTTGATATCAATGACTCTGTTCCTGGACTGGCCATTTCCAGAACAGAGACAGGGTCTTTACTTAAAAGGGATTTACAAAGATAACCAGAAGAAACCCTGTTGATAAAGTGCCTTAAGGAAAACTTTAACTTTTAAATTTTTGATTGGAACTTGGCTACTATGGAAAAATAAGAGGAAGCATCATATCAAAAGTGAAGTTAAAACAACACAATGAATAGTTGCTCAACATGTTCTGGCATGGGTAAGAGAATGAGAGAGCATATATTAGAGCCAAAATCCATAAAAGTCTGGATATGCTTCTAAAAATACAATGCAAGAGGGAACTGTCACCTCAGAATTGAGAAAAGATAAACTGCTGGAACACACACAGATCACAGCAAGAGTTGACAGGACAAATATAAACGGGAATGTGGAAATAGGAGCAGAAAACTAGGAAAGCTCAACACACAATGTGTTTCTCAGCAGCCTGTGTCTAAGATTCACTAAGGAGTATTTGAGAGCAAAATATAAAAAAGATTCACCTGTATAAACTTATTAATACTAGAAACCCAAAACTTTGCATAAGTAATAAAGCAGCAGGTCCTGAAAAGAGTGCTGAAAGACAAATAGTAATAAATGGCAGATGAAATACAAGAGGGAATGAAAAGTCTGAGCATATTAATTAACATAAAGATAGTGGACTCAAGGGGGAAAATTAATCAAGTGCTGCTAAGTAAAAAAAGAAGAAAAACACAGAGGAGCACTGCAAGTAAAGCATATTTAATCAGAAAAATGTCTTAAATTCTTAGTTATAACTCCTCTTACATTGCTTTGGATCCTCTACCTTACAAATTTAACTATCAGAAATAGTTGAAATGGTATATTTTGTGCAAATTAAAAATGGCTGTGTAAACACACCATGTAATTCCTGGTAGATACACAAATGCAAGACACAGAATAAAGCAGCCAGCTGACTCACAGAATGGTTTGGGTTGAAGGGATCTTAAAGTTCATCTTGTTCCAAGCCCCTGCCACGGACAGGAACACCTTCCACCAGACCAGGTTAACCAACTCTGTAACTCCTCTGGTTGTGTCTTACAGCTTGGTAGAAAAAAATCTTTAAAGTGGGAAAATACAGAGTGATACTGTAAAACAAAATATTTTAACAGGACCTTCATCAAGTGTTTTATTTTGTAAAGGGCATTTCGTTTTCTCAGTATTTTGTAACAAACAGTATTTCCCCCCTGCCCCCCTCCCCCAGCTTTCAGCACTTTTAGCAAATATTCCTTTTAGGACTTTTCAGTCTCCCTCTTCCCCACTCTAAGTTTAAGATGTCTGGAAGCCTTAATATCAGGGTGCCTTCCTGTAACATACTCACATTTTTAAGTTTAACCAGAAGGCTGAGTTTTCTATAGAGTACCCATTTTTTTTTGGGCATAACTACATTCTCCTTCCTGTCAACATAGACTCTTAGCCATTAATTGCTTTCTTGTCCTTCCCCCACTGTCCTTGAAGCTCACAACATAAACACCAAGGGGTGTTACACTATGGATCACCTGCTTGATGAGAATATTCAAAAATGGAGTTATATTGTAATTTCTGGCCCTGTTCAGCGGTATATTCTGGCTCCATCATTCTGCAGTATCCTAAAGCAGTGTTCATCAGGTAAAAGGAGAAAACTGCTATTTTGGCTGTTGAAGCAAAGCAAAACCACTAGGATGTATGCCTGCTTGCCTCTCTTTTCTCCTGCTTCCTAAGCTCCTCTGTGGAGATGTGTCCTAAAAAGAACACATTCCTTTCTTGCAGCTTTCAGAACCCATAATTTCTTCCTTTCCCCTTATACTTTGCTGCATTTAAAGGCACAAGTTTACCTTTCCATCTTTCATTCCAATGTTACAAATGTTTCAGTTTCCCCTTTTCCTCCTTGCATTTTCCCTGTGAGACTTCGTACATGCAATTAATTTTTATAGGTCTCTAGGGAGACCTTGTAGCACCTTTTAATGCATAAAGGAGCTCCAAGAGAGCTGGAGAGGGACTTTGGACAAAGGCCTGGAGTGACAAGACAATGAGGAATAGCTTCCCACTGCCAGAGGGCAGGGTTAGGTGGGATACTGGGAAAGAATTCCTCCCTGTGAGGGTGCTGAGGCCCTGGCACAGGGTGCCCAGAGAAGCTGGGGCTGCCCCTGGATCCCTGGAAGTGTCCAAAGCCAGGCTGGACAGGGCTTGGAGCAGCCTGGGATAGTGGAAGGTGTCCCTGCCCACAACAGGGGGTGGAACAAAAGGAGCTTTAAGGTCCCTTCAAACCCAAACGATCCTGGGATTCTGTGACGTTTAATACTTGGTTGCTGTTATTACAGGCTGACAAGAATAAGAAAGAAATGCAGGGAGGACTGCCCATTTTCACAATCCCTGCCACCTTAAACTGTTCACATGAGATCAAAGTCTCCAACTCCCTAAGGGTTAAATGCATTTTTCATCACAGTATGATGTCTCTCCCTGTTTCCAGTCAGAAGGAACTGCAAGCTTTGCCCAGCACAGGCAGAAGGGAGCACTTCCCGGGCTGAGGACTGCTCCCCTTCCCCAAAAGCAGCCTGTTCTTCCTAAGGAAGTAGCCAGCTCAGAGCTCTATAAAGTGATTTTTACACACAGCACATAATTGAAGAATAATCCTGCTGTTACAGGCTACCATGGAAACGAGAGGGGAAAAAAAGGGCTGAATATTAAAATTTGAGAGTGAGAATATCCATCACTGCTATTACACAAAATAGCTTGCAAATGCTTCTATTAATGGGTCTGGGCTGGAACCTTTCCTGTTCGCCTCTTTCTCCTGTAAGTGCTACAAGTGGAGCTGAACACAGGACAGAGAAAATATTCAAAAATCTTTACAGCTCAAGTGTATTCACACACCACAAAAACAAGAAAAAAGAGAACTATCTGTTTGACAGAAGGGTAAGCAATTCCAAATGCCAAAATCAACAATTAAACTCTAATCCATGGGTTTAGTTAGAAGTTGACAACAAACACATTCAAGAGTGAAACATTAGAATAAGCTGTTTCTTTATTCTTTTAGAATAAGCATATGATACCAGTAAGGCAAATTTCTGCATCTCTGCATCAACAACAAACCTTCACTATTTGGTTCCAGCCCCACAGGCCTGGCGTTTTCAGGGGGAAAAGGGGGAAAAAAGTGAAAAAGAAAAAAAATTACATTAATTAACAAAATTTGAGAACAAAGAGTAACTCAGCCTGGCTTTCTGCACCATTATCACTAAGATTAAATCCTTTGTAAGTCAGATAAAAAATTCATGGCAGTTGAATCTCCTTCCTTTGTTTATCAGGACTTAAGATTCAATCTGGTATTGAAATACCCACAAGTGGTACCAGGAATTGACTGACATATATTTCCTTCTCTATATTAATAGAAAGATTTACATCTTCTGGAATCAAATTCCATGGTGAGTGGTTGAAAAGACAATTCAACCTGTTGCAATGGTTGGAAAATTACAGATCAAAGTGCTGCCAACTCTAACTCAACCTTCTCACTATTCGGAGCAAAAAGATACTCCATCACTGGTCACTTATCCAATTTACCAAATTATAAAACAAGCTATGAAAACCAATTGATTCCTTTCCTCTGAACCTGAAAAGAATGTGGTCTGCTGAGATTCTATTGATGGTGCCACACCAGGATGAAATGATGATGTCCAGACAGGAATGTATTTTCTTTTCTCTTTAAACGCAAATACATCCGTGTGTGTGACTCTCTAACTGGAACAGGTGGATGAAAAACCAGCTGTGACCCAGTGGTTTGTGCTCACAGCCCACAGAGCCCCACCCTGGGCTCATCCCACATCATGGGCAGCAGGGCAGGGGAGGGGATTATCCCCTTCTGCTCAGGTGAGACCAACACTGCAGAGTTGCCTCCAGGACAGCTGTCCCAACACAGGACAGGCATGGAACTGCTGGAGCAAGTCCAGAGGAGGCCATGGAGACGCTCTCCGAGGGCTGGAGCCCCTCTGCTCTGGAGACAAGGTGGGAGTTCACCTGGAGAAGGGAAGGATCCAGGGAGACCTCAGAGCCCCTCTGAGTGCCTAAAGGAGCTCCAAGAGAGCTGGAGAGGGACTTTGGATGAGGGATGGAGGGACAGGATACAGGGAATGGCCTCCTACTGCCCGAGGGCAAGGTTAGATGGAATATTGGGAAGGAATTCTTCCCTGTGAGGGTGCTGAGGCCCTGGCACAGGTTGCCCAGAGCAGCTGTGGCTGCCCCTGGATCCCTGGAAGTGTCCAAGGCCAGGTTGATGGGGCTTGGAGCAACCTGGGATAGTGGAAGGTGTCCCTGACCACGGCAGGGGTGGCATAAGATGAGCTTTAAAGTCCCTTCCCACCCAACCCATTTTACAGTTCCATGAACTGCAAAAATCACTTAAGATTTTTGTTTTATTAGGCCACAGCTTTAGAATAACCCCTCACTGCAGATCAGAAGTAAATTGTCTTGAAAGGCTCTAAAGTCAGAATTTTAATGACATCCACTATATGTCCTAATGATAGGGAACAAGAAGTGAGAGTCTACAGCTGGTTCTAAACAGTAAGTAAAAGTAAGAAATAAATACAAAATTCTTGTTACAAGACATAGACTTAAGAGGAGAAAGGTCACTGAGCAACTTGACTGTTGCCATTCAGCAACAGTTTCAGACTCCAAAAGTGACACAGGTCCCAAGATCAGAGGCCAATTTACAGCTGCAGTCACAATGGCATGGGATTCCATGCCTTTTTAGGTTGTCAGATAAATCTGAAAGGAGTACTTTGAGGAATCCAGTTGACATCCCTTCAAACACGTCATGTGAGCAATATCCTTGGAACCAAAGGAGCTCCCTAAAAATACACTGTGGTACACACAGCCACTGCCTACAGCAGGACTTCCATGGGAAACACATAGGCTCTAGTTGGTGAGATTCTCTATTTCTTTTGGTTCCAAACTTTGGAAAGAAAAACTCTTGTTAAGTCCAGTGGAGATCTGTGGAAATGGACTCACCTGATGTCTTAAATTTTGCATTTTTCAGTCTTCTCCACCATAAGGAAAAAACTAGTAGCTTACAAGGTAGGCTGCGAGATCACAGGAATAGCAGCAATACTTTGTTAACCTTAAAAAATGTTGTCTTCTTGAAATACATCTGCCACTTCATCAATGAAAAAAAAGTCACTTTGAATGGCTAATTAAAGTGACTTGAAGAACATAAGCTGAAAATCAAAGTGGGGTTCAAAGAAGGTTTGAACCAACAGTACAGAAAACTGCCATTATTTATGTCACCACAAATTGAAATTCCACTACATCTACTTCCATGTGACTAAATATACATACAGTTTGTTTTCACTCTCATAAGCTGCTGAAAGTATTTCTAGACCCTTTTTCCTAAGTCACAAGAACTTTTAGTTTATCCAGAACATTTATTTCAATAATGATGAAATAAAATAAAGAGTAGAGATTGTAGTAAATCTGACAAACTACATTAATGGTTTTCCAAAAAATTATGTAATGACTTTGTAGAAGCCAATTCCCACAAGGGATGGTGCCTGTTAAAGGCCAGGGACTGCTCCTGAGGCAAAGGTCTCTCATCAGCCCAAGCTGCTTTAAGCTTCATCCCTTCACACCCAGAGCCAATGCTACAGGTAGAGGGCCAATAGCAGTAGTTCAAAGCTGAAATTTAGGCTACTTGCATCACCAGAAAGAAATGCAAAACTCTACACCAGTGTCTGAGCTGGTGACACTCACCCAAACACTGGGCTCAGCTCTGCTGGGCTTATCAGTCCTCAAACAAGGGGACAGAGGCTGCTGGCCAGGGAACTCCTGGCTGCTCCTGCAGGGTCTGGGAGCACTTTCATACAACACCCCTTCCTACCCGTTCCAGGCATTCAAAAACATTCCACCACACTTCCTGCTCTATGCAAACAGGGAAAAGACAAGGTAAAGGCTTATTTACACCATTCTGCCCTGCAATGACTTTGACTCCAGCAGTGCCAGAAAATGCTGTAGCTTCCAGTTAAAACGACATGAGCAATTGTAAGGTTTAGCTGGTCACAGCTCAGGTTAAAGACAACAGAGGCAATCTGATCAGACTGATATAAATAAGGAAAGAAGTAGGCAGTGGTGGAATGTGAGCAGGACTGGATCTGCTTCAGAGTCCACTTTTTCCAATTTAGGATGTCTCTTCCTTGAAACCCAAGCTTTTTTTTCCTATACCAGCTCCTCCTGAATGCCTGCAGATTAACAGACTATTGGATTTGGTTTAACCACTTTCTTTGTGCCAGAGAATACCACTTTTTCATTAGGATACAGACCCTTTCTTATCAACCTCATCTTCTTCTCTTCAGAAATAATTACTAAAGTGTATCAGCCCCGCACTTAATCAAATAAGTCTGTGGCTTCATTAATGCAGAGAGAGAACTGTAATTACAGTGTTTGCTGAGAGAAGTATCTTTTTTGCAATTTAATTCCTACCCTTGGACTGCAAGAGGTATGACTAAACCTTCAGCAGAATTTGCATCTTTGGAAAGGCCAGAGACATGAGTACTTTCCAATTTGTAATCCAGTGAGAAAGGATCTAAGATCTAGTGGTATTTGGTTGCTTTTTGTAATTAGTTCTTGTCTTCTCAGGAAGCACCTGTCATCTACAGTAAATCCAGCAATGTATCTCACACACAGCTAGCAAACTCACACACTGACATAATTTGTTCACAAGTCTGAGAAGATTACTGCAAAAATAAATCAGACTAAGGCTTTTACTCCTCTGCTTAGTACAGAGGGTGTTCCTCCTGTAATAAATTTGTGTAATACAGAAAAAAACCCCATAAATAAAGAGGAAATGTCACAGATCTGGCTAGTAAGGCAGCAACTATCTGGAATTATTAACACCAAGAGATATTTACTGCTCTTCTCTTGAAAAGCTGCAGCATTAAAAAGCATGGCCTAACTGAGAGACTCAAGTTTCACCTCTGTAGTCATGTGAGTAGCACTATTTTCCAGATCAATACGGATGTAATTAAATTAATATAGTAGAAAACAGGCAATAGTATTTGAACTTCTTGCATAATTTTTCTCCAATGAGCAGTGCCAAAAATAATTTTACAAGCTCTGAGTTTACTTAGTAGTGCACAGGGGCAGAACACAGACTTTGTTCCAAGCTTACAAGGAGTGCTTTCATTTTCAGCAGAGATTTGAACTTATTATACAGAACTATCAGTGCAGAATTCATTTCATAGCTAATTTGTCTTTCCTTATAGATTTGCTCTAAAATATTCTAGTACCACAAGTTCTGTCAATTAATTCAATAAATTTATTTTAAATTATTTAAAAGCTTCTATTAATTCATACCCATAGATTAGTTAATAGCTGATTTTAAGCCAGCTCCGTTGTGGTCTGCTGTTATACATGCAATGGGAATAGTTTGATATATTCAGGTAGCAAATAATAAAGAAAGATATGTTTGGTTTAAATTACTATTGCTCCTGCTACCAATTCATAGAAGGAAACCTTGGACTGCAGTCAGAACACAGCACAGCAGGTAATATCATTCAGATTTTCAAACTACAAACCAGTGTGCCCTTCCTTCATGTCTCCTGCACAGAAAGTAAATTCCCATGGCTTTTTCCCACTTGTTTTTGAAAGTAGCAGGATACACCTTTTAGGAAAGAGATGCTATTAGTTCACAAGTGGCTATAAAATGTATTGCACTACTTCAACACTTTTTTACACTTTCAGATGGGATTTTTTAAAATTTTTCAACCCTTCTCATCCTCAGAAGACAGTAAGAAGCAGAGTTTAAAAGAATTTAAAAAGAAATTATAATTCCTTTCCTTATAGCCAAAGACTCTTTGAACAGCTAAAGAAGAGGAAAAATAAATAGTAAGGAAGAAAGAGTACATGAGATGACAAGTACAAATACATTCAGAAGCAAACAGAAAGAAATAGTAAAAACCTTTTTGATTTAAAACTACACACACAACAAAACCAAAGCTTTAACTTCCAGAATGTCACAGATATTAACTATTTGTACTTCTTCACAAAAAATTCATTTTGACATAACCATATTAACTGTCAAGTGTCTGATATGAACTTTTTAACCCTATCTATAGCCATTTAAAAAACTAATGAAACATTTAATGTATGCCTGGTAATCTGATTTACCTTCCATCCAAGCCATTTGCATCTTATTTTTAGTTTACATTTTCTAAGCTTTCACTTCAAGATAAACACACTGTAAAAATTACCTCAAGGCTCAGAACCAAGAAATACAAAGTTCAGCTCTTGTTTATCTACACCGCCCATGAAATTAAGATCAAGCCATTTCCAACCTACAGTCTAATCTTCCCATTTTTTAATGTGGTTAATGGCATGTTTTTAATTGCTTTATAGTTATTGGGGTGCATTTATTTCTTTATACTATGCATACAAAATATTTTAGAAATCCTTGCCATTGCTATGACTTAAATCCTACACAAGTAAGTAACAATTTTTCAAAATTTATATTAGTTCTTACTTTGCAACATTCTCCCCGATATTCACACACTGAAAAGGGATTTCGTTGAAGAAACTGTGAGAAAGCAGACTCTATACACTTAATAAAAATACAAGCTCCAATGCAATGAATTGCCGTATTTTCTAATTTGGTCACAATACAAAATATTTATGATACCAACTTCTTAATAATAACTGAATGACTCAAGAAGTAAAGCTTTTTAACACATGCCAAAGTCAGCAACATTTCTCACTCTTTGCAGTTCCCTGCAAAAGGCCCATATGCAGGGAATTAGATTTACCAAAGTCTTCTTTGTGGTCCATAACATCCACCTGTACAGAACAACGATTCCATCAATCACAAAACAAAACCATGGACAACTAATTTTTTTAGACCATTTCTCTAATTACCATGTTACACCCCCTTATTAAAATATTATTAATCAGAGTAAATAACACTATTTCCTGGTTAATTTGCTTCTGGAATTCTTTCCAACAGCAAAGTAAGTGCATGCTTGTCCACTGCTTTTGCCAGACCATATAATGACCGCTCTATGCTGCTTTTTCCTGGTTTTAGCCTTCAATTTCTTTTGGCAAAGCAGAAATCTATTAGTTTGCTCTTAATTAAGCTCACAGAACATTAATAAAAACCAAAATAAGCAATCTAACTCAGAACTCCTGCACTTATTGGCACAGTTTGTGCCATTCAATCAGAATTCCACAGAGGATCTAGAATAGGTGAATAACAACCAGGCACTCAAGGATGAAGTGGGAAGACAGCGTGGAACCCCAAGTGTTTGATTCACAGAAAGAGTTCCACAAAGGAGTCTGGCTTTAAGCCCTGGGGAAAGAGTCAGACAGATCTCTGCTTACTCACAAGTGAGAAAAACCCAGCCTTAAGCAGCACCAGCAATCCAGGCCGACAGGTGACAGCTGGAATATTTGCTCATCAATGACCACTTCTGAAAACCTGCTTTAAAATGTACAGATTTCTGGCTTTCCCAGTAGAAAACAGATGAGAGAGAAGGCTAATGATGGAGATGGATGGGAGAGAAGGAATGGGAATAATTTCACTGTGCACTTGAAAGCAGTCAAGTAGTTTCCTCTTCAATTATGTGAGACCCTTTTCCCCTGCCAAAGAAAGCTTCTTTCCTCCCATGGACTCAGTGGCTGGTTTTCCTTCACAGCTCAAGAGGCTGTTTCAAACACTAATTACTTCTGGTTAGGAAAAAAAATATTTATTCCACAAGCATGGCTCTCTGCCTTGAGAATGTAGAAAGGTCAGAGTGCTCAAGGAGCTTTCTGTTTGTTTTCTATCAATAACAGAAGGCACGAGCTGACAGCCATGCAGATACCCAAGTCAGCTCTAAATCCAGGGAGCTCCAGAAATGGAAACAGCCTGGTTGTCATAGCAGCAGAGCAGGATACCTGAGCTAATTACTCAGTCTGAGAGGCAGAGCTAATTAGCCCTGATGCAGCATCACACTGACACAGTTATAATCCTTCTGGGACCTCACGTACGTATTGCTGATTAGACATTTCAGTTTGCTTGCAACCAGCTCAGAGAGCTCAGCACTCAATGCTGTGCTTTACATAAACATTCAAAAGAAGAAGAGAAAAAAGGGGGGAAAGCAAAAATATGTTCCTACAAAGAAGAAAGCAACGTAAAAGAGCTCACAAAAACCCCGAGAAAACTCTGAACATTGAACTGTAACACTTCTGCAAGGGAGAAGAGTGCCTGAATCCACAGTACTGCAGACCAAAGCACCAACAATGGAGATGGAAAGTTCAGTAGTGTGGATACACCTCCACCCCCAGTCCAGTGGCACTTAATTGAAAAAAAGGCCTTTATCATTTCAAGCTCATGTCAAAAAGTTCCCTAAAAATGAAAACTCTGAAATTTTGCTCCTGACTTAGAAATAAGAAGGTAAATACAACACCACCTGCTTTACAGATTGTAAATCCCATGGAAAATAAATACCTACTACCAACAGACACACCTGTTTTATTTTCAAGGACTGCAAACAGCATTTTTGCTGTTTTCCCACAAAGAAGTAGTATTTTAACACTTACCTTTTCACCTTTCTAAGGTACTATCTGATACAAGATCCTCCCTCTAGAAGCAGCAACACATTTTAAAAGGGTTAGAAACAAAAAGTGAATGGGTGAATGTATCAGTCCTTGTTAACCGTTTTTCTGCCAAAGAAATTCAACATAACATGATGGAAAAGACTACACAGACAAGCTGTGAAAGGCAGGGACTTTTTTTGTATTCTCAAATGAAAAAAAAAAAAAAGCAAGATAAAGAAAAATTCTTTACATAATAATTTCACTTTTTTGTAATCAAAATTAGCAAAGGCAACATATGTACAGATTGAGCAGGCAAACTAGAGGAAAGATGACATGACAAGTGACCAACTCCCATGCAAATCTGCTTATTGAACTGAGATGTTTTGACAGTTCAATACAAGAAACTTCTCATTTACACCAAACAGCACCCTAAAAACACAGAAAGATTACTGGAGTCACACGAAAACCGAATCTCCTATGTTTTTAATGGACATACATTAAATAGATAATCAGAAGAGTTGACAAAGGACAGATATGCTTGAATATTTATTGAATACATATTTATTGAGTTTTAATTTTTGCACATTTTTACATTCACCTGCAGAAGCCACTAATTTAACAATTGTTAGTATTAACAATTTACATAATACGTCTGCTTACTCATATTTACAAGAGATCACTTCTCATAGCAACAGCTACAGGCAAAGCTGGAAGATGCCAAGAGGTTCATTCAAGCATCTGTGCTGCCCAAGAGAATGGGATAAATACATAAAAAAATCAATGTTTCTCTAAACAGGTATTTTTCAGGGTCAGTAGTGTTGCTAAATGAAACAGTTTGGTGCCTCAATGTCTAATTAAAGCCAGTAAATGGACACACACTCTTCCACCTGCTCAAAACTTCTGAAAGACACATCAAGCTAAATGTACTTTACACATATTTAGATACCAAGTGATTCTAAACTATTGAAATGGCAGATTTATAAACCTAGGATCACAATTTCCTGAGAAACTTCATCCCAAGTTAGTTGTCCTTCTCCCTTCAGTTAATGATCACAAACTTAGATATATTATCAGTCAGCATTTAGATCCAACTTTGGGAAAGGAGGCTGGAGAATCCAAGACAATGTTAAGGGAGCAAACTGAAAAGAAGAAAATTAAGGAAGATAAAGCAGTTGTTGAGATTCACAAGGGATGGTTATTTATGAGAACTAGAAATAAGCAAGAATGTCAAGAAATCTCTAAAGGGAAATAAAGATGTCATAACATATGATCTTTCCATGAAAATGAATCTTTGTCTTCCTCACAAAATACATAACAACTCCTATTTCTCATTTCCATTAAGGACAGTTTGGTATGCACTTTACCCTAAGTGGACTACCAATAAAATCCACTCTCTTCTGATAAGCTCTTATTTATTCTAGAAAACAAGTATATTACTGGAAACTGGAAAGAACTATCAGGGTTTTAACCCTGTTCTACAGCTGTCACTGTAGCCACTGCAAAAATTCCAGCACAGAAATAAATCTCCCAAGCACATTATAGACTTGGGGATAAGAAATTTTTGCTTCCTTTCTCCTACTACTGCTGTTTGGGAGCAGAAGGCACTGAAAGAAGCTCAGCAGAGATAGCCCTGGGATACAGAGCAGAGCACTGAAAATGAAAAGTCACCATTCAAAGAAAAGCCAAGTAAGTCAATGACATCAGGCACTCACAGTGCTGCTGCCTCCCAGCCAGTTACAGAAAGCTTTTCTGGGAAGCATTTGCTCCAGCAGCATATGGCTGACAGTGGGCATTCAGCCTGCATCACTCGCCAACAAGGGGTTTAAAAAATAGGAGTCTTATCAGAGTGCTGCTTTCTCTAATGAGGAGAAAGAAAGGGAGAATAAATTAAAGAGCAGCAGGGGAACGAAGATATTTATGACATGCCTTCACCAAAAGCTTGCATCAACAAGATAAACATATGGCCAAGGAAGCCTTTGGTTTAATGCTGCCCAAATTCTTACAAATAAGCTTGTGGGGTTGCTTTTTTTCATATACACACCTTCAGGAAAGAGTTAAAAAAAAAGAAAAAGCACACAGAATACAACTACTTTCACATAAGCTGCCAAACACAACTGAAAAAGGTTTCAGGGGTTCTGTGTGAACAGTGCAGACATTGACACAGGCTGGTAACCTAAGCCCTAACCTTCATCCCTTTCACAGAATGCTCCCAGAGCTTCAGTCTTTCCTGTCATCCACAAAATAAGTTTATTTCCTTCAGCTATGAAAAAGGGTTGCTGAAGCTGCTGATGGTTCATATTTCTTTTCTTTTCTCTGATGCTTTTAACTACTCAAGACTTCACCTTATACATAAAAAAGAAGAAAAGGGACTTCTACCCAGACCATTTGATGCTTAAAGGTGTATTCCCACATCATATACAAAATGAAGAAAAACAATTTCTAAATTGTAGGTTCTTTTCAACTCTATTCAAAGTAAATTCTAGGAAGCATCAGAAAACAGTAAATAGCTTGGTTCTGGACACTACAGAGAGAGTGAAGCTCAGTCTTTTTTCAAAGCTGAGTTAACTGAAAAAAGACAACACATGAAAAATTCATTAGAAGGCACAGTGTGGCAACAGAATGCTAGAATGGCTGACTGCTGCACGCCTGGTAATGGAGACTGCTTAAGTAGGGTATAAAAGGCAGGGCACTCGCTGCTGACGTGATAAAGGATCACAGAGGAACAAATAACACTGATGCCTCATCCACAGGAAATCTTTCTTGCTGTGAACTGAAGCCTGATTCTTTCCTCTTCAGTTAAAAAAAATACCATTTTCCTAAAAAGAAAGAAAAAATAAGGTATAGTTACCTACTAATTCTTTGCAATAAAAAAATTGGGAAGAAACAGAAAGGGAAAATAAAGCTATGCCTACCTGGAGTACCAGATCTTTTGTCTCCGGCTGCTGATGAGTAGAATGTCTCTGTGAGGATTTGTACACTTTAGCATGATGACAGTAAAGTGACAAAGAGAAAGGGTAGCCCTTGACAAACAAGCTTTAAATCAAGTTATTCTGGAATGCAGACAGTATTTCTATACAAACCATGCACACAAGGAGCACTAATGCAAGTGTCTTCCCCATCTTTACCAGCATTTGCATTAACACACGTTTGTAGGTCAGATTTATTCTATACAACTTGTTTCCCATGTTCTGTACCTCGACATCCTGAACACTGGATAAAGAAGTTGATTAAATCCAGAAGTGCTATGTCCCTGTCTTGCTTATATGATTCAATCCAGTCGTCCACCACAGACTGTCAAGAAAAAAAGAATACTTATCAGAGACTCTTAAAAAGTGTTTTATTAAAGGCAAATGACTTATTCTTTTCAGAATATAATTTTATATTTGAGCATTTATTTTGCATAATTATACATGTGTACAAATTCAGATTTCTATGCACCTTCTCTCAAGGTGGAGACAGAACAAATATTGCTAGCGAGCAGAACTATATACATCATTTTCTGATATTATACTGTATAAACACAAGTTCAAATTGAAATTATTGTAATTCCCCAAAACCACTTAGAGCATTTTTTCAGTTTTAAAATTGTGTTGAAAAAAAACCCCAAATATTGTTACTCCAATCAAAATGACCAACATATATTCCCAGAAAACTGATGAGTAGAAATACTTTGGGATAAATACTGATTTTATATTGCATAGTGAATATCCCAGTCAGTCACTCAGGAACACTGTAAATAGTTCAGGAAAATAAAATATAATGAGGAATACACAGTAAATAAAATAATACACAGAAGTTGGACTTAAGGTGTTTGCAAGCTACCTGGATCACAGGATAGGAAACTCAGTCAGTTTTTAACTGCCCTCAGAACTACAATTAGCCAGGAGCTATTTTCATCATCTCTGATATTCCAAGCTCCTCAGCTACATAAACACTGCAGGTAAGGAACTGTGTATATTTAATGTAATCAAATGTTATGCTTTACTTATTTTATGAGGGAAAAGAAACTTTTCTGTTCCACACATGCAACAGCATTCATTAAGAAACACTTGATTATGTTATCAGAGCACACCTTGCAAACAGATTAATTTATTCTGGACAGTTCAGGTCTACAATGAATGTCTATAAAATTAAATTTAAAAAACCACACACATATATAAACACCCCATCATGCCCACACAACTGGCTTCTACCATGCTGAAAAGGAATCAATAGGAAAGACAAAAAAATCCAAACAATTTGATCCCTTAGAAAAATCTGCCTTTTTCTTAATTAGGAGCTGTAAGGAGGGATCTTGAAAAATCCCTCTGCAGTTTCCAGTTTACCCAAGTGCAAACTCTCAAAACTACCCTTGGCAGGTGTGTGAGGAAAAGAATGCAGCAAACCACTTGTGTATGTACCACAGACACAAAGAACTCTGAACTGAGTCAAAGCACTCCATGTTAACACACATCACTACACTCACCCTTGAGCCAGGAGCAGACTAGCAGTACTATCATGTTATCCAACAACCAGCATGAAATTCTAAACATCCAATTTGCCAGGAAATTCAGTTTTCACAGGTTTTGCCTCCCAAAACACACACACACACACCCCCCACACACACCCAGTAGGAGAAGCAATCTTACAAAGGGGTCCATCTGCTACTTAGAAGAAATTAGAAAGCAAGTCTTGGCCTCTAATTAAGCTTCACACAAGTTAAGGAAGCAGCAGCACAAAACCAGTTATCTAGAATGTTATCTCACTGTTATTTCATCATGAATTCAGACCTGTTCCTGGAAATATCAATCATTTCAATCAATCAGCAAAATTCTCCAGGGCACAGAAACCAAATGTGGCCAAATGTAAAAAGTATTTACTACACCAAATATTGACAGAGCTTAATGTCTAGGCTGTTGGTGTACTACCAATTTACAAGATTTGTTTGAACAGCTCTATTACTGTAGATATCAGAACATGCACTTGCCAGAGCTATTTTTTACACTAAAGAAAATAGCAGCTGTGCAGGGCTAGACAACAGGTTTGCCTGCCCAACGGGGCTTATACATGTAGGGAAAAGCATAAGAAAAGGGCAAGAACACACTGATATTTTTGAGTTACTGTCCCAGACCCTTAAGACCCCAGCAAATTTCTTCTCTCATGGATGAGTCTGTCTAAACCAGCTTTATATCCACATCGTCTTGCAGCAGTGTGCAAAATAAAAGAATAATTGTGTTTTAAACTTGCCAATTGTTAGATCTATTTGATGTGACCCAATTCTTATGAAACAACAAAAAACAAACTCCAAGCCCCTGTTTGCATTTTCCATGCTCCCATCTGGTCACCTCTTTCCAGGCAGAATATTCCTACTCTGTGCCATGTGGCTTGCCCAGAAATAATTCTGTATCTTTATCCTTGCCCACTCTTGTCACACATCTCTTGACAGTTTCTGAAGTCTACTATATTCTTCTTTGAGCCTGGGAAATCTCAGCTGCTTTCCCTGAGTGTTAATAACTAGTTTCCCAGCATCTCTTCATTATCCACAGCTGAGTTTCACAGAAAACACTCCTGGTGGAAGTAAGGCTGGCCCAAGAAATTCCCTCCCACGTTCAGTCTTACTCCTGTTTGTTGCTACAACACACTGCCCCTTCAGCCATACCACTGCAGCTTCTCATGGACTGTGTTATGAATACTGCCAATAAACCCATCTGGACTTTAAAAAAACCAGGGAGCCAAGGGAAGAAGTGTGAAGGAATACCTTTAAATTTTGCTTCTGTCTCTTTTATACAATTATTTAGACTATTTTTGCAGCACTATCTCAAACTGCAGCATCAGTGCAGCTCCTCTCACTTCTATTTTTTGCCTGTCGTACAAAAAGAATTGCGTGGGACAAGCTGTGTCCTCGGGCACTGGGGGCCCACTCTGTCCTACCAGTGTGGCACTTGCACTTTCCACCCAGAACCATCATGCAATTTACAGAAAAATAAAGACAAGTGGCTCATCTCCAGACTTGGGGACCAGACTTGAGGCAATGGAGTCTTCAGTGGCAGCAGTAGATAAGAAAAGCAGAAAAATCAGAGCAAAGGTTCTCAGAGGGATAGCAGGCAAAGACTGTCTTGACCTCCCAGAGAACTGCCAAAGCTGGAAGTAAAATCTGAATTTGTGGGTAGGGTTCATTTGATCTGAGCTGGCGTGCACAAGCTCCTCAGTGCCTCGGCACTCCCCACTGTCTGTGACACATCCACACACAGTCAGTGTAACTCCCTGCTCTGAACAGGTACCTGTGGAGACCTGGACAATGTAATTGAGCTGCACAATGTTGTGTTTACCCCAAGAGAGCCCAACTGACTGGGGGCCTGCAGGAAACAAGTCACATACAGGCACCTGACCTGCCAGCATCAGCACAGAGCCACACACAAACTGCATTCACTAAGCCCTAAAAATCAGTGCCCCAAAATAACACCCACAGACCCACAAACTCAGCCCCTGTGCACATTTGGCATGCTGGCTGCCTAATTTTGTTAGAGATTACAGTTTAAGGCAACAGGAGATGATGAAGCCAGACTACATATGCTACAACAGTTGGAACTTACTCAAACTGTTGAGTTCTGATGTAACAGAAAAGAGCTATAAAAACTGAAAACACTAGATGAATAAATAAAAATGACACATATCAGACACAAAAGAGAGACCAAGTATCAACTGAACCAAGACAAAATAGAAGTAATGCAAATACCAGGAAAAAAAGATTGAATAGAAGCAGAAAAGGAATCAAACCACAGGCAGCAGTGTAGCAAATGGTGCAACATGCAAGCCTTGCCAGAAATGGAATTATTTTGCATAAATATGCATAGAGAGAAGGACTCCTATTAAAAACAAGGATTTCTAACCAACAGGCCCCAGGTTACAGCAAACCCTCTTTTTATACACAATCCAAGAGCAAACCCAGGGAAATGGCCCACATTTGATCCCACTACCCAGAGACCTCCTGTTCTTGCCCCTCCCTCCCTGTCACCTGTCCCAAGCACAGATCATTAACACCTTGAAAGCACATGAGGTGACAGGAGGGAAGGATCAGGTGGCCCTTTTGGAAAGGAGGTAGCTACAAGCAGGTTCCATCTCCCAGAATTCATCCCCACAAGTCTCCCTGCCTACTTCCACAAAACACCCAAAAAAGAAGGCAGCAATAGATCGCATGAGCTGCTCCAGTGGTACCCATCTGCTTCCATATGTTTTTACCTTCAGATGCAGTGGGGAGCATGGATTTACCATATGGAAATGTGCACTTACATGCTGTGCATGAAATACCTGATAAATTCAGCATTCTGGGGAGGCACAGGATCTACAGGACACATGCTGCAGCCTGCCCAGGGCAGCACATCCATGCTTTTGGGATTCACCAAATTCAAGGCACACGCACAAGGAAAAGGCTCCCTTGGCAACGAGCACAATTCCACAGATAAAACCTCCAAATGACTCCAGTAACACCAACAACCTTCCTCCACTCCCTGCTGTCAGGACACATCTAGACACATGCACACATACTTACATACATGCACACACACATACATGCACCACATCTCTGGGGTCTCTCTTGGTCAACAAGTCCATACAGGTACATCACAAAAGTAAGACTCAACCATTTTTTTAATCTATTCTTATGAGAACTGAGTAAAAAAATCAAGGTTTCCTGCAAATGGCAGATGATGTATGGTACAAATACAGAGTCAGTACAAAGATTTTCCAAAGCCTGCAACAGTTTTCAAGAGAATCTTACAGAAATGAACTCTCCAATGAGTCTACATTAAGAACTACCATGGAGCATAATTTGAAGAATATGGCAGGTAAGCAACCCTAAAGAAATAAGAAGCCTAAATGAAGTCAAGCAAGTAGCAGAATAGATCCACAGTCTGAGCAGACAACTTCAATTATCAACTTGCAGAAATATTGACCTTCACATCTCAAAGTCTGCTAAAAGACAAACCAAAGCATTTTATGGTACTGAAGAGGAACAGCAGCTTGGGGTTGCCAGCAAAAGCAAGTCAGATGCAATGAATGAAATAATGAAGCTAGTGATCTTATTACCTCCTCTAGGCTTTGCAGCTATGGATCCATTTCATATTCCTTCAGTGCGAGAGAATTTAGGAGCATTAAGTGCTGGAGGAACCAGAGGGACTAACTGCAGAGGACACTTTGCCAGCTCATGTAAATTAGTCCCACTAATTTTAATGAACAGAAATTTTAATTTAACAGTCCCACTAAATATTAATGAAAGTTGATTTCAAAAAAAGCTATTTCACAATTTCAATTAAGTAACAATCTGGCAACAGTGCTACAAACAAAAGGGAAAACAAATGACACCATATACAAAGTTCATGTTAAAATGAAGAAGGAAGAGCTCAGTCAACTGTAAACCAAGGCAAATCAAGTATAAAGAACTTTAAATAATTTGCCATTTCATACAACTGATCATGGACATGCTTCATTTACAGTGAATATGAAATAAAAAAATTACTCTAGAAAGGGTGTGCAATGTGTTTACATCAAGGTAGAAAAAAATCCAAAAATCAAAGCTTACACTAACAACTTCAGCAAAAAACCCAAAGAATTTCTTCCCAATAAAACTAAGGGATTTATACCCTCCATACAGGATTATCTGTTTGGCATTTTGTGTAAATACAGATTTCTATGCAGTAGACTGGGTATTAAATATCATTACACAAGGAAATCAATCTAACATGTTACACTGAATCATTTGGGAGAAAAAGTGCTATCAAAAGAAAAAAATTATCATATTAGGAGAATCTTAGAATGGTAAAGGATAACTGGCATTACACTGAGTGCATAAAAGGTACTGGGAAAATTCTGCTTTCAAACAGACTAAAATCACAGGAACTCCTGAGGCTGGGCACTCTTGCCCAGCAGATCCACAGTATTCAGAGCAGCAGTTCCTCACTTGAGTGCTCAGAAAAGGTGGGTGCACCATACAAAGCTCTCACCAAGAAGATTTTCTAAGGAGGTACAGAACTCTTGCAGGTGTTCATGTCTCACAGTTGACGTGTTACACCATTTCCAAGGGGCTGTGTCTGTTTAAGCTGAGCCAATCATGGGCATGAATGATGCCACAAAGCATCAAAACTGCTTATAAACACTGAGCACCAAAATGAAAATATACTTACAAGAGTGCTAAAACAAAATGGAGTTATTCCTGTAAGAGTCCCATCAATTTACTAAAACACCTGATTCGCATTCCTTTGCTCACATGGTTTGTAAAGGGTTCACAGATCACCCCAGACACTTCAAAAAACATCAACATTCTAGACAGCAAAAGACTTCTCAACCTTCAAGTATAATGAGTATTTTCAGGTACCAATGCTTTCACACACTGCACTACTGGCACTTAACAGCAAAATCATCTCACATCTTATTAAATCACAAAGGAAAAGAAGCCTTGTGTGATGACTGCAGAAAATTTAATTTGGTATTAAGGGATACTCCTCTAATTAATCAATGCTTCATTTGGTGGCTAAATTGTTCCCAGTGTAACAATTATAAAAACATGTACCTAGTTTTTATTTTTTTCTTTTAATTCAGTACCGTGCAATCAAAGGTAAAACAAGATTAATCTACAGAAGAAATCTGTTGAGCAAAATGAAGATACTAGTTTAAATGTTAATAATAGATGCAGTCATTTTGCCCAGTAATCTTTAGAGACTGCATACTCAAACTCCTAAGGAGTTTCTAAGACAATCTGGGGAAACTGAGTTATTATCCATCCTTCAACTGGAGGATTCAGCAGTTAAAATACAATAAATTACAATTAAACTAAAGCATGCATTTAACACAAAAAGCATGGGTAATACTTAATATATGTCTGTATATTTTTAATCTTCAAAGACCTTCACTTTCAAAAATAGCTGAGGGAGACACAGAGATGTGATCTGGCAAAAAACACTTCTAGAGGGAGAAAAGCAACCCTGAGAAGAGAGATCCATTAAGGCCACTGAGAACACAGACACCACAGTGGCCCTGAACTGCCAACAGTCAGAGGCAGGGAGAACACCCAAAATTCGTTTTTGCCGCCTTATTCCCTTTCTTAGCTGCCGCTGTCAGGGACAGGCTGTTGGATTTTTGGTGCAATCCAATTACAGCTGCTCTGACATTCTTAATCTCAAGGATTTATGTAAAAACAGATGTAATTCCTCCTGCACAAGGTAAATATGGTTCTACAGTCACTCTAATCAGGAATAAGTCTGACCTATTGCCAGAGAGGGACTTCTCAAGACAGGGTAAGCACTGCTACAACTACAGCTTTACTTGGACAGGAAGGGAACCTCAAAGGACACAAATCCCCATGTGCCAAGATGTGCAGGTAAGAACAGTGAGGAACCCCGTCCATCCCTGACTTCTGGAAAGACAAGGAAGAACTGGTGGCACCATGAAAAATTCCATTTCAACACACTAGATACTTGGATACTTATCTTACAATACTTGCTGGCACATAATGGAGCCATATTTATTCTGAACTATGTCTAATCAACACCAAGATTATCTTTTATTAGCTGAGTATAAGCAGAGGCAGCAATTTTTAAAAGGGCTTTTCCCTCAAAATCAGCCTCTGCTCTGTAGTGAACTGCTAACAACAATTAAGGGTGACTGGTAATGCATGGAATATTGCAGAATTATCAAGGCACAAATCTGTTCATGTTTTGGTACTGAACACCTCCTACAATTACTGATGATCCATTCTCTCTCATGTTCTAGGGGATCAGAACCCCTTTGCAGACAAAGAAAGCAGAACACTTCTATGCTTGGTTTGACCACCAGTAGTACGAACTTCATTACAGATAACTGGTGATAGCTCATGAGAAATTCGCAGTCTGAGTCCTAAACAAAATCTGATCTCATCACAAGTTCTTTATTTCCCTGTCATCTTATCAGCAGGGTCAGAGGCCAGTGCAGAGATGTCTGAAGATTTTAGCTACCAGTCAGTCTCTGCCTGGATGGCTCAGCTGGAAGAGAAGAGGATCACCCAAGCCTTCATTCCCACCAGTGGGCAGCTGAGCACATGAAAAACACTGATAAGAGACCCTTCTGCCTATGGAAGTTCAGAGTAGGGAAATGTAGAGGATATAGCTGTCACCAAAAAATAACTAAAAAATAAATATATGGAAGAGATAAATGACAAAAAGCAGAAGAGTATCATGTTTAACTATGAAAACAAAAACCACTAAACAAGTTCTATGAACAGTCTTAATGGAGTAACACTTGAAAATGTACCTGCAGAAAGCATGAGCACAAGGTCATGTCACACTTCATACACAGAGAGCTGCTGACAGAATAATTTCTGAAGCACTAACTGTACAAAAGTTTACAGAGCAAATGAAAACCACTGACAACTGTCTGATACCAACTTAATGTGGGCATCAAATAGATTTACAGAGTTCAAGCAAGACACAAGCTGCACCCCATGACAGAGGCAAAGATTTTATGCAAAGAGCAGTCCTGGAGTTATATATACTTGAAATACAAAAAATTAAAACTGATTTTATTTCCCTGGAAGAAGCAACCAGCAATAAGTCTGAAGAGAAGTAATAAATTAATCCTGTTGTAAGAACCAAAATAGAGAAGCTTAGAAGTGAAAATTGAATTCAGCAACAGACTTTATGAATTGGCATCACAAAGCCAGAAAAATCTAACAACTAAAAAAATTTCTAAAAGCAAACAGCAGGAGCAGATAGATCAGAAACAAAAGCACATGATTTCCATGTAATCTCAGAATATATTAATTGAATTTTCCTGGGTTTTCATTGCTGGAAGCAAACTTAGGAGCACTAGAAAAAAAGTATGTTCATATTACAGGGAAGGAACTAAATATTGAGAAATAATATGTTCAGCCAAATACAAATATATGGTGCTTGTTTAAAAACTGTAATATTGACAAAATTGCTAAAACAGAACAAAAAAACCTGCATCAAAACTATGAAAAACAGAAATGTCAAGCATTCCTAATTGTTACATCAAAATCTCTAAGCCATTATAGAAAAACACAAGTGTAAAGACACTAATAAGTTTGGTTTACAGAACCTTGGTTTCACATGAGATGATTGTCCAGAAGTGCAAGTTAAAAAATATTAAATCACATTTTAATTGCATTCTCTTTCCTACTATAGAGTTTCTTTAATTTTTTAGGATATTTTTACGAACAGTAAATTTTTCAAAGGTGCCCAAGCAATGCATACTCCTGAAATTAGGGCTCAAGTTGTTTATGCCTGTTTGCACCCGAGGCCTTCAAATACTCTTGCCTACTCCTTTACTATTTGCATGTAATCTCTCCCCTGCATAGATGGTGCTGTGTACTTTTCCTCCTACCTGCAGGTTGGGCAACTGTGTGTCTATGCATATGTGATTTGTGGATACAGGTATGTATATGTGAATATACAGACACACATCCATATACATATACAAATGCATAAACATGCAATAACCACATGCATATACAAATTCTCCACTTCTCAAAACAATTTCTTTGTATCTGAATTCCAAAGGTTTCTGAATACAAACATGCAATTTATTTTTTTTTGTATTTAATCTGCAGGAGACTTGTGTCAGCATCTCTTTTGAAATAGATAAAATGTATCTAAGTCAATTTCACATACACACAGAGTCATCAAATATCAAAGCAGTCGCTCATTCCTTTCCATTTGGCTTCTGCAAATATCAATAACTCTAAGTCAACTATACTACATAAAGTATATTGTATGTTCTGTACCACAGTAAAACCAGAAAATAAACTCCAGATGTTTCCTCAATTGCTGCCAAAAACAAAATTTGAAAAAGTGCTGAAAAACCAAACAAAGTTGGAAGCTCTGTTGTAGGAAAAAAAGGCATAAAGAATCCATAGCTTTGTTACAAGTCAATTTGTTCTGTCTTCACCTACTAGATAAGAAGGGTCAATCCTGAATAAGTGTAAACAGAGAAACTATGAAGAACAAAAATTCTCATTTCTTTCTTGTGCATTACCTCTTTAAAATTAAATCTCATACTTTCCACAGGTTTGAGAGAAAACTTTCAACAATTTTCACTCATTTCCAATATTTGATTTCTGTGAGACTTAAAAGAGGCTTAGGTTTTAGCTACACTAATAGTAATACTGAGAACGGGACTTAGGACCTAATTTTCCTAATTTGTACTTTTCTCATGTTAGTCAGCATCAAAACAAACTAACTGATACTGCCTAAGTCCTGTGTTGTTGAAATGCAAAGTAAAGGAGGTTTGCTTAAATAATCCTTCAGAGCAGGAATGACTGTTGGCTTTGGACTGCATGGGCTGAAGAGTGTTTTGGGCCCATTGTTTCTCCTTTGCATATCAAAACCAAGAGCTGCAGCACAGCAGCTTACTAAAAACCACACAACACTCTCAAAACCAATCCTCTGTGCACGGTCTTGAGGTCCAACTCACCTGGCCCCACACATCCTGTAAAGACCTCTGAACTGATCAAAACATAACAGGGTAAGAAACATTTCTAGAGGCAACTAGGACAATTTAATTTATTTCACAATAAATAAAAATTTGCCTTCAGGATGCATCAATGCTTTCCCTCAGACTCAGTGGAAGTCTAGGCAAATAGTTTATCCTTCACCTGCTGTCCTCATGGGGACAGCAGGAATGCAAGTTCTAGTGCAAAGTGCTCAAAACTGCTTGTGTGAGCAGGTATCCTTGAAAAAACAAGTGAACAAAAAAGGCTTGGATTCATCATTATTTTCATACACTTTTTGCCCATATAAAGCTTGCTACAGGGCATACTTTAATGAACTGCTTAATAACAACATATATTTTTAACTTAGGAGTAATGAACAAAATAATGGAAAATTTGAAACACATGACCCTGCCAGGTCTCTTGTTCTTCAGCAGGATACATGACAGCCCTAAATCAGAACCCACTCAGTCCTGTACTTTATCCTACACAGTCTGTTGGACCCATGCAGTCATGAGAAAATACTACTGTTTACAAAAGCACAGCTTAGACTGGACTCCAGTCAGGATATACTGAACTGTGATGAGGAACACAAGTAGACATTTTACCTGCATAGCACTCTTTCCCAGCTTAACCACCTCGAACAAGGTGACAGGGTCCCCTTCTCCATTCTGCTGCGGGTGGCCGTTGGCTCTCCCACGACTTGCTCCTCGAGCTCCAGCGTCGGAACGCCCCTTGTCCGCTGGGGACTTCCGGGGTTTCTTCGTGGCAGACTGGGCAAAGAAAACCAGCAGAGTGAAAGTTTATTATAGCTACATCTGAAATCACCCAGTGTTTCTTTAGACACCCAGCTTATCTTTATAATCCATAAACACTATGTGGTTACACCCTCACACACATTTATACACACAAAGATCACGGGATGAGCCAAGCTGGAAGGCATCTCCAGAGGTCTCCAGCCTGACCTCCTGCTCAAAGCAGGGTCAGCTAGGAAAAGAAATCAGGACTTTATCCAGTCAGGTACATATAATTTTATTTATCAGTAGCTGTTGAGGGACTATTTAAAAGCCACCACCATGCCAAGGTAAGTCGTGGTTACCCCAAGACAGTGGTGAACTCCCCATGCTGGAGTACCAGCTCATGTCAATCCCTGTATGAGTCTTACACAACACAGACATTGAGAATAACTGGTGATCTTAACTAATGATCTTTCTGAGACAGTAAGTTATTAAAAATACATTTGCCACATTAACATTCATTTTCGGTATTTTCATTTTCATACAACTTTTATAAGAAACTGTGTACATAGTCAGCTCTTCAACTCAAATCACCAAATTTGTACAGCCAGATTTAGAAGATCACCATAACAGCCTCTTACTTCAAAATTTATGAGTTAACACATCTTCCCCTTGAGTCTAAATTACTTACTGTAAATTTTCTCTATGTTCTTCTAGGTTTTAATCAGGTGGTACAGACACCACCTGTCAAGACTCACCTACTGAACAGTTTGCTCTGAATTTAAGTCATTAGTGAAACAGACAGAAAAAAAATTCAGGGGAAAATAACATCAGATTTCTTACTTCCATATTCTATTCCTTCTCCCTACTGTGAGGCAAACAAAAGCAAAATCTGCTGTTTTCCACAGAACAATGAGTTGTGGGGAATTATGTTAAAGAAAACAACACACAAGCAACTCAAAGATTAAATTTTGGACAATATCCTCATGGCACCATTTACTCAAGTGTCAGCTGAGTTTCTATTAATGCTTTTAAGTAAAGAACAAAGTCAACATTTTCAGTTGCATATTACAGTGCAGACACACTGATAATTTTACTGCAGAGGAAAGGGATCTAATTTCCAGCAGAGAGCTGGTAGAAGACAGCCCTGCAAAGTCCAGCTTTCCCCATGCTTTAAAAGGGATCACTGCTTTAAGAGGGGTGGGGCCAGAGGGCTGAAGCAAAGGGCAAGGTAGAGTGCAACTGCCTCTTGCAAATATTCAATTAAGGACTTGCATAGAAATGCAAGCTGGAAAGCTTAAAATAATGGTACAATCTCTGTGAAGTTTTTTGGATAACATTTGCACTTAGGATCAAAAGAGTATCTCCCTCAATGAATTTTTAAATATGTGCAAAGCTGCTTGTAACAGCAAGAATATTATCAACATATGAAATGTTTACGTTCTGCTGAGCTTGAAAGAGACATGTGATCACTATTTATTGAAATGGGAAAGAATTAGAAGTAAATTGACTCTTTTGAGAGATATAATCTATACACTTATTCCACCTGGGAGACAGTAAGCACTTCACCTAGCTACAAGGACTGCCAAATGAAAGCTTGAATGCAAACTGATGCCCTCCACAGAAACTAATGCAAGCCCCCTCTACACTCAGTTTTTCTCAATGTGTAATTGAAAGAGAGGCATTAAACACTGCAACAATGAAGGGAAAAGTAAGAGATGGATGTGAAATGCACATATCCAAAGCTACCTTGTTAATAAAAGCAATGAGAAAAGCCACCTGTTTGAGTACCTGAGCATGAGTACCATGGACACAGGCTCAAAATGTGTAATCACTAGGCATATAAATGCCCAATTTAAATTCCCTTTGTCAGGTATCCTGGGAAAAGGGAGGTGCTTTGGCTCCCAGTCTGAACTGGAAGGGTGAGATCACCATCAAGCCCTCTGAAGAGGTACAGAAATAACTGACAGAAGTACTTCCGACAAATTACTTGGTAAAGCCAGGTTCTTCAGATCCAAGTAAATACCTCAATATCCTGGCCCTGAATTAGCACCAGATATATTACTGAGTCTATTTGAATAAAATTTCTCTCTGGTGTAAATTTTCTTTTGACAATGAGAACATCTCTCAGAGTGCAGAAAAATCTTGCATCTAACAAAAGCCATTGTGTATCTAAGCTGGGGTAGCAAAATCCAGATGCAGGATCTGTATTGAATCCTGCCTCTAAAGACAAAACAAGCAGACAAGATGCTCCACTCAAGATTGAAGAAAACTCAAAATGTGAACTTTCTGAGCTAGGCAAGGATTAACATTGTCTTCAGGTGGAAAGGACTAGTTAAAGGGCATCCACCCCTCAGCACTTCCACCCAGCAGGCATCTGGCAGGAAGCCTAAGTTCAATCTCACTCCAGAGTGAGAAGATGAAATAAAATCATATATAGGTCCTCCAGCAACTGTCTTGTGCTCTCAAGTTTTGTAAGCACAAAGCACATGGCATTCATTCCCGTAGTCATTAACACACAATATTACAATGCAGTTGTCAAACATTGTTTGCACATAATGTCTCTGAATTTACAGCAAGAAACTTTGCAGGCCAGGTTGACAGGCTTGAGCTTCATACAGGTTCCTGCCTCTGAGCACAAAGTTCAGTAGGAAATCCTACTTCAAAGAGACCAATCAGCCACTGGAATAATCTCCCCAGGAAATTTGGAGGTTCCTCAACATTGGACACTTCAGATTCAGCTAGACAGGCTGCTAGGGCATCTTTTCTAGGTCATGCTTTTGCCAGACAAGGTTGAACCAAATGATCTGTGAGGTCCTTTCCAACCTGGTATTCTATGATTCCATCCCAGGATGGAGACATCCTCCACCACCACTGGAGGAAGTGAAGGAAAAGGCAGGACTGGTACATCCATAGAAACACAGATAAGACTCATTCATGATATAGAGCATCTGTGGCATATCTCCAAAGGCAGGATGCTCTTGGAAGTGGAGTTGCAAAAGCTACAAATCTAAAAATTATGTTTGGCTTTGAGGATGCCAGGCACAGGTAACCATGCATCCCAGAAAAGAGACACATGCACTCACAGGAAAAGGTGATCCTTCTGCAAAAAACAAAAAAACCCTGTTCTCTAATGCCATGAAGAGCTTCCACACAGAAACAGCCCTGCTCAAGGATAAGTGTGGCCCCAGTAACCTGTCAGACTATCACTGGCAGCTGTAAAATGAGATGTTTCATAAGATCTTAGTGAATTTATAGCAGGTCTGCTCCCATGGATCCACCAAATGCTCATCAAGACACAGAAAAAACAGAACCTCTGAGCCCTAACAGGAGCAAAAGTTGTGATTATTGCACACCATTTTACAGCTTTCAACCAGAAAGTTCCCCCCTGAAGTGGGTGAATTAGGACTGCCAAAGGGAGGGATAAAGCAGCATGATAAGGTAAGAATGCTTGAGGCTTTTTAATCATATACCACGAAAAGTGCTGCGTGGAGCTGAGAGGCTGCAGCAGTTGCATTTGTGATTTCACTCCAAAACCCAGGACTGGCTGGTGTGCTATCAAAGTGGACTGAGGTGCCAAATGAAAACAGAAGTTACTGATGATTTTTCAATTTGTGACAACAAAAGCTGAGGGTTTATATACACCAGCATTAGGAAATTCAGAATACGCCACAGAAGCAACAACCAGCAATGGCCATATTGATTGTCACATACCTTACCTGTTGCTTTAAGGCTTAAACGAATGCAAACAGGAAACAAAATACTCACCTTGACTGCAATTAAACTAAAATGATGACAGTTCAGGATTTTGTAACAAATTAGCTACACAGCACTTTTCCCTTCATGTTTTTAAAATTACTGTGAAGAAAATAAAGTGACCCACATTTGTAAAATCAAGTAACACAATGAAACTTGATTCACACGCTACCAAAAAAAAAGTACAAGTGGCTTGACATTTTCCATTAACTTTCCCCAAGTCAATGTGATACACTTCATGAAGAAATAAAGGCAGTGAAAGTCCTAGAGTCAGTAGCTCCTAACACACCACCTGAAAACAATGACCTGTACGTGCATTCACACTGTGAGTCATTTAGAGGAATGAATACCCCACTTCCCTGGGAAGGTGGAAGAAGCTTTTTAACTTCCACTCGAGTAAGACTGAAGAACTTGGCTCTCCAAGGCACCAGCCCCTCAAGAAGCCCCATACTATAAGCTTGTGTTAAGTGGAAGAATAGTAATGCCTGAGGTCTTCATGAATTAATCCAGATTATAAAAAGACTATGACATGTTTCATACCATCTTCATGGTTATCTAGGGAGAAGGTTCTTGGATTCCAACAGTCCTGAGGACGGTTTTGGTCATAGAAACAAACAAGGTGCTCCCTGTGACAAGTCTCATCCTACATATAAAGACGCTCCTAGGTCCCCTAACACCCAGTGCACCCAGAGCTGCTTCAGCTGCAGCACTTGCAGTTTAGGACAAAAAAAGCAGAGACAGTGTTGGGAGTGGTGGTGCTATTTTTCACCCTTATTTAAAAATCTATCAAGAGTTTTCAAAGTCATCTTAAAGAATCAAGAGAGTATGCTGTAAATGCTTGAATAATTTCAATTCTTCTAGCTGAGGCATTTACTACCAAAAAAAGACTTATTTCCACAGAAAAATGAAGAATAGATTAGATTGCCAAAAATATAACAACCATCCCATCAAAAGTATAAAAGGAAAGCTTCTAATGCTACAGGTAACAGGATAGAAAAGTCTTCACAAAGATGCTATCAATGCACTGCATTTCTACTGAACTACAGATTCCCTTCAGTTGTAAGGGACAGACCTAAATCATCAGGCAGGCAAGCTGAAACAGGACACTGATGTAAATCACACCAACCACAAACCTCCGCTGTATGAAAAGAAATTCTTCTAAGAGGATTCCTCCCTGTTATTAATCAGGACACGTATGACTTGGAACTAGAAGCAAAACTCAATCCCCTACTGTATCTAACATCTATACTGCAAGATTAAATAAGGCCAGGAATCTGCTGCAAAGTTAAAATTTCCCATATGAATGCAAAGATAAGGCATTGTGGTCTGTCTCCTCTATACCAAAAACTACAAAAGGACCTGAAAGCAAAGTTGTACAGCCTTTGCTTGGCACAAAAGCATCAGGAGTGCCTTGTTTCATCTTGCTTTAAGTGGAGAAAGATAGGCTGTGGCTCTGAGTATGGGATGAGAGACAAACGAGCAGAGATCTCCAAATTGCCACCCCTGGAACAGACCAACTGATGTTTCTCCCTGTCCTCTGAATTAGAGATTAAATCTGTCTACTCCTACTTTGAATCCGAAACACAGCCAGGGATCTCTCTCACTGCCTCAGCCTCCAGCAGCTGAGGTTTAAGTCAAGCTATTCTGAGCTCCTGGGAAGGTAAGGCCAGGTAGTTTAAAAAAAAGCATGCCAACAATGCTGAACAGAGTGTTGATCCAAAAGAGGACACATAAAAGGATGGGTAAATAACTGATCTGAGCCTGAGCTCACTGATGTGAATGCTACACTGCATCATAAGCCTTGGGCTTTCAAACCCCCTGTGCAGAACAGGAGAGCACATCCATACCCATGTATTTCAATAATGTAGCAGACAGAGAGGGCATTTGGGCCAGTATTACTCAGGAACTTCAAGGAGAGGATTGTTAGAAGTCACTCCTTAAATAGAATTTGTTAAATTCTATTCCCAGAATTCATTAAATACATACCCAGACAGTATCCTGACGTACAGCATCACAAACATGTGCACCACAATATGCCACAGGCTGGACAGGCTCAGCTCTTGGCCAGTCACTCCATGGGCATCTGCTCTACAAGACTCAGTGCTTAGAAGGGCACATGGCCAACGGCCAGCCACAACCACTGGAGCAGGACATGGTGCAGCCCCTGCTAAACTCACAGCAAGGGCCAGGGAGTTCAGGACAGTCAGGTCAGATTCTGAGAGCGATTCTGCATGACCAGTGCACTTAATCTATCTGCAAATTGACTGTCTAGCCTACTCAGTCAAGTACTCATTAGAGCAGTGTAGAGAAGTGAAGGGGCTACTTGAAATGCAGTGTTTTAGAATGGAATGACTTGGGTTGAAAGGAAATCTTAAAGATCAACTAGTTCCAAGTGTTTTAGGAAGTGAAGGTACCACCAAAGCATTACAGTTCTCTATGAACTGAAGAGGTATTTGCTACAAAAGGCAGTTTTTCAAATGAGCATCATCTTCTTACAAAGGCCTCAAATCTACAGAGAATGTCTTTCTTTGGAGAACAATCTGGAAAATGCTCTTATAGTAGTGTATCTTTCTGATAAAAGGTCAAGTCCATTCCGTGACACTCAGCAGAAACCTGTTTAAAATACATACATATATTTAATGGAATATATTCTATGCAGCTCTGTAATAGGATCACGCAGCACAAAGTAAAGTCCCTTTCCAAAAGAGGTCAGTATGTTTATGGCAGATGTGCCACAGTAGCTGTGATGGCCTAAGGACATCAGCAAATCTGCATTTGCAGGAAGAGATTAAATCTTATTAGATCATAATATTTAAGTTAGGAAAAAATCCCAGCCACAGGAATCAGAAGAGCCTTTGGGCTACCATTCTTCAGGTCTGTAACAGAAATGAAAATCATCTAAGCTAAATCTCAGTTAAGAAAAACATTTCTGAACTTAACTAAACCTTTTAATCTGTTTCACATCTGACAATAAAGGTACGTGGTACCTGTGAAGGAAACAAAAACCACGGTAGTGAGGAGTTGGGGGGAAAATGTCTGAGCTGCACCTCCTGTAAGATACCAGGCAATTCGCCAGAGGGAAGTGGCTGGGCCGGCAACATGGTTTGATAAAGCAATACAATTACCAAGTCCCTGGCTTTTAGCATCAAATAATGCTGTAAATTCAATTGCCTAGATTAGCCTTTCCAAGGTTTCTGCATCTATCCTCTAGTCATTAGAGTGGCTTTTTGCTTTTGGGACTTCTTTTTTTTTTTAGAAGAACCAAGGGAGAAATTTATCATGAAGTAAAATGGTACCTAAGAGAGGCTGTGCAGTGTCCAGCCTTGGTAGTTTTCAAAATCAAACAGGAAAAGCCATGAGCAATGTGGTCTGATCCCAAAGCTGACTCCACTCTGACTAGGAGGCTGCAATGAGATCTGCTGAGTCTCATTCCATAAATGACCATATTGCTTTTCCCCTCTGAAACGCTTCCAGTCCCAATATACAGTTTCCTGAGATTTAGGATGGAGGTCAAAAGGGAAAGAGAAAGTAAAACTGAGCAAATTCTCCCAAATTTTGACAAACTACAGTTTTATAAAGGACACTGTATTTGTTTCATTCTCTATTTCCTTCTTCTAAGTTTTAAGACTGGATTTGGGGTTTTTTGACTCCTCTTAAGCATTAAGATGAAGCTTCCACAGAATTCCCCCTGATAACCCCAAGGTTTTGCTCCTTAGCAGCAGCAGTCAGCTCACAGCCCCCATCACTTTGTGAATGAAGCAATGGCTGCTTCCTCTGCATGTTCATCACTTGACAATCACACCTAATGAGCCTGGAGTTGTTCTAAGCAAAATGAGCAATTCCTCCCCTAGAAACCTGATAGCAGGACCAGCACAGTGCTTCAGCAAATGTTCCCATAGGAGCTACTAATAAAGTGAAGCAGAGGAATGAGAAATGCTTTTTGTAACATTCACCTTTCCCTTCCAGTGAGTATGTGCTGGGTACAAAATACCCCATGTGTTGCTATAACTTGAATTTGTATATTGTGACAATATTCTGGGTTAGCAATCAGGTTGCACCAGCCTGCTTTTTTTTATTAGAGTTACAAAACCCCATAGAGTTGCTAATTAAATAAGATAATTTTTCATTTTATCCTTTGCTTACAAGCTATGTAAACTGAAAAGCTGTTCTCTTTAAACATTTCTTTAAGGTTGCTCTGAAGAGGCTTCATGTTCATGAGCAAATCCATTTATCTGATGAAGAATACATGCATCATAGGAAAGTGTTTGAAAGCTTTCAAAAAGGAAGACAATGTGCCCAGAAAAGACCAGGATTTAAAATGTTGGCACCTTGAGTAAATCCAGAGACTGTGATGCAAATTGAAAACCAACAGTAAAGAGGAATTTGCTCCAGCTTGGCCAGCATGCCAGAGAGAGTAACACACGGATCTATCCATTCTTACATCCTCACCAAGCCCATGGTTTGAGATAAGCCTTAGGATCAAAGCCCTGAGGGTTTAAAAAAAAAAAAATCATCTCCATCTACTAGTGCTATATAGATATATGGCACATTCATATTGTGAGTTTACTCACAGAGCAACACTAAGAGGTGAATCAAACTCATTAATAACAAACACAAGTTCCCACCAAGTCTTACTCCACACTGGGTACTTCAAGTGATACAGCCAAGGGAACTAAACTGATCATCTTCAAGAACAAAGATGAAGGACAACATGACACACAGAACTTTCCTTTTATTTTCCAATAAATTATCTGTTTTATAAAATAGATGAAAATAAAAGAGAAAGCCTCCCTAATACCCCATGTAATAGAGAACTGTTTCTGTATATTCCTACTGATAGGCCAGCAGAGACAAAGACAACCATACCAGCTGCTGCGCTATGCCAGGGGATATGTTGAAGCTCCCAGTCTGTACGTAGAATGCAGTGTATGTCAATCACATGACTTTTAAAGGTGTTAATAGATTTTCTCAGGAATCTAGTAAATATCATGCTGTAATTCTTCCACTCACATTAAGAGATTATCAGTAATAAAGGGATGGCTCAAATGTAATTTGTCACTTAAAGTCCATTACAACTTTCAAGAAGAAAGTGGTTGTACTTACCGAGGTTATTCTCATATCTGAAAGAATGTTGTAATGACAATAATAACAAAACTGTATTGTTCAGGAAAGCAGATAGCAAAAGAAAAATTAATAGCTATTATGACATCATTTCTATGTCCTTTTTTAAAGACTCCAGACATTGTCTGCGCATCAATTTGATAAATATTTCATACTACAAGTCTTCATAAAGTCTGACATAGGACTCATTAAAAGCCTATTTATGTGACCACAACATGATCAGATGAAAAAGAGTCTGCAGTCAATTATAAACAGATGCATAACAAAACAAAAATAAATTAAATAGATGCACAACAAAACCAAAATAAATTACACATACTGGAGGCCTGCCGGGACGGCCCCTTTTTCTTTTTCCTTTGACTTCCGCTTCTTCAAGCTCACTGCCAGCATCTGAATGTGCAGTAGTTTCATTTGTAGAATCCCTAGGGGAGAAAAACATTAGATAAATTCAAATGATCTGCAATCAACTAGTAGTCTGTAACTGATCAATTAAACACTCAGTCCTGAGCCAGAAAACAAATAAACAACAAAAAAAGTCAGCATTAAAAGGCTTTCCCCATTTTTTCTGCAAACCAAGGAAATGAGCATTGTTTGGCGTGGCAAAAGGCCTTCCCTTTTCATCAGCTGCAATGTCATTTTATTGACTGGAATTCTTTAAATTAATTTTCATTTGAAAACACGCTAACTTCAAAACCGGCTATATTAACCAGCGCATGCTCAATTCATCAATCCCACAATGTATTCGCTACCAAGAACTTCCTTTTACTCTTTGTAGCTGCTTCTGAGCTGTTCTCAAGGCCCCAAGAGCAATGTGGAGTCCAATCCAGCTGTCTCATCATTAGCACAGTTACACAAGGTTCCACACAGCTCTCAGTCACACCCCAAGACAAGGGGCTTGGGCAGCTGTTAATAAAGAGGATTCATGCTGACTGTGAGTCCAAACCCAAAAACTCCCCTTGACCTCAAGACATTTATAATTTTTGCAATTAGAAAAATATTTTCACTTGTACAATGGAAAAGCTTTGACATTGCTCAACTCCTGTTACCAGAGAAGCCCAAACAATAATTTCTCATTTGTTGCCATTTCAGATTTAAGTTCATGATAAGAAAAAAAATTCCCCTAATTTTCACCACCCCTCCCAGCCAGAGGCACAGGTACTTCTCTGCCTTCCAAATGGACATGGCTGCTTGAAGAAATTCAGATTATAATTGATCTTTTGAGGCATTAGACCTTGCCCAAGAGCAGCTCACGTGCAAAACCACACCTGTTACTGATGGGCTTTATTTTTACTGTGCAAGACCACCAGTGCACCAGATCTCTATAAATTTTAATTTACAACTAATAACATCCTAGGTTACTCAAGGATGGGTCAAGTGTAGTTATAATCATAGACTTCTTTAAATCCAAAATCATTTCCTTGAAGTGAAAGGAGTTCAGTTGCTGCTCAGCTTGACAAAGTGAAAGTGAAAACCAGACCTATTCCATATTTTATAGAGCCTCAAACATCAACAGCAGCACTAGTGATCTGCTCTAGAGAAACTGAGAAGCTCCAGCAAGCAAAGATCTACACAGATCTTCCACTTTGTCTGAGGGTTATTTTGTATTTTGTTTTACAGACCAGGAATACTTCACAAATTTGTTGTATCACTAAGAAAGCTATTTCATAATGCAGAAAGGTATTATTGTATCAGAACTGGGAATGTTCTCATACTCCCCCTTACTGAAATTACTGTATTGTCTAGGTCTGCTCTCACTCAAATAATTTTGCAGAACTATGATGAATTTCTAATATTAAGACATTGTTTTCCAACCTTTTCCTATTTGCAAGCACAAAAACACCAAGGGGTCAACTGAATCTTTTACAAAAGCCAGAATGCAGAAGAACATCTATGAATCTCTTTTACTGAAAGTAACTTCAGTGAATTATCTATAAATACATTATACAACCCAGAAAATCAGCACCCTAGATGAAAAATCATTATTCAAGTGCATTTGAGTTAAACAAATTACATGTTTGTAATGCAGTACCTCTACAAAATATTGAAAATGCACCTTTGTTGTGATACAATTAAAAAGTAGCTTTTGCATTTTGTAAAATACGAAGTTTGAAAAACTTAGCATCAAGCTATGTATTTGGAAAAACACCCAAAAATGGAAAAAGCCTAAAATCAAATAAAAGATAACCCCAGAGTTCAAAATTGTTTGGTAGATTAGGGCCACAGCAGAGAAAAGCAATGCAGTAAATACAGCTGAAAACATGCTTATGCAGATGGATGTATCCAGCCTATACTCAAATACCTCATCACACTGCAAGTCAATTTGACAAAAATGCACACCGGCTCACAATGGCAATTTTAATAAATTTTGAATACAGAAGTAAGGAACCCCATAAAAATATTTGCTCCCTTCTGTTGCTGGAGAGAAATTAAAACCATTCCCTATTGCTCTCTCTAAAAAAAAAAAACAAAAAAAAAAACCCAAGCTTTTCTCTCTGGTCTGCTCAGATCCTTACTGGAAAAGTTCGAGGCATGGTGTGTCTATCTAAACAATACCCCCATTCCTGGGGAAACACTGTGCTTTGCTAGCTTATAAACTTGCACCCCTAGGATCATCAGGATAAAGATTTCTCTCTATTAAAAACAGATTCAGCAATCCTCCTAGGCAAACATCTCAAATCCTTCCCTTCAAACACCAGAGCTATATAAATAAATTAAACTTTACTACTACTTCGCATGCATCTACTCCACAAAGAATTTGACTTTCTGCCGATTTACAGCCACAGTCCAGTCTAGCAAAACCTCCAGATAAATTTGTCTATTTAGTTCTGGAAATTTCAAATCTTTCCAAACACTGCATACGGAAGGAACAGTTAAGTTATTAACCACCTTCTATTCTTTGCCTTAGACTGTTGCCTTAAACCTGATTCTCTTAATATTCTTCTGGTAAAACTTCTCTGATTTGCTGGAAGCCTCTTTGGCCATTTCCCTTTTTGGGAAAAGCTCAATAAATTAGTACTAAGGGTAAGATTCACCTAATCTAAATTAGAGACATATGCAATGCAGAAAATCTTAATGTACAAGATACCTCATGCTACAGTCAGTGTCCAAAACTGATCAGACACTTTAAGTCTTATAAATTTTGTTTTCTGCCCATTGATGATAAGGTGATCAAGACAAGCAGCTTGAATATAAATGTTTAAAATTAAACAAAGTAACTCTCACCCTAACAACATGCGAGGAAGAGAGGAAACTTCTTTCCAGCAAAGGATATAGGTAAGGAGCAAGGGGAAAACATCAAAAACTAGGTTCCCTTCAATCCTCACATTATTTGGAGTAGAGAGACAGGATCAAAGACCACCTCCAGTCTTTAGCTAGTTTCATATTAAAATAAACATCATTTCAAGCAGCAAGGAATTCTGTTTGAATCATCCAACTCCTGCACACAAAGGTCCTTCCAGCGTGGCTGTGAGCCCTTTTAGTTTGGGAGGCAGTGCCTCTTGCTTCTGTCCCAGCCTTGCAGTTGCTCTGGGTACACACACATGCCCCTTTTCCTCTTATTTCTGAACTCAGAGCAGCAGTACAGCATCTCCTAACTGCCTGCAGTCCTGTCAGTTTGTAACACTCAGTGAGAGAAGCAGCTGGCCAGCATCCATCTCCCTCATTCCCTACACATGTCACAGAACTGCTAAGAACTAATTTATCTGGTGGCAATTATCCACATCTTAATGGTCCAGATTTATCCTATCCTCATTCCACGTGTGTGTGACTAGGCACCTGAGGGGGAAACTTTGGCTTAGTCATAATTTATCCTTCCTGAAGCTGTTGTTGAGGGAAGATAATCTGGGCCTAAGGAAATCTGTCTCCTGTAAGGAGAGGTGGAAGTGCCTAAAGCTAAGCCTTTCCTCTCTTAAGACTCCTTTGAAATGACAAAGAGAATTTGACAGAGGTGGGGGGGGAACCTACAAGACTGGGGTGAGCAGAGCAGAGGAGACAAGTGATACCCCCTTTTCAGGGCTCAGGTACACTCTGCTTTGCTTTCTGGTTTCCCTGGTAACTAAAGCATCCTAGGAAAGCGGCAGCAACTCCAAAATCCCTTCTAAAAACTCCAGATATTATTCCAGAGTTATAATTACTAATCCTTGAAACTATCCATGTTAATGAAGAATTACCAGATTACTGGACAGCCCTTTACCACATCATGCTTCTGAGAAACAATGTTTCCATTAACACAGTAAATTTCACGTCTCTGTAACACTAACTAAACTAAACTAAAATGAATTTACCTTTCTTCTACTATTCTTCTACTATTATTTACTATTCTTCTACTATTACTATTCTAAGAAGAAATTTACTTTCTTCTACTAGCTATAGTGTTTATATACCATGCCCCTTAAAAAACATACCACAGCAAAAACCTGTGTTCATGTATCAGGTTTTGTAAAAAAAAGAAACCAAAGCACTTCTGTAAGCTTTTATAGCTGTTGCTGAGGGGCTCAATATTCTGGCAGAGATAAATTCAGTAATTGCTATCACCAGATTCAGCCTTGTGAAAAAAAAGCATTCATCAAGAAAAATGGCTAAATGCACAGGCTCATGAATCATGGATTAATCAGTTCTCATGGCTGATCTTCAAAAAATCTAAGGAGCAAACATGAGTCATGCCATTGAGAGAAGATTCATACCTGTCCATCACACAGATCAAGTACACCAAATGTTTTTGAAACATCTGAAACACCAATAAGTGAAATCCTGTCTTCACTGTGTTCTGAAGCCACTTGTATGAATCTAGAAAGGTTAAAGATTCTCCTTGCATGTTCCCTCAACAAAGAAGAATTTGGGAGGGAATATATGATATGGTCCTAAGCAACATATATTAACATATCAAATTGTCTTTAGGATTGATTATTAAAAGAAGGTAGCCAAAAAGATTACAAAACATTACAAAAAAGGTAGAAAATAAGCACAGGAATGGGAGATTATAATAATCCTTCAAATAATTCATTTAAGAGCTAGAAAGGAAACCTTGGTGTTCTGTGTGGAGCTGAACTGTGTCTTCCCAAATCTGTAAATGTGTGAAGCTAATACCGCCTAGCCCAAAAATTGTTTCAGGTTTCCTCACCCTTAGCCAGCACTCTTCCAGATGAAAGCCTGACTGAGACCTTCTGATTTAGAATTTATCACTTTCTTTGATACTTCACACACACTAGCCAATGTTCTGAGCCCCCAGGAGAGTCCCAAAATCTTTACGTGCAAATCATGCTGAGTTCTTTGAAAATGAAAGATCTCCTCTTGCTCATAAGCAATCAAAACTACATGTATTGTTGAGGATGACATCTCACCAACACTTCATAGAGTAGCATTAAATGATTCCCAACTTTACCAGAAAAAAAAAACATTTATGTTTTCTCACACTCTTTGATTTGCTTAATATCAATGGCTCTGACTGAAGAACATGGTGCTATATTTAACATCCCTCAGGTTTTTCAGCTGGTGTGTAGAGTTAACAAATCCATTAATATACACTTTTTAACCTTAAACTCTGTGATATTCCATTCACTTTTTAAGTCCATCTGGGTTCTTGAAGTGGGAATGCAAATATCCCTCTCCCACCATCACCATCACAGATTCTCCTAGCTTTTTGTTCTTGGAATATTTCATAAACATTCCCTCCTTGAATGTGGCAAATCCAGGAAATATGAACCAAGAAAATGTTCTTCCGCAACTAATCCCTAAGCTAACAAGAACCCCCTCAGGCTGACACTCTCCCTCAGTGCTGCCCATCAAGGTCATCCCCAGCTTTAGCCTGTACTCATCCACAACAAAATTTTTTTAAAGAGGTTTTAAAAATACAAGCAAAAACTGTAACGCAAAGCATGCAGTTATTAAGGTCAGACAAATTTCTTTTCAATTGTCCAACCGTTTCTTAAATAACAGGACTTGAAATCTTAGTTTGGAAAACCACCCAACCCTGATAAACTGAGGTTCCTTCACACCCTGAGGTAAAAAAAAATTAGAAAACATTCCAAACAATAATAAATTAACATTAGATAGTTACCAAATGTACCTGGCACAGATGCCTGGCACTGGCAGCAGGGTGGTGACAGAGGGAGCTCTGTGAGGGGATGGTGGGGGGGGCCCTGTGAGGGCGCGAAGGGCTCTGTGAGGGGATGGGGGGCCCTGTGAGGGGAGCCCGTGCTGGAGTGGGCTGGGCACCCACACTGGGGCAGGAGGGGATGTGGGATGAAAGGTTAAAGGTGAACCTTACTCAGGTAAGGGCAGGGGTAGAAGGAACATGTAGTAGGTTTTGTCTTTGTTTCTCACCATCATCCAAACCCTTTTTAATTAGGAATAAATTAATTTTCTCCAAGCCAAGCCCATTTGGTCTGTTTTGATTTCCCTGTCATTACCTCACCCCATGAGCTTCCTCACTTGGTGCGCTCTCCCTATCCTGTGAAGGGAGGAACAGGTTGTAGTCTCTAAAATTCCTTCTTAACTCTACTTGATTTATTCTCCAGCTCCTCCTATTATAGACTTCCACTCTGTTCTTCCCAGTAGCTCACTTTATCCAAGCACAGCCACGTTCCCATGTGCATTAGCCACTCCTATCCCAGCAGAAGCAGAACATGTTCGTGACACTTCCTATCTTCAACTGCAGCAGGCAAAGGCTTTTTGCACAATAAATTCAGCTCATTGTAAGAAAATACACAACTGGAATGTACAATATGGTGTGAGAAAGTACACAACTGGAATACACAATATGGTCCATTATGACCAGAACCAATACATGCTGCTGAAATCTCTCAACATTCCAAAGCATAAAAGTAGCAAAGACCTTGTTTTGCTTTGCACAGCAAAATTAAGCCTCCATATATAGAAAAAAATATTTTTTAGATTAAGTGTTTTGCAGTTTTTTTACACAGTTTTCCAGTACATGAAAACACAGGAGACCTGGAACAGTCACACTAACATGCACTTCTTTCAAGCTTGTGCTTTATCCTCACAATCACCTCTCTGTTTATTTCAACCTTTTTAAAAGCCAAGATTTCAAATGTAGAGAGAAGCGTATACTCACTGTAGTACTGGCAAATCTGAAGTAATCATTTTTGCAGCACTCTTGGAAATAAGAGCTACATAGAACTTCTTCTCAAAGTTATTATAAGACAACCGGAAACCTCTTTCATGAAAACAATGTCAAAGTTCAGTCTGTAAGAGAGAGAAAAAAATTTTAGATGTGACTCCAAAATAATAATACATTGAATAAAACATGCTGTCAAACAAAAAAGGTCAATTTTGAAGTAGCATCACTATAAAATCCCCAAGAACTTTAGAATGAAAGTTCAAGAATCATATTCTTGAATTCAATTTTTACATTTCTGTTTAGGTAACTTTGTGCAATTAAACAAAAATTTAAAAATAAATGTTCTGCATTACGTCCCATACTTGTTTACCACATATATGTGTGTTTAAATGGCACTACACCTATTCAATCAGATCCTCTGGCTCACAGCTTTGTGTGACTGAATTTCATGAAATAGTCAGAAGCTGTGCACAGGTCTAACTGCAGCAGAAGGTATTTTAACTTAATGAAACTGAAGTTGTAAGTTTAAATAATAGAGTAGACTGCATCTGTGGTGTCACTACACCCACTAGTAACATTTCTCTACCCAAAAGACTAACCAAGGAGTTGACTAATGGCAGCAGATGTGACTTTAGCATTAAATAATGGCACAATGTGACAGATTCAATAATCTTCACTGTAATAAAACACAGAACTGCCATCCTAGTCTTCCTGAAAAAGCAAGTTCTGAAGAAACTAAGTAGATTTGTTTCAGTCTCCCCTTTTACAGGTCCTGGGGTAATATGAAGAGCTGCATGGAGCACTGCAGTTCAGCAATGGCAAGGAATACCAAGGACTCAACTGCGTGTTTTTAAAACATGGGGTATGTTCAAACTCTTATTTAAATATTAATTTCCTCTTGATGGGCATTTTTTTTCCTGTGCACTAGTAGCTTTGCACAAGGCAGGAGGAAAATCCAGCCGGGAAGAGGTAATATAACCTGCACCAAAAAGAGGATCTAAATGAAAGTGTACCCTTCTAAACAAACCAGCACAGCATATAAAGTATAATTTCCATCCTACTACACACACACCAGTGTTTATTTACCAACTGTACAGAATGAACAGACTTTTCTGCCTCTTCATATTACAGTTCAAATTAGACTCACAGTTGCATACAACTAGTTCTTCCAGTACTTACTACTTTGTGCTACCAACAGTTTTACTTACAGTGCCTTATCATGAAATTTACATTTTTTATACCATATAATTAGCAAGCCATTTTGTTGCCAAACACATGTTAACAAACAAAGTCTGTTTGGAGCTAAAACCACCACTCCAGCATTAATGGTTTAAAGGGGCCAATACACCAGGCTGGTGTAAAAGCTCTCCAGTTTCGCTATGAGACACAAGTTAATCTGAGTTCTCCTTGAACAAAAACATCATGTATGCTATTTGTGCTATCTCCATAAGCATTTCTTCATTAAAGACACTGCTCATTACTGTGTTTCAAAGGATGTGATTGCTCCTCACAGGGCAATGACATATCCAGTCCACAACATAAAGCAACCATTTCAGACACTGGTAAGAATTTATCATAAACAAACACAGCATTAGATCAAATTAAGTTCTGAGTTGACTTCCTATATGAAAAAATAAAGGCAATGTTCAGATCTCTGAAATGGAGAAGTTCACTACAACTGGAACAAGACTGAAGTAAAAAGTTTTATTTTGTACTCACACAAGCAGTCTCACACACAGGCTTATGCTAGCTGGATGTCAAAGGAAACCTATCCATCTTAGATCTTCAGATTATCTAATTCTAGCAGGATTCATGGCAATCTTACTTTCCAGAAAAGCTTTCTAAAGAAGTTCAAGAAAATTTATGTGTGCTCCAGGTAAGGTATCATCCACAGACATTTAAGGCATCCTGCACAACTGCTATGTGGGATTTCTTTTCTTAATTTTCCTTTTTAACCTAATCACCCTTCCCAACTGTTGGCTGTGCATGCTCAGATGTAATCAGCAGCATTCAGCTGCGCTAGGGAAGTGCTCTCACACACAAGGAAAAGGACACTTGCTCAGAGATAGCTCATTTGAAAAGCAAAGTCCTGACTTAGAAGTATGGAGTGACGGGTGTAAAGAGCCAGAAGCAGAAGAGAGGACCAAGGCAGCTGGACTCACAGTGCTAGGGGCAGAAAACCTGACACCAGGGAACTGCAAGGGCCTATGCTGCTTTCTCCTCGTCCTTATGCTAAAAAGGAAACCGCTGCTAAAACAGGGCTGGAAGAAGCCACTCCTCTGTGGTAAAGCTCAGACTGGACCATCACAAGACAACAAAGTTACCCCTCCACACTCTTGTATTAATACAGCCAGTGTGTAACAAAATACAAGAACTGTTTCACAACTGTGGAAAATTCATTGAATGAATTATGAACCTTCGTGTTTTTCTGGTTTTAATAAAAGAAATACCTGTTTCTGAAAGATTATGTTCTCATAAACAGGAAACTCAAACTCTCCCTCTTTCTCTCCTTCCACCTGAGAACAAAGTCATCAATAAAAAACATCCTGAAAGCTTGAGACACAACTATTTTATCACCTATCCTGGAGAACAGAATAGGGGAAGGAAGACTTCATACTTCAGGATTTGGAGTTATTTAAACTATAATAAACACAATACAGTCCTTTAACATACAGTCAACTGCTTATTTTAGTTTAGAAAAAAAAGTCTGATGTTTTCATTCAATCCCAATTATAATGACCTTTGTACCTTTGCAGCTTTTTGAACCTGCACCTCTATATTTTAAGATGACATAAATTTATGCTGGTCCAGTTAAAATTACCTATAGAGGAATATAAAGCAGGCAGTAGAAGATACCGTTTAGTTCAAACATACAATTGGAAACAAGTAAATGTTTCCCTTTTTTGCCTGTTTTCTAAGCATGCACAATAATCAGGGCAGACATGATGACCATTATATAAAACTGCCTTTATAAAAAAATGTATTTTCTAGTTGATTGTTTGGCTTATTATAGTATTTCTTCAATAATAATCTCATAATGAGCTGTTTTAAAAAGACTCTAGATTTTACAACAATGAATTCAATACATGCATTCCATCAATATTTCCTGTAGTTTTTACTAACACACAAAGTTACCCACATTTTTTGCAGTCCTTACGTTGTTTGCCTCTCCAGTGCTGTAGTAATCTACCCATTTTAGCCAAAAACCAAACAAATTAAAAGACTGACAACATCCTGACAAAGTCCTTCCAAGCAACTCTCTGATAACAACAAAACCAAATCAAATTAACTCTGTTGTAGACTAGGTACCTACACCTTATAAAGTTGAACCAAAACTTAAATAACAAAGAAAATCAACTACTTAATCTAGCAGTTACTACATTATTAATTCCATTGCCTAGAAGACACCCAAAACAAAAGATAACAGGCATTAGGCTGACTTCTAATACAAAATCCTTTCCTTGTTGACCAAATCACCTTATCCTTTCCAAGTGCAAAATATATTCAAACAACAGCTCATACAAATGAAGCAATGTCTTCTACAATTAACTGGTCATGCCTTTACCCTCTTCCTTCATCTCCCATTTCTAATAACTCTGCTCTCTCCCTCGGTGCTCCCTGCAGGAGTACATGATGGTGTGTCATGCTCCTGCACAGCACCAGAAACCAAGACATGGAAAACTCTAGTTTTTCATAGTTTAGAGACAAGATTTGTCCCCTCAATATTCTTGCCCAAAACCTGCATCTGACCGCTAGGAAAAGGCATCAGCACAAACAACAATCCTGCACTGTACACCCAGGCAGAGCTTCCATCAACCAGGTGAGAGAGAAGAGAGGATGAGATGCAGGCAGATCAATTCTAGCCTTCACTGCTTTATCCAATGTCTAGGGCACAACACAGAAACCCCTCCTGCCCAACTACCCATCTGCAAAGTGAAAATAGTATCTAGAAATTGCAAACATGAATATTCAATCCTGCAGAAATAGAAAAATAATCATCAGGAACTAACCTTGTAACAAATTTACCAAATGCTATGATGTGTTCTGCATCACTCAGAAAGTTTTGTTTGCTCTGGATTAAATATTCTATAAGCATATGCTTTATTTCTGCTAAAGGTTTGGAACTTGAAACATATTAATTCATGTTGACCCTACAGCCACTTCACTGAAAGCCAAATTAGATCACCACTCCCAGCTCTGAGTTTGAAAGCACATAGTATCATTTAAAGCCAAACAAAACATAATGCTCATTCAGCCCATCTTTAAAATAATTTCATTGAAGTTCTGTGCACAATATATATTGCACTCTATCACATTCTAATAAGTACTTGAACCAAAATTGAAAGCCCAAGTGATAGAAAAATTATCACTGAGCACTAGTGAGTTCCTCACTACTTATGGTGCATAGCAAGCTCTCTATGTGGTCTGCAGCATTCCTAATCCAGTCAAACCATGACAGAAGGAGGAAATAACAGCATCAACTAGGCTAGCACAGCACGGCCATGCTTCACTTCCTACACCCATCAAAATCATCCTGGATATATTATTAGTAGTACCCCACATCCCTCTCCAGTGTGTCTCTGCTGCTCTTTTTAGCCATTCCAGTATAACCTGCAGTGGCATGTCACTGTCAAACCCAAAACCCTGGGAGAGCTGTTTGACACACCAGATGCTTGTGCTGCTATTCAGAGGGACCTGGGCAGACTGGAGCGCTGGACACACAGGCATGACGTCAAGTTCAATAAAATGTACAGTCAAGAACCACACAGCGAAGACCTGTACACAAAAGTGGAGTATTTATCATTGGCTTAAGTTACTTTTTTCTTCCATTCTTTACAGGTATCACCAGACATTTTACCCATACCTGTGGGATCAAAAACTACCTTGTGGCAACCACTAGCTGTCCATTTAAATTGCCTTCAATTGCAGTTGTCTCTTCAGTTGCACCAACATGCAGAACTGACTCTACAGGCTAAACAGCTGTTGCTGCTTCCTCTCACCAAATGCTTTTAGCCTAGACAGGTCCTGCCCAGTCAGCCAGAAAAATCATCTGAAGTGTCACATCATAGCGCGCAAAATTATTCTGTGCTGCTCGACATTCCAAATGCAAGACCTTGCACTGAGAGGCTGCACAAATCCCTTCTTCCAGAGCTGGGAATAAAATCCCTACGTGACAAAAACATCCAAGCCATACCACCACACTTCTATACTTAGTTTTCTGTCTCTAAAAATGTGTGAGCTGCCAAAACCAATCAGTTTTTCTGTATCTTCTGCTACCATTTCCAGAAGGTAGCAGTTAATTCCTGTACTGTGCAGGTCTGTGCTAAGGGACCGACACCAAGATCACACAGGAAAGCTGATACAATCCTTTAACCATGGCTATAGTAGCATAATTAATTTAAATGTCACACACCACTCAGAAAATTGTTTGATCTCTAGTTTTTAGTCCAATAGCTTTTAAATATATTTTCATATACTGCTTTCTTCTAATGCCTAGGATGGCTAATAGTAAAAATACTAATCAATGCTTCATGAAAACAATTGCCTGTAGATCTGGCTTGCCCAAGAACAGAAATGTTATAACTTCAATTGGTAATTATAATTATTTTTTAAATAAGTATAAATTTGATGGACTGAGCATATGAGAACAAGCTTGCTTTTCCTTTATTATTCTTACAGATTCTTCAGACCTAACTGCTCCTTCCTCTGTGGACACTCTGAGAAACTTGACCTGATTTTCTGCAGCACTGAGCATTCATAACTGTTGCTGAGATCACCGGGGGCTACGGGCACTCGTCACTCATAGGGCAAATAATTATGGGCTGATTGCACAAGACTAAGAGTTAAGGCACTGAGTTCTAATGTTAGTACAATATCTGGATGATTAAGGTCTAAATTAACGACTTGTTCCTTCCCATCTGTCCATTAGGATAATATCAGCTACCGACCAGCCTCATGCCTACCTGCTCTGAAAACAAAATGCACAAACAGAAAGGGCTCTACTAAGTTATTTCTACTGTCCTCAAGCTGTGTGAACGAACAGACGGACCCTTGAAGCCTTCTGTTTCTCTGTACTTGTATTTCCAAAGCTTAGGAGTCTTGAGACAATAAATTCAATTATCTTTATAAGATGACACAAGAGCATTGAGAATCATAAAAAAACCCCATGGAACAAGTTTTAAGTTGGAGGGATTTTGCTTATTGTAGAAACTGTAGAGTCAAGTCATCTTCCAACCAAAGGATTGAACAATCAATAAAAACTTGCAAAAGACTGAATAATGAAAGGAACAGTATAAGTGTGAGGTATCAAGACAATTTAAGTTATCAAGGTAATTAAATGTTCCCCCCAAAAGGACCATTCTGATCAGTTGATGCTTACTCAGCTCACTAAAATGACCAGAAGCGTCTTGAGGTTTTGCACAGTTGATTTTAGTGGGCCAAGCCAATGTTCCAAGAGGCTCTAACAGACCTGTGCACAGGAAAGCAACAGGAGGGTACAACTGGACACAGACCAGACTAAAGAGGATGACTTCCCATATGTAAAAACTGCTGCAAAGGCAATGGAGAGGGACAATAAAGAGTTTTTCCTCAGTGGGAACACACAAGCAATGGGTTTTACTGCAGCAAGGAAAACTCAGGTAAGACACATACAAACCAGGTAAGGACCAGTGAAGCTCTCCAATAGTTTGCTCAATCAAATGTGAATTACCCACCACTGAATATTTTTGCTGTTCCCAAGCAGATGAGTCATGTTTGTCAGGTGCAACAGGCAAAGCCTGTGGTGAAAGCTTATTCTGAGGAGCTTGAAACAGCTGGGAAAAACCAGACAAGGCTTTTGGGACACAGCCTGCTTTGGGTCTGAAAACATGGCACAAGCAGAGCTGTGTCTGCTGGAGGGAAAGGCTGGGGACTAGGCCAAATCTCCATACCCTTTCTTACCCCCATCTCTTCTAATGTTTCTGGGACTTTTACCTTCAATCAAACACGTGTGACAATAATTAAAACTAAATCCAGCTATTAAAATCACAGTCAAGCACTGCAGTGAGTGCTCATTCCTAGAAAATAATCCACATCTAGAGGAAGGCAAGAATCCCTGGTAGAGTCAGACACATAAAGGGCCACAGAGGCTGTAGATATTCGTCTCTGTGCAGCACAAAGCACAGCAGGCCAGGAGCTCACACTGTCTGCAGGCACACCAGAAGCAGTTAATAGATTTTTATGCTACCTCAGAAAAGTGTTTACTCATCTGTAATTTTTCTCAGCAGTGGACATCTGGTGTTCTATTATTCATTGCATCTGGAAAACTGCCAACAATAAAACCAATTTTCACAAAAAGGAAGCAAAGACTGACATGCAGAATGCTGGAATAAAGGAAAAAAATTCTCAGAATGGTTCACGTTTTTGTTCTCTTTGTCTTTTCTTCTCTCCTCATATGGCGGACTCCGAGTAGAAAAGCCAAAAGGAACTGCAGAACATTTTTTCCAGATTATAAAAGAAAACAAGCATTTTGAATTCACATATAAATTAAAAACTCTGGAAAATTACTGATTCTGGTACTCATTTGAACGTATGGGGGAAGCGCACAAAGGCTAGATGAAAATAAGGTCACTAAAATCTAACTTAGCTGGTAAGAGAAAGGATATTTAATGGTTAATATAGAGACTTGTATGTAGAACTTGTATTTTTTTTTTGTATGCAGACTTGTATTTTCTTCAAGTAGAAGAAAATGTAGTACCACTCTAATGTGTAATATTCCACCAATTTGCTGATATAATACTCTCCTCAAAAGAACACAAATGTATAATGGTTTTTCAAAGGAAGGAGGTGGTGTTGAGGACTTTGTTAAAGCACTGAAAACTGATCCTTCATGAAGCCAACATCTCAGACTCTGAGCTTTGAAGGAACAGCTCCACCAATTCCTTCACTACCAGACCTGTCAAGATCCACAGCCTTGCAAAGATGTCCCAACCCAAGACCCTCAAACAGCAAAGATTTCTGGGCATGATCTCAGAGTGACTGAGGCACTCAAAGCCTCTCCTCAGTATTCACGTCTACTCCAGAGATAAGCCTTACAAAGATTTAGGCTAAGAGTCTTTCAATGCTATCAGTTCAGGAACTGGAAGATCCTGGTGCACCAGTTTTTCCGAGTCCAGGGAATTCAGCAATGCTCCAATGACAAAACCCCATGGATTCCTGTACTGCTGCCTAACAACAGGTTGGAGGCTCAGCTTAACCCTCAACCTGATGCAGCTCATTGGCATCTGTTCCACTACAGCTCCTTATTCACTCAAATATCATCTTTTTGTGTACATGAGGGTATGTGGATTTTTATAATTAAGTACTTCATGTTTCAAGCTGCTCAGAAGTGATGTAGCATTTAAAAAAGGGATTAGTAAACATCCAATAAGTATTTTATAAGGAGCATAATGTTATCCCTCTGCAGTGAGGCAGTCCAAACACCCTTGCTTTTAGTAACCATTTTTACTAGAATTAAGTGGACAGGGGTTCCACTGATGCTATTCATTTAAGCAGGAATAAATTTCAACAGGAAATATAAGAAAGCCATTTTTCTTCCATTGTTAATTATTTTTAGCCCAAGTAACTCTGTAAATGATTTTTTTTAAAATCCCATTTGCTTTAGCATATAAGAGACGTCTCAAAAGAGGTCACAGTACCACAGATTTTTGACTCTTGATTCTTGACATTCTGTGGGACTATGAACAGAGTATATGGATGTACCACAGAGAGGGAGTGATTTCCATATCTTTCCCATATCCACTAGCCAGAGAACCTAAATTATAAACACCAGAAAATTTCCTCCTAAAAAAGTTTGTGAAAACTGAACAAGAGCCCAAAAAAAGGAGCAGAGGTAGACCATAAAAGATTAAGTTATAAAAAAAAAATCATTATATATATCAATAGAAAAGTTACAGAATCAACCTCTACTTCCCAACCCCAACAACTTCTTGACAAAATTCAACCTGATATCAAACCAGACACCCTCCACCTACATCTTGTACCAGAACAATCCCTCTTCTGAACCAATCCACAACTTGCAGCCTTTCAGGGAAAAAAAACCACCCGAGCCCTAAATCCCACCATGTCCTAGACACCAAAGAAAAAGCTGTGAGTAATCTCAAACCCTGTCAAGAGCAAAACAAGCAGGCAACTCTAACTTGATTCTTCTTCATTAAAATTGCTTCAAATTCTCCTCCCAGTAAATGAATCAACAGTATTCTCCTCTACCAGGAATTTTCTTATGTGTTCCCCAAGACCAAGAGGCTGTGCAGGTCATTAATCCAAGGAGACCAGATGGAAAAAAAACCCCATCAGAACACATTAGAGTATTCCCCTCTTCACCACTCAGTGAGTTGGTTACAAGACAAACTACACAATTTAAATCATTCTTCAAACCATCAATGATACCACAAACTCACCAAGTCAGATCATCAGCTTCCCATTGACTACATTTTGCCTTAAGAACTTAAAAGAACAGTAACTCCAGAGTCCACATGCTGCTAAATAGTCCAAATCCATCCTAACCTGACGTTGCCCCAGTCTAAAGGCAGTGGACATGACTCAAACAGGCTGAAATCCTCATGGGCTTATTACTTCAACAAAGATTACAAAGGTACAACCAAGCCCACTCTTCTGAAACATACAGGTGACGTGTAGTTTTCCTCTGAAAACTCATACACTTTCAAAGCCATCCAATGTGTGACACCAAACACCTCTATCAGACCGTTCCCAAAGCCTACACTGAGACTGGCTTCCTGTCCACCTGGCCAACACCTCCTGTCATGAAGCCAACGACGTGAAACTCAAACAAGCCATAAAGTGGAGGCAGTGCCCCAAGAGCCTGGGTGTGTGCTGTGAGCGCTCAGCACTGCACTGAGCCAAGAGAACCTTCCCAAAGACTCCCTCACACAAAAACCTACCAGCATTGCTGAACAAACCTCACCAATGGTATGTCCTCCATTAGTACACATGGCACAGCTTTTGACCTGTAACAGCAGTACAGTCAAATCCTTCACTGAAACAGCATACATTAAAAAATTTCTTCTCATCCGTCTTAAAACAACCTGACCACCACCACAAAGTCGTGAGGAAAAGCACATTTTTTCAACGGACACACACAACCATGCTGGAGCTAGAAATAAAAAGCCTTGCAAGCACGTTTCCCAGGTGACCTCATACTGCAACCAAAATTTAAATCTAAATCCACAGGCTAACACAATTCCCCAAAGCCCAATGGCTTTCCCAACACTACACAGGTGAACAGCAGAAGGACGAGCAGCAAACAAGGAAATGATGATTTGCCAGAAGAACACTTCCCAGAACAAAACCATTCCACTCCTAAGTTCTCACTCCTGATCCAAAACACTTAGAGAGGTGCACAGCTGGAAAATAAAGATTCACATTCATTTTAAATAATTTATTCAAAAGGAAAAGTGGCTTTATCCCACACTAGTTTCCTCCATCCCTATAACTTATCTCTCAGCCCCACAGGCAATACCTCCCCACACCTCAGCAGAGCTCACAGCAATCAATTGCTTTCTACCTGTACTGAGCTTCAGGACTGGGGCTTTATGTCAATCTAAAGCAGTGTAATTCAGGAGCTTGCCTACTTTTTCACAGCAATCTCACTCAACCTAAAAAATACATTACCTGTACCTACAAGCCTTTCCTGAGGGGAAAAAAAAAAAGAATCCAAGGACTCAAGAATTAAAATATAAGCTAAAATAGGGATGGCTACCCACCAACGTTTCCTAATGACCGCCCTAACAAAGAAATAATAAGAAATAGGAACTAAGTTATTATCAAGTACTATGTACAACTGGCAACAGTTCTGCAATAGGCCAGAAAGCAAATAGCAGTAGGGAAAAGACAAATTAGTGCCTGGGGAAAATATTTATTTTAACTCAGTAAATAATTCAGAAAAAAAGTTTTTATCATTAAGAAATTAATTTTGATTAGTCAAAAACCCTAGGAAGACTAGCAAGGGGGGGCAAAACTGCTTGCTCTTTGTTATTTAAAAATGTCTTGTGTAGCACAATAAACCTATTAAAAGGGAAATTTTCTTAGGGAAAAAATGTTTGAAAAAACCCTCAATATCTCTTCCATTGCTTTTTCATTGTTCCAGATATAGGAATGATGAGTGTATAGATGGAAGATAATGATCACACTGTGTGGAACCAGTTGAGAGGCCAGTTCCAAACCGGACAATCTGACAAACCAAACAAACATTATCAGAAATACAAGGAGGAGAGGCAAGAACACAAAAACCAGTGCGTGATCTGGACAAGAAGCTAATTCAGTTTCCTTTCTTAAGGACTTCACATCCATCCAGGCTGTTTGCCCTCCATCTCCTGACAATTTCTGGCTGTGCTGCCAAACACCAACAGGCCTGACAGAAGGACAGGTACCTCAACAGGGCATTTTTGAAAGGAGGCACTGGCTGAGCCCAGTGCTCTGGCACAGGTGGAGCAGGAGACCAGGATCTGCAGGGCTGCTTTTGTCCTGTTTAGCAGACTCACAGCTCAGAGCCCACTTGCCATGCCTGGCCCAGGTAAGGTGCAGAGGTGATGCTGTAATGGAGGTGTAGAGCACAAGGACACGGGTGAACTGTGGATTTACTGCAGTGCAGCATCACCAAAACATGCTTTGCTAACTGCACTGACCACACAGCAGCTGATTTCCCACCATCTTCCTCTCACTGCCCTTTGAGTGTTTTCCCTCCTGACTCAATACTTTACTTTGAAGGCATGGGGACAACTCAAACTTCAAAGCTATCACTAATTTACTTGGATACTCTAAATTGCAAACACTGATGATTTCTTTTATAACTGTATCTTGCATTGCTTACAGAAATACAGGAACACCTCTTTTTATTTCTGAAGAGTTATTTGACAAGCAGATGACAAAAACTGGAATTAGCGTGACAGTGTCTGAGCAAGCATCATTCATTTCTGTGCTCTGAACTTCAAAGCCTAGCCAAAAATACTTTCTCCTGGTAACACTGACAGCAGTCCTTCCCCTTAGAAAAGGAAGAATTTTTTGATCTGGGAAGTATTTACTCAAACAATTCATTGGGCTAATGCAGCAGTTTTCAGCCTAATGAAATAGCTTAGCTAAAGCTTAGCCAAAATGGACCATTTAAAAAGAGACACAAGAAAGATCTTGCCTCTCTTGGAAAGGCTGCCAGCAGATGAAGGCTGCTCCATGATGTTGGTAATGCTGTTATCAATAGCTCCAGTATGAACTGGCAGAGTGCTTTATTTTTCTAAAGATACCCAAACAGAGGAAACCCTGTGGTACTGGAAAACTGGAACATGGGCTTTGCCAGCAGCCTAAACCCCTTATCCTCCCATAGGGAAAAATTAAGGTACCAAACCTCTTCCCCACCTGATCCCCAAAGATAGCTAACCTTGACTGTGAATTGAGGAAAGAATCCAAGGATTCATCACCAGAAGAAATGCAGAGTAGCTGCAGTGAGCTACCTCACAGGTAGCAGGCTAACAGATGAAACCAAGAGCCACAAAGCAACACCTCTGAGGGACCCAAGAACGGGAAAAATGTGGGATCATGAGGCTACCCTGATACAACCAAAACTTGTTTAGAAATGTGCTGGGGGCTTAGAGGCATCTGCCTGGTTTGTGTCTGTGCAAGGCCAATGCTCCACTCAGGATAGAGTGGTGAAGTTAAGGTCAGTGTTCAGAGCAGTCTTCAACATCTGGAATTTAAGGACTGCTACTCACAGAATTCTCTGCTAAGCTACAGTGATGGTCTCCAACAGTACCAGCCTCCTGCTTACACACACACAGCCTTACAAATCTCTTCCCTGGGAACAACAGACTAAGAAAAAAAGAAAAACAAGTGAGAAAAGAAAACCTCATGCCTAGAAGAGAATTATCTTCTACCATCAAATATAAGATGCTGGAAATAGAAAAAGCACAATACTCTCTCAGCACTGCTGGTAAGACTGAGTGAAACTTAACAGAAGCTATGGAAAAGAGAAGCTGAGGCTCTCTAGTGAGGGGGGAACTCCAGCAGCTGATCCACACAAGAGGATATTTCCCCCTGTAAGACTCCTTGGCTTTTGTTTTTGCAGAGAAGAGAACAGACCACACAGCTTTAAGTGTTGAAGAATCTGCAAATACTTTCTTCTGTGCTTCAGAAAAACAAGCAGAGGACTTTCAGTATCTTACACAGCTACATAAAATGAAAATACATCCAGCAACTGATATTTGAAACTGTCAGGCTGTGAGAGCAAGAGTGAGAATATTTTGAAGCATTTCCTTAAACAGATTCTCAATTCCCATGAGACTCTCAAGAGCAAACGCTAGCTAAAAATTGTAACCCCAGGAGTTAACTAAGGGAACATTTCCTCTAGGAACAATCCTTACAGAAAATACAAGGAAGACACAAGTTTTCATTTCTCTTGTACCTGGTCCTACCTCCATTTCCCTACCAATTATTCAAATAAATGTAAACATTAATCTATAAGCATTGTCTTCACCCTTGAGGCAAAGTTAGAGCAAGCTTTTCCAGAGCACACAGTATACACGAGTATATTTAATATAGCATTCAGCAATCATTTGAATACTTAAAAAGTATCAAGGAAGCTTTTTATCCAGGGGTTATACCAACACTTAGCACTTCCACAAATCAAGTTCTCAAAACACAGAGAACATGACTACATATCAAAGAATAATAATAATAAAAAAAACCAAACCAACATGGAACAGATATTTTCTTTTTCAATAGGGTTTTGGGATGAGGTTTCATACAATGGTTGAACCAATCTGATTGGCTGCTGTTGTTTAAAATGCAATCCCTGCTTTTTCCTCCTGCTCCTGACCACATGTTCCTACTCCTTCTTTGTTTTTTTTTAAAGCAGCTTGGATACTCCCAGAAAACCAGTGAATGGAGACACAGGGGACACTGGAAAAGAAGAGAAGGGAGGAAGCAGATCCAGTCCTCCTGCCCTCCCTGCTCCCATCCAGCCAGCACAGCAATTCTACCATATTGATTCAATTGAAAATGCAGCACAGCTTCTTCATGGTTTTTGCAGAACAAAAGAGGCAACACATAACAAAGCCCACATTAAACACTTCACACTATATTTAACCAGAGAAAAAAATCTATTAGATTACAGTATCATAGTACACTTCCTACACGTTACACTATTTTCATTTATCACCATCTAGAATGTGCTTCCATAAGTCATTAATTTTCTGTTATCTTAAGGCAGTGTTAATTCAAGACTCAAAATAATGGCCTAGCTATAGGTTGATCACTTTAAAAGAGATATATGAATGCTCTCTAAATAGAGCAGTAAAAATTAAAAAGTAAAGAAAAACCTAGGGGACACTATTAGAGAACTATTTCAGAGAAAAACACAAAAGCAAAGAATTTGGGATAGAGTCCTCTGCAGAGCACTTTTAGCTAAGTTTCAGAGCAAAACAAAAAGCAGAGTCAGTAGGAAGTAACATCTGAATGAATGTCTGGGAATGCCAGCCACTACTATCCACTGCCCTGAACATCAGGCACCGTGGCTCCTCCCTCCTATGGCTGTACTGGCACTTGGCTTTCTGCCCATTTGCACAATCCAGGAAATCATCCAGCAATTTTAAAAACTGTTTTCCAGTTGTTTGTATTTGGATCAGCTCCCTGAACTTGCTCATCCCTTTTTTGCATGAGCACAAGACCAGGGCTAGGGAAGAGACAGGAACAACCTGGAGAGAATAGGACCAGGCGATCTGCATTGGCCTAAAATGCTACAGAAATACTTCATACCTTGCTGAAAGAGCTTACANGCTCAATAAATATAACACACTGCTTTTGGATCAACTGAGTATGGACTCCTCTCCTAACCAAACTCTAAAGATGTCAAAGAAAAAGCAGAGTCAGATTAAGACCATTTGGAGGCTTTTTAATAATCTTTGCATAAACTGAAAGAAAGCATCTAATTATAGCAGATGATAGCCAGTTTCTTGCCAATACATGCGATATCCTAAGTAAGCATTTTCTCCACAAAATTCTCTTATGCTGTTTTGAGGGGAAAGGACAGGGAGGGGGGAAGGGCTACCTTCTTTCTGACTCTCCCATTTCTCATTTTTCTACCAGTATTAGTCTGCATTAACAGCCAAATCATACACACACACTCACACAACACCGCCAGTGACCTACTAGAAAGTTGCTATAGCAACGACTGCTTTCAGAAATACACGTTGTGCATTTTAAGTGCCATCATAGTGTAACTCATCTGTCAATTAATAACCATGGCTCACAGGAACACACCACATACTCCAAAAAAAATTAGCAAATAAACACAGAGGCTTTATGTCCACAAAAGGAAGTACTGGGAATCCCAGTGTGGGCTTAGACTCACTACTAATGGAAAAAAAGGAACAAATGACACATATTTAGCACCAAGATGTAACTCTCATATTCCTGTTTAAGTGCACACAATTCATGAAGTATGAAAAAACTTCAGTCTTAAAGGGGGAAATCACTTGTAAATATCATTAAATGTCTAATTTAAGCAAGTCCAACTTAGTTGTAAAATCATCTATAAGAACATAGAGAAAACATCATTTAATTTAGGTTTCTGTTATGTGTTTTGAGTGAAATCTCTAATAAGAAACAATGGATTTGAAAACACATTGAGTAAACAAAAAACTGAGTATCCACTTTCAGCCTCAGTAGACTTCATGAAATCCTGTGGGCAGGTTATTTCTAATTAGCCATCAGACTAAGCCTGTGACATTGTCCCTTTCTCTGGATGCAGGTGTCCACCAGTTTTTGGTGATAAGTGTTAGATACAAAGCATAAACAAGAAAAGAACTGAACATCTAAAATGTCGATTAGTTATTCACAGAGAGAAAACTTCAGGAAAATTCAACTAGCACAATTAGAAACTCAAGAATACTCCAGTACTACCCACAGCAGCTCATTTCTGTTGTTTCCTCTCACAGGTGCATGCCCTAAGTTCCAGTTCTTCACCTGTCTCAGCTATGGCACATGTGCTGTCCATGGACTGTCACTCTGACCAGTGGAAGGTCAGTGCACTGCTAATTGCAGAATATTCTCTGTACAGAACTGCATAAAGGCTGATGCATGAGCTTTGCAGAGACCCTGGATCACCCGGGGCTGTCTGCATCAATGACATGGTGAGAAAGCCTGCAGAGCTTCCGAGCTCCAATGTGACCTTGAAAAGTGTTTCAATTTCCTTTCTCACATCCTCTAAATCCAGTTCAAATCATTCTCTCACATGACAAAGATAAAAATCACTTCCCTGTAATATTTTCTTATTTGAGATGAACATCAAGCTCCCACAGCACCCAGCCTTTGACAATATACTGGTAGTGATGCCAGCTGAAATCCTCCTGGGTATCAGAAAATAGAGTAAGAGGCCATGCTGGTTTCAGCTGGGGTAGAGTTAATTTCCTTCCCAGGGGCTGGTACAGGGTTGTGTCCAGGTCTGTGCTGAACACAGGTTGATAATGGTGAGAGCTTTCTGTTCTTGCTAAGCTCACACAGAGCCAGGGCCTTTCCTGCCCCTCCTATGGCAATGCCAGGGAGGAGCTGAGGGTGCCTGGGAGGGGACACAGGTGACCTAAACCAACCCAAGGGATATTTCAGACCTCATGACATCATGAATAGTATATGAAGTGGAGGGAAGAGGGAGGAAGGGGGGACATTTGGAGTGATGGCATTTGTCTTCCCAAGTCACTGTTACCTGTGTTGGGCCCTGCTCCCCTGGAGGTGCAGCACACCTGCCTGCCTGTGGGAAGGCTGAATGAATTCCTTGGCTTCCTTTGCTTGTAAATGCAGCTTTTACTTTCCCTGTTAAACTGGACCTCCCTCAACCCATGAGCTGTCCAGCTTTTACCCTTCCGTTTCTCTCTCCAATCCCGCTGGTGGGGGAACAAGCAAGTGTGACTGTGAGGGCCTGGTGGCTGGAAGGGACAGAAATCCTGCCCAAACCCCTGCATGACCTCAGTGAGCAGCTCAGTCCGAGTGAGCTCCACCAAGAACCTTGGCCTGGTTATGTGTGTGCAGCAATTCCTGTAGGGACTTTCCACTTATCCTGGACTTCACAGGGAGGATTTTCAAAAAACTGAATCACAACTAATCCTTTTAGCTTGGATAACAAAGACCACTTTTGAAAGTCTGATTCTTATACAAACATAAAATATATTGTAAGGGAGCTGTGAGATGCACATCTCCCCGAGGCAGCGAGGCCCAGAGTCAGGGTACAGGGGCAATTCTATCTCCCTGCATCTGGCTGACAGTTCACAGGACAGAGGCACAAACAACCAGTACTTAATTTCTGGTTATGGTTAATGTAATGCTCTGAAAAGTCTCTGAACAGCAAAAAAATCCCCCACCTTAAAATCTCCTTTCTCACATCAAGATGGAAGAACTTTTTTCCTCCTACCTGTGGATGGCTGGCAGCAGTCATGAGGCAGAGGGCTAGTTAAAAACTACTGTAAATACAGCAATGAAGTTTCTCTTAATCTTTCCAGTGAGATACCAACAGACATAGCTCTCCAGGTTTTATAACAGGGATCTTAAACTGTAATTATCTTTTTTTTTTAAATCCAGAATTTGGCTGATCACAGTTTCATGAATCAAACCTTTAAATAATTTAGAACAGCAAGATACCCTAATCCTCAAAGTTATTAAAAAGCGGTGCCATTTTATGGCTCATTTTTTTTAAACACATCTACAATAATAAAAACACCATGCAGGGCAGAAGAAAGACCTGTACTTCTACTGAGGCCAAAAGCCCAGTCACAAGACAAATGCATGTGTGTAGCCATACTCCCCAGAACACTCCCAAAATCCATATCTTCCCAACTGCCTGTATTTACACACATTAGATTTTGCATCAGTATTATCTTTTTAGGTGATACTTTTCATTCCCTAATATTATAAGTATATGGGAGTCCCTTCTTATACAAAAATGTAGCTCTATCCCACCCTGGCAAACCCCTGTGACAATAAACAATGCAGGCCAGCTTTCACTGCCACCTACATTCAGTACTACAGTTGCTCTCATGACTTTCCAAATCTACCTCTCCCCTCTGGACCTTTCCCTTTAGTCAGAACAAAATCCCTACTTGTCTTGACACCCACCCTGGTAGCTCAAGGCACCAGGTGAAGTTCACAGGACAGTGGCTCCTCAGCAGTCACAATGCCATGGCCATCCCCACTTCTCCAGCCACACAACCAGGCCATGCTAGAATCAGCTTTCCAGCTTCTCCTTTGCATTTTCAGGAGGTTCCTCCCACAGACCCAGTGTGTGAACCCTGATCATGCAGAGTGAGACTGAGCAGTTTCCTCTCCTCCCCTTTCCATGACTGTGGCTCAAGGACTGCAGATTCAGCCAGAGCTGGGACGCCTCCCTGTCAGGGACCTCCGTCCCTCTCTCTGCTTCTTTTCCTTCACTGACCCAAATGAAGGTTCCACCCTGTCCTGTCCTAACTCTCCCTTGTTCTTGAGTCTGTGCCCCCCTTTACATTCCTGTCACCAAGGTCAGGTATGCCAGCAAACCCCTTTAAATAACTATTTCTCTGCTTGGGATCAGATACTTCATATCTTCTTCTGGGCCTCCTCTTCTAAGAAACATCTCCAGTTGAAAAATAAAACGTTCACAATTTTAAAATACAGTCCTCTGAAACATTAAGTGCTGCAGACTACGTTGGCAAGAGCACAAAGTGTGGCAAACAAGGGCAGAAGGATGGAGGGAAGCTGGATGTGCCTTCCAGCAGCAGCCTACAGTGAGTTCTGAGGTCACTGTTTAACTGTACTCTTACCTACCTCCCAGAACATCCCCCCAAAAATAATTTGCTGACTACCAGACCTTTAGGTCCGTAATTTCTGGGGTTCTTTTGATCCCAAAGATGTATCTTTTACATTTTATCCTGTACACTGCTGCTGTCTCACTGTTAGGAGGAGATACAGCCTGGGCCCTCACATAAACAGGATGTGTTACAAAATCTCACTGTCCCTTTCTGCATAATTTGCCATTTTAATTAAACACTGGAACTGTGACACTTACCACTGAAAATTCAAGTGGTCCTTAGGCTTCCAGTTTTTCTTCAGATGGAAGTCAAAAGGCCACATTAATGCCAGCTTTGCTATCAGGATTGCAAGAACATAACCATTTCTTACTAAATTAATACATTAGCACTAACATGAAAAATTGATGGTTTAAATGACTCCTACATGGCTTTTTTCCAATAATCTGTTCATCATTAAGATAATTCCCACATTTTAATTCTTAAAAGACACTTCTAATAAGGCTGTAGGACTCACCAGGCTTTCATTTTATTTAAAGGTTGTGTCTCCTTTCTGGTTTTAAACTGTTGATAGTTATATTTATTAGCTAACTAGAAATAATTTCCCATTTGCCATCAGCACTGCATAAAGCTCAGTTTGCACTGGAGATTTGAAAGTGCCAAATTTAACCTGAAACCTCAAACGAGCTGAATTTTTCCCCAATAAATGAATCATTGCTCCCAACTAGCTGTCAAATTTCAAAAGCAATTAATACAAATAAACTGCTTCTTAAATTAGAAGTAAAATACTAATCCATAAACATTTATACAATATGCATCAAGTATAACAAAACCATATTCCCTCTTATGATCAAGGTGCATTCCCATTCTGCTGCCTGAGGGTAAGTGGCTGAGTGCACCAAGCCCTCTGCCCTCACCCACCAGAGAAAACAAGGAGTGTAAAAGCAGCAGTGGAACCACCTCCTGACCCAGAGAGCAAGAACAGTGATTGGTACACAGACTTCTCTCTGTCAATGCAGTAAATGGATTATGTGGCTTTGGAAGAGTCAGGCACAACCCCACTTTAAAAATAATGAATTTGCAAGAACCCATCATGAGCCATCAAATGAGATCCTGAATCTGATCAGCTGCTTTGTGGGGATTTCTTTGTGGGAGAAGGTACAACACGCATTTCTCTGTCCCTCCTCATGCATTTCCTGGGAATGTAATTGCTCCAGTTTAAACTGTGATTAAGTTTTTCTTCCAGAACCAGAACATGATTTCTGTTTTCAGGAACCACAGAATCAGAAGTCTTTGCTGCCATGCTGATACACAGATAAAAGCTCTCTTTGTAGGGTTTGGCCAACTGAGACTGCTGCACACTGACTCTTCCTTTCTGTTTGTCTTTTCCAGCAGTTCCACAAGCTGTGGAAACAATGAAGCTTGGTTCTCCATGGATTACTGCTCTGTAACTCTGTGTGGATTCTCAAACAACAACTGAAATCCTGCTCTTGCTTTTATTTAGAAGAGTGTGTAGAAGAGGGGTGGGAAAGAATTGTTAACAGAGTGACTTTGGCCAATTATCTACCTTCACAAAAACTGCAGGAATTTGTCTTTTGGACACCTCCCACCCCCTCCAAATTTAATTGAAATTAGTGGCTGTGCTCCAAAGAGACACGCAGCAACTCAATGCTTCTAATGCATTTAAATACCATATTATGTCAAACCATCAAAAATCTGAATCCTATTCAAAAGACCAAAAATTAGCAATATTAAAGTACCCTGAGTTCTTTCCCTTGTCCCCTCCTCTGTCCCACTGTCCTGGCAGTGACAGGAGTGACTCAAACACTTGCAAAGCCACACTGCCTTAGAGAACCAAAGTGAAAATCACAAATCAGCAAAAGGTGACATCAAACTGCCCATATAGATATAAATCACCAAGAACAAGAAAAGCCAATACATTCTCCATAAAACAGCTGTTAAAATTCTTGGGTTTCTATCCAAGTAGCATGTATTTGCCAAGAATCTTTAAGCTTCTTTTCTACCTTAGAAACATTTGGAATAAACACAGACAATTAAATGTGTACTGCAGAACTGTTTTAAAGAATTGATTTTCTCTGTTTCCAAACTAGTACATGTTCAAAGGATTTTGTTTCAAAAATCTTCCAGAATTCCACAGTTAAAAAACTCTTAATCCCAGAACTTTAGTAGCATAGGATTTAGTGCTCAGTGGTTTGCCCTTCTGAGTTGCTGGTCTTTTTACTTATTTAATTTTTAGTGGGGGAAAGAAAGATTCAAGGATTAGGGGAAGGAGGTGATACAAGCAAAAAAACTTAAGACTGGTATGTGGCTTCTAAGAAACCATACCATTATCTCAGAGAAGAGGAAGCTGCTAATGATTTCTCTGATAATATGAAAAGCAGTAGTATGAACAGGCAACATCAATGAATACAGAGGGTTTAGTAAATTATGATAAGGGTTTAGGATGAGAGGCAGCTTCCTGGTCCAGGTCAAGTTGATCTTGCCTGCTGAATGAACTAACAGCATGATTGCTTCCAGAGAATAATTTGAACACATTAATCCTGACATCCTCTCTAAATCTGCGCTGAACCCAAGAAATTATGAAGTACTGTATTGATCAGGGTCCTGCTAAGAGAAGTGCTGAAGAGCACAAAATTGCAGTGCTCAAAAGGAGTGCTCTCAGAGCCCTGCCACTATTTCATGGAGAATTCAGTCCAGTGGTCAAGGTAATATCCATCCACCTGAACAGCTAGAGGTAAAAAGAAAAAACACTTTCTGATTTGAGGAAAAGCCAGCTAAACATTTTTCAAAAATACTTCTCAAGGAAAATGCAGTGAGTGTAAAACTTAGAGAAAAAGAGCAAATGAAAGCATTTGCAGAATTATTTGTTTAGCAACACACAAGATAGTAATTCTATTTTAGGTTTCAAAAAGAATGACTGGACATGCTCAAACTCCATTTAGGGGAAGCATAGAGCCTAGAACAGCTGGAATTCAACAAAAATCCTCCTGTATTCCTAGAGAAAGGCAATGATGTTCATTAGGAGCCAATGATGCTGGTGCTAATCAAACATTACTCATCAACAAACACAGGTATCAATGACCAAAGATTACTCATCATCAAACATAGTTTAAAAGTGAGCTCTGCATGTCTCCCTGTCCCAAAGGATTTAGCCTGAACCTTCAAACCTGCCATGGCCCAAACTATGAATGGCAAAAGCATGTGTTAAAGAAACACCACCAAAATTTTAGCAGAAAGGGGCACATCTTGGTAATCCTCATTATCCCCAGTGGAAAGCAGTTAAAAAACAAGTTGGTGGCAAAGTGAAAGGCCCCACTCTATTTACTTAATCTTACCCAGTCTAACTGAGCAATGTACTTAATCCACCTCAGTGCCACTGATGCACCATTACCTGTCTGGAAGGGGAGAGGGTGGATGGCTCAAGAACAGAGGTAATGTAAATCTCTTTTGGAAAAGTGCCATTCCAGGTGACAACTCAATATTCAGATAATCCATTAAGCCTCTGTTGAGCTTCTGAAGAAATTGGTGAGACTTTGTACCTTCTTGCCAAATAGCTTTCTCCCTTTTCCCCAGGAGCTTCGTGGCTGCTGTTTGAGCTTATCCAAAGGCCTGCAGGTGGATAAGGAGTTTGCCTGCATTTTCTCTGACTGCTCCATGAGGAGGTTCCAGCACCAAAAGGGTCATCCAGAGCCAGCTGAAAGCAGAGCTTTCCTTCTTTTCTTCAGTGAGCTGCTGCTCTCCCAGCAGTAGTAGCCCAGCAAGGTCAGATTGAGAAAAGGGTGCCAAAAATATTTCACCAGCTAAAAATGAGGAAGCTGGTTGATTAGGCATAAAAGTATAGCTTTTATTTCAACTGTGATCTCAGAAGGCCTAAAATAGAAAAATCCCAGAAAATACAAAGTAGACAAAAAATTCACAACTTAGTCTCTAATCCCCTATCAACTGAAGTATAAAATTAGATAAACATGCAAAGGACTATGTTCTCCAATTTTAGTAAGGACATAGGAATATCTCAAATTATACTATGTATGAGAAGAGAACAGTCTAGTTTCATGTTTCTTAGTTATTCAACTAAATCCAGTAAGAGACAATAAGAATTTAAAATCAGATTTTTCTTTCTACACTTTCCCCTGAGAGCTGCATGAGGATTTTTCTTTTCTCAACTTTAATTTTATATATTAAAATAGCATCCTTAATTACTGCTTAGAGCTTATATGAACTTTCAATGTCCAAATTTTATTGCAGCCATTTTAATACCCATAATTAGCTCGTACAGATTTTTAATGCTAAATACTATAAATTACTGAGTACTCTAACACTTCAGTTTTCTAGTACTAAGACAGATTTTTAATATTGCAGATATGACAGGTTCTCCCATTTAAAGTGGTTGAGCTCACCTCCCTACTGCATTACACACTCCAAATTGCCAGTGGCTCTTTTCATCATTAATTACATTTTTCAGGTCCAACACTAATCGATTTCCAGTCCATGACCAACAGAAGAGAGCAATCCCATCTCTCATTCTTTACCTCAGCCTGGCCTGTTCTGCTGTGATTACCATGTTCTCCTGTCTCTGTCACACTTAGCTTTCTAAATAATGGGTTTCAAGCAGGATATGCTGCTTTAATGTGCATTTGTAAAATCTATAGCAAAACACATTGTCAGTCTGTCCCAGGCCCCCAGCACTCGGGAAGGAGCACATCCCTGCAGGATTGCTAACTGGCCTTCCCACACCTGGCTCGAAGAGGAAACACAAAAGGAGCGGGAGCTCCAAAAGCCCTGCAACTCTAGTGTGATTCCCAGCACAGATTTTTACATTTCTTTATCAAAAATGCTCTGGTCTTAATACTGCCAAGGAGAGCAAAGGGAACTGACTACCTTTTTAAACTAATGCTTTTAGGCTTATTCCTCTTTTGCAGGAACACAGGGAATTACTTGTGCATTTGCTATGGAAGGCACCTGTCTTACTTGCAGGCTGAAACTTGGACTTCACTGTGCACTTACAGCATGTGTTCAGTATCCTAAAATATATATGCTGAAAATCACACATCCTTCCTAAGTACAGAAAGTCCTGAATATAAAACTCACAGAGAAATTGGAAATTCACAGGTAATTCCCAATCTGTACGTGGAGCAAAAACTCCACCCTTAATTGTGTTTGAGGTTTTTATGCCTGTGGGTTTTTCTTCTTATAGTCTACAATTAAAAAAAAAAGTGAAGTCAAATCCTGTCCACAAGTTCTTATTTCTGTAGGTACCGTTCAAAACCAGAACTGTAAGAAGGATGTGACCTTGCAGACAGAGCACCATGAGCAGATGTGAGATAACCCAGAGCCTGACCATCATGTCTAACAGAACCTGTGGGTACTCCACTCTTAAAGAACAGCCTGTTCCAGTGCCAGCCCTCTGAACCTACAGCACCAGTGAAACCCAGCCCTGAGCACTCCCAAACCTTAAACCTTCCTTTGCAGTCAGAATCCAGGGAACTCTTCAACACTTTCATGTTTTGTTCATTTTATATACTGTATATATGTTATGAAGAATATTATGTATTATTGTATGTTTTATTCACATATTGACTGCAGTCAATACACCCATCTTGCATTTCCAGAGACACTGGGCACATTAACAGAATGCAAAATAAGACAATTATTTGTTTCATCAAAGTTTCCCACACTGAAGCTAAAAACATCTCTCCAGAATTCCTAGGGCAATGCTGAGAAAATTTTGTCTTTAAAGCTATAAAAAGTTTCATGAGCTCCTTACCAATGGGCACAAAAGTCTCTTCCACAAGTTTTCAATTATTCCTCAGAGGAGGGAGCACCGATACACGAACACAATGAGCAGAGATGGAACAGCTAACGTTTCTGTAACAGGAGTGTCCATGTGCTCTTTGCAGACAGAAGATATTTCTCTGACACAAAAATGCAATTTGGCAGCTACATTTGAAAAAAAGTTGTCATTTAGAGTAGCTGCTGACCTTACTAAAACAGCAGAAGAATGATCTGTGAGAATGGGTTATGAGATTAATTGCCAAAGGAAGAAGAAAGAAAACAGTGAGATTTCAGTTCACTAGAAAAAGGGTACCCAGAACACATTTCAACGTATCATTTTTAACAGGAGAGGTTTTACAATTCTTTTTATTATTTAAAAATTAATATTTAAAAGGGTATTCATTATTGCTTGTTCTCTACTGTACAATTTAATTTCTAATCTGCTTGCAAACTCCCAGAATGATGAAGACTTGGATAAAATTAAACTCCATTACAGGGAAATGGAAGAGAAAACAATCAGCACAGTAATTAAATACTGACTTGCAAACATAAGACAGTTTCCTTAAGTCAACAACTGACATTACAAGAGCAAGGTAAGATTGAAATGAGCGCCTGAAGTCTATCACCTGTTTTCTGAGCAGAACCCCCAAGTTACAGAGGACAATGAATCTTGAACATCCAGAAGTTCCTAAGCAAAGATGATTTTAGGGACAAACCACTGTCAGTTGCTGGTGAGATTCCTGCTCCTGACACCAACCATGCAGTTCTTGGCTGTGAGAAGCAAGAAATTCTGCCTTGAGTTGTTATACCCCATATTTAGCTTCCCCTTCCCACTGGCTGTTGTTTTGGTCTGTTATAGTGTGGGTTTTTTTTTTAATTTCAGATAAGAAAGAGTTACAAGGTTGTGATAAAACAGCACAAACTTTTTCTTGTTTTAACACTAAACTGTTGAGTCTGTTAACCAAGAACTTAGATAAAGCCACTGTGAAGAGGAGGGACAGGAAAACTGTTTTGGAGCTTGATCAAGGATTCTTAAAAATACTGCAGTCTACAGAAACCAGAGCAGAAGAGAAACTGGCAGAATCGTGCACTACATGGATGAAAGCAGAGAGAAAAACGTCCTAAGACTGAATGGATTTTGATTTAAACATTTAAAGATCAAGCTCCTTATACACACACTGTGCCAAACTCTCAAGAGATCTGAGATCAGTTGACTTTTCTTTCCCTAGGATTTTGAGAGCAATTAGAAGGGAAAGTAAGAGGTCGATGTCAAGGCTCTTCCTAGTCTATTAAAAAGGGAGATATATTGGTAAGATAAGTGATGTAATCATGGAGATGAGCTTCCCTGGGAGGTACACTGGAAGGATAAAGTGCTGATGGCCTGCCTCCCAGCTGCAATGATAGGGAAGAAAGCCACATTCCCAGCCAGGTTCCTGGGCAGCCACTCATTTCCTGCTGTACTCTGGGCTGCCCTACCCAGTGAAATGCCCAGCTACACCACAAAGCCTGTTCCATCAGGCTGGGAGCCACACAAATACAGAAGTACAAACAAGTACACAAGTACCAAAGCATCGACTGCCCCTCCAGCCCAACCCCAGTATCCCAGCTCCCACCATCCCAGCACAGAGTGCTCTGTGACCGGCAGAGGTGGATCCCTGCCTTCCCACACCTCTCCAACACCCCCCAGCAGAGCAGCACCGCTGGAGCCACAGCTGCACAGGTGGGGCATGTGGCACCAAAGGAAGGCTCTGCAGTCACTGTCCCCTGCATTTTTCTGCTACTCAAAGTCCCGTTCATCTGCTGACAAAACAGAGACTAAAAGCTGTCAGATTCCCTGTCAGATTCCCTCGGTGTGTTTCCAAACACCTGTACAATGCAGCGGCTGCTGCTGAGCTGGCAAAGGCAGCACCTGGCACTGTCGCTGCTGAGTGACACACACAGCACCCCTGGTTTGTCCCAGACCTGCACGGGGCACTTGTCCCCTCCCCAGCCCTGCCAGGCATAGACCTCGTGCTCCAGCAGGAGCCAAACTGCTCCTGGAGGAAGCAGCGACAATGGTGAGGGGACAGAGGCCCATCAGTCAAAAGCAGACACTTGGTGACAGGAGGGCAACAAAGGTGATAGCCTGTCACCTAAAAAAAAGAGGTGGGAAAGCACTAACTGAGGACAAAAAAAGCACTAAAAAAAAAAAAGTTAGGTACACTTATCAATATAAAGCTACTAAGTGAACAAAATTCAATAAAGCCCAGAAAGTACAACCTAGTTCAATTTATTTACTTATAAATTAACCAATTTTTAATTTTTATCCTACATCTACCAATATAGTCCCATGACAAATTAGCCTGTAAAACACAGCAAAAGGCAGTTTCAAAATAAGTAAACAAGGAGTGAAATCCAGGTTTCAAATCATAATGCACTTAAAACAGTAGAGCACCAAAGCAGATCTGTCTGAAGCTATTCCCTGAAAATTATAAACTGATAGGAAACAAATGCTGTGATATGAGGAATCCAGGATACAAACAGACAATAAATAAACGTTGCTAATGATGTCATAACAAGACGACTGGTTTCAAAGCTCAAAACATGTCTGCTTGGTACAAAAATGTACCTACAGTTCGGAAAAAACAAAAGCTGCAAACGCTGTCCATGCTGGAATACAGCCATTTCCTAGGAAAACTTTAGGGCAAGTCTGTGAAACATACAGATTACATTCACATTAAATGCATCCCTTTTTCACTTTTTTAGCATCTTTTAATTTTCTTTCCCAGTTTTTTCTTCTTACAGCTGCTATTACACTTTTTACTACCACAAAAAAAAAAAACCCAAGTCTTCTTTCCGTATTGTCAAAGTCGTCATGAAGACTTGTACCATTTTATAACAACAAAAAAGCAGCATTTGAAATCAAAGGACGTGGAGAAACCAATGTTCCATGTATGCTTCCAGCAGCTTGATGCTGAACAAACAAGGCAGCCTCTTTCTTCAGTGCTCTTCATGAATATTGAAGACTGCAGCTAATCAAATGACAGCACAGACAACTGCATCAGCCAGAGCATCCTCCCGCTCCTCACCAGGAGCAAGGGGAGAGCTCTTCTCTGGGTTCCTCTCTGGTGCCATCTCAGCCAAGGACTGACCCTGTGTTTGTGCTGCAGCCCGTGCTAACCACACAGGGGAAGCTGTCCTTGTCATGGGCCAGTACCATTTGTTTCACTAGTGACAGTCACCTTCCATGGGGGCTCCCAGGGCAAATATCCATTTGTTTCACCAGTGACAATCGCTTCCCGTGCAGGTGCCATCCCTCCCTTTGTGACAAGGGTGACCATGGCTCTCAGTGACAGAAATCCACAGTGACTCCAGACACCCAAGCACAGGCTAAGGCAGATTCTCAGCCCCTGGGATGGCCTGCAAAGCCCTCCATATTTAATAACAAGCAAAAGGATAAGGGAAGAGCAAGAGACTCTTGTGAAGAGCTCGTCACAATAAATAAATAAACAAAGAACAATCCACCTTGCACCACTAAATCATCAGCATCAGAACAGAGTGCCCAGTCTGGGGGCCCAGACTTCGAGATACGAACTGATAGGAGAGAGTCTACAAAGCTGTAAGCTAGGTCAGAGAATAAGAAAACCAGAGGTAGGAATAAACATTGAGAAACTCAAAGACATAGTTTGTGTTAGAGCTCAAGGAGAAAAAAAAAAGACAGCTCAGGGACATTGAGGTACACCAGAAATAGCTCACTATGATGAAATAAAACCCAAAAGTTAACTACAAAATGTGTCAGTGAAACATTGGAAACAAACCAGTGAGTAAGAATATACAGCACTGGAATAAACTGCTTAGGAAATGCAGTGAAATTTCCAGCAACTAAGAGATTAGACAAGCAGCTGTCAAGAATACTGTAAATTGTCACACCCCAAGACAGAAAAAGGGATTAACTCAAACTCTCTCTTCATTGCCTTTCTTTTTTTTTTGTTCTGTATTCTTCCAGGAACAAAGAAAGCCCAGGAAGAGACACAAAAGTAAAAGTAAATAAATAACCATCCTAGTTTAAGTCCATTGTTCCAGTAAAACACAAGACTGCACAGAGGTCTACAGCTTTAATATCCCTTAATGGCTGTAAAAGCAAGATGATTTTGGACTTAAGAGTTGTGACCCTAGAGATTCCAGCAATGCACAAAACAAATCAGTGAAAAAAAATTCAAATAAAATAATTAGAGAAAAACACATTCCAATACCAGTTCTTTCATTAAATAAAACCACAACAGTAAAAGTCTTTCTAGCATCTATTCTCACAACACAGCACATTCCAGTTAGAGGATGGAGAAACATAAGTGATAAACACTTTGCAATTTTTCAAAAGTGAACTACTGTTCTTAAAGGAAAATAATTATAGGACTAAATAATGGAAAACTTCTGCTTGAAAGCCAGGCGTAGAGGAAAGCAGAGCAGGTATTTTAGGAAACTATTAACCACTGCAACATGTTGGGTAGTGGTCCTCAAGAAATCATACTGCGAGGTTAAATATCTGCTAGTAATACAGGAAAAGTCTTATCAACTGCAGGGTAAGGAAAAAATACTGCAAGGAAAAGAACATGATAGGGAGAGGGTGGTGTCAATTTTTCCCATCACATATGATCAAGACATTCAAAAGACATTAAGGAGAAAAAATAGTATTAGAGCCACTGGGTTCCAGTGATGAGAGCATGGACATTCACACGACAAAGTGACCAAAGAGCTCCCAAAACAGGAACCTTCCACCTGGGATCACAGCTAAACTGAGACACTCTGTTGTCACAGCTGAGACAGCCATAATACACAGAGTGTCACCACACAATTTCAGAAAGCTCTAAGCACTCACCCAAACAGAGCAACACCTCCCCAGAAGGCTTCGGGTGTCTGCCCATACAGAGTAACATCATGACACTTCAGAAGGCTGCAAGCATCTGCCCTTCTTGTTCTTTAGCCCAACCTTTTATACCCTCATGTTCATGCATTGCACCTGTGTGCCCTCTGTTCCCTTTGGTGGTTGGTCAGTGCACCTGGGCACTCCATGGCTCATTGCTGTCAATGCTGCTCACCTGCTTCTCACAGCTGTACCCACTGGGGATGAGGCTCAGCTGCAGCCCCACTCCCAATCACCACAAACTGTGTGCCTACACTGTGTGGGTGCACCCCCAGAATGCACCCTGAGCACCAACAGCTCTGACCTCGACACCACCAGGCAGCTCTTGGCCAGCTTAAAAGCACATGGCTTTGCTCCCTTATTTCATATTCCACCATGACATTCTCAACTTCCCAAGCACACGATGTTGTTATATCCTGCTGCGTTTACTGATCTGTCCATCCGGTATCTGTTCAAGTTCCTCTGGGAGATTTCATCCAAAATAAATGTTCTCGCCTAAACAAAGTTAGGAAAAACATTTGTTCCTTATCTGAGCCCGCAGTAACTTGCCTGCTTTGGAGGAAACAAGGATATAGCACAAAAGACACCTGACTGACAAGTTCCACCTTTTGGCAACTTTATTGCAAGAGACCAAAAAATCGAAGCCTGGTTTCCAAACCTGCGGAGTTACACCTCACACAGTGTTCAGGAATGGCTTCTGCTCACAAGTAGCAGACTGATGTCTGTCAAACTCCTGTCCTTCCCAGAGCTGGAAGGATGCAGTGAAGGCTGCTCTCCGTGTGGCACACACAAAATGCCCCTAGGCAAAACCTGCACAACAACAAAATCTGCAAGAAAGGGATATCCGGGTCAAACCAAGCTACCACTTGCTATTTTGTAGACAATTATAAAATGATCAAGCAATGTGGATTTTTTTTTTTAACAACTGAGAAACAACGATCTCATTAAAGCCACCGGCCTTTAGTCTAAAGCATGAAAACTGAGCAGGAATTACCCACTGAAATCCTTAGAAAAAGATATATTTACCACATCTAAAAAACCAACCAAAAAACCAACCAACCAACAAAACCAGACAGAAAAAAAAACCAAAAAACCCACCAAAAAACAAAAACACAAAACCAAACAAAAATCAAAAAACCACCCCACCTTAATCTCATATTCAAAAATCAATTTGAATAAGTTTTGTTGGAACACCACAAAAATAACCAATCCACAGCTAAAAACTTAACACAGGAATTTCCAGTCCAGACAGTTGATTTGTCAAAGGCATGTGTTATTTGAAATAAGATGGGAGTAACTGCCAACCAAACCCATCTCAACCACAGGCGTGCTCATCTGAGCCATCTATAACAATGGAAAAACCAACATTCCCCTTGGGGATTAAAAAAAATCCCCAGCAACCAAGTCCCAAACTGCCTGAGCTTACAGCTGAGGAAAAATAATACAAATGAGGCTGCCCTGTGTATTAAATTTTTGCTCTTTGTTGGCTATTAATAGGCAAGTGTGGTGAATGTAAGATGATACTCAGATCATTTCTAGCCTTCTACCAGCACGTTCTTCCCTTCCTTCCCCACAACTTTTTGTCTTCCCGGCCCAGGCCCCATTTCAGGGAGCTCTGACTGCAACATCAGATGCAGGAGCCACAGAAAGGGCAGGACAGTTCCTACACTGCCTCAAGACACTCCTGCTGCTCTTGGGTCTTCCCTCAAAGAGCCTGGCACGCCACCAACACCAGCAACAGCTTGTCCAGAGATTTAAAAGGACACCTCTTTCTTATACACATATATAAAACAAGCCACCTGAGGAGCTGCAGGAGCTGCAGTTACTTTGCACGACACCACTTTCTCTACCAGCTGGCCCATCACGTGCCAGGAACAGCCTGCTCCTCTCACCCCTGATACCTCATTTGGTGCAGAGAGCTCACCATGAATTTATTTCTTCTGAAGAGCTGGAAGTCACTGTTTTTCTACATTCCCATGCTCTTTAATTACGTAATTGTCCCACGACAGCTCAGTTCCACAAGCTCTTCCCTGTGTCAGGCTCACTTCTGCCAGTAGCAGTGAACCTGCACACAGGCTCAGGATTCCAGCAGCATAAATAACTGCAGTGGCACTCTGTGACACTTCACAGTGCTGCTACTTGTCATTTACCAGGCCTGTGGGTGAAGAGATCAGAACTGGGGACCTACAAATCAGAGCTGACTGTCCCACATGCTGAATGCTTTTTGTGACCAGTGCCACACAAAGTCATTATCTTTTGACATCGGCATGAATGCAAGCACGAGTTACAAAGAGGAGCAACACGTGGCCTTCAGGACAGAGGCAGACACAATAGCTCAGCCCTGGATGTGGGTGTTATCAAAGCATGGCTTTAGGTCAAGGAAGTTGTTTGAGGGACAGACAACAAAGGAGCTGACTGCCAAAAATTTATGGGTGAGGAAGATGTGAAAGGTTATCCTCAGCTGTATATTTCACAATAAAACTCCATCAGTGACATACCCTGCCAATAGCTCAGAATTTATCGCAGAAAATGCTCCTGGGTACCTCCTGCCATTGCACAGGGACTCCAAGTCCTGCACAAATGCTATGGATGATGCTGATGAATGGCACACTCTGCAAAAGGCCTGGCAATCCACTACGGCAGAGATCACCAAGAAAATATTCTAAAAGTTTAGAAAAGGATACACACTCAAGTCTTAGCAGTTTTGTAACAACATATTTACCTTGGGGAAACAAAATGTCCAGGAAATAATGGCAGCTACAAGTGGCAATTCCTCCCTCCACCCCTCAAATGTGACACTTAGCTTCCCTTGATTCTTATCCCTCAGCCTTATCTCTTAGCCCTTGTCTTTCCTTCTCAACTTTCCACCAGGACACCAACAGCTCTGAACCAACAACCAGCAATGAGAAATCAGAAAAGTAAGGCATACCAATGGAAAAGGCTTGTCCTCCCAGCTCTAATGGCTCTGGCATTCACAAACATTTACCTCCAAGACAAGAAATTCCTGATTCATTACCCAGTCAGGCAATAGGATTTACATAAGCCCCCACACCAGTGCTTTCTGTCCTTGATGCTGGTGCTTTATAGTTCCACCAACATGAACTTGAGTGTGTAAAAACTTTCTCTTGCAAAGAAAAACAAGCAGCTTCTCTGGTTCCTTTTGGGAAGAAAAATAAGTATAACAGTTCAATATCAAAACACACCTCTCCAGGTTCTCAGCATGCCCAGTATCTTGTACAACAGCACAATAATTAGTATTCAAAACTTCCCTAGACCATTTCAAATCAGGAATTAAATTTCAGTTCCATCTTACTGCTTTGTCAGAGAAAACTGTTGCAAATGGAGCTTACAGAGACAAAAGATATTTAAAAAAAAAGAAAAAAATCACTCTGACTAGGGAAGCAAAAGAGATGCACAAACCCACAGAAATGATGCCATTTCTTCTATCAGCTACACTGACTCTTCTCAGAGGGATGGGAAAGGACACATTATAGGTGAATTCTATTTGATTTATGTAAATATAAGCAGAACAATCAGCTAGTGCTAAAATGGAAAAAGCATCAAAGAGTTTAAGGGAAACACTGGGATCATAGAACTGAAAGGAGATGAGGAATAAACAAGCCAGGATCTGAGACTCAAAGGGCAGAGTACCCAAAACTGTGGCCAAGTCTGGGGAAGAGCTTCCCTCCTTCCCACTGGAGCTCTCCTCCACTCTCACTGCCATTCCCAGAGCACTTTGTAGAGCAGGGCACAAAGGTTACAGATGGCTGAGCACAGTTTGGAAGCAGCCAAAGGCAGGCAGCCCCTCCAGTCTCAGCTCTGTGTGCGAGGATGATCTGTGCAGTGCTGACTCGCACTCCCTGTGCTACATTATTTGTTTTACAGTATCACTGCAACCATTTGTTTGGGTTTGTTTAAGCCCAGTAGCCAACAGGAACAGGCCTACGGGAGAGTACTCTGTGTGTATATTCCTTCTCTCTGTCCTTTCCTCCATCTCCACTATCAATAATTATCAGTGCATGAACCAATTTCCACTGAACTCAGGAAAACAGAGATCCCAAAATATGTAAATACCTCTCCATTGTTAAAAATATTCATTTCTTAGAAGAGAGATGTTTAATTCCTCTCCCACAAGCAATGTCCTCTTAAAGTAAGGATGTGGGGAAAACAAAACTATCAGACACCAAAGAAGCCACACACATGAACCAGAAAAAAACAGCCTTCAAATTAAAATTCTACTGCTTGAAGCAGTGCTTACACTTGAACATAATTTATAGTTATGTTTACTCTCTCACCTAACACTCTGATGTTACAGTCTAGTGAGCCTAATTTAGTAGAAACCATTCTAGAAAATAGATCTGCAGGCAACTAAATAAACTACAGCATTCAGACAGGGAAATCAACCTTCCTTTTGTATAAGAAAGTCAAGTCCAACAAATCTACAGGATTTCTCACAAGGCCCTCCCTTACACCAGTGGACTGTACTTGACAAAGCCTGCTTTAATTTCCAAGAGACATTTAACAAGACTCTTCAGAAAAGGCCCTTAAAGAAATTAGGCTGCCATGGCAACAACAGACCTTGCACAGACAGGCTACCTGGTGAAGAGACAGGAGACAAAGAGCAAACCAAGTGGTCATCTCTGCCACCACAGAAGGGCCCCCGGGGAGTGCAAGGAACACCGGGCTTGGAGCACAAGGTGTCCCCAAGATGATCTGTAAGGTCCCCTCCAACCCAAACAACCCCATGACACCAAGAGCATGAGCTGGAGGCCACACTGGGACACTCTCCCATCTAGAACAGAATGCCAACAATGTGCTGATGGCAGCAGGCTGCTCTGGCAGGGCAGGAGCAGCCCCGAGGAAGGGAAGAACAAACACAGGCTGCAGACAGCAGAGCTGGCAGGGGCAGTCAGTGAGGGCAGGAGTTACCCACAGAATCCCAACTGCACACAGAGCAATGGGCTCCGTGCTGAACATCCACAGCCAGCACAGGCACGCACAGCTGAGCCAACCTGCACCTCTCATCTGAAGGATCCCCATCTCCAGGACCATTTTTCCTCAAAAGTATTCCTGCCACTGACCTTGCATCACCTCTGTCAACTCCTGACTCTGACAGCCTGACTCGATCCACTCATTGAGCAGAAAAACCTCCCTCCCAAGCAGAGCAGTTTGCCAGGTAGGGAATTCAGCTCCAGGGAAGGTCAAGGCAGCAGCAGCACAAAGGGAAGGGAGAGCTGTACAGCTGTGGAGACACAGATTCCTCTCAGCTGAGGCAGCCTGGCAAAGCAGCTCGACCATCTTGTGCAATTCCACTGGCAGCAATCAGCTCATGTGGTCTTAATGAACAGATCTAGAAATTAACAATGCAAAACTGGCACACTGAGCATGCACTTAAGGTGGAATTCATTACCCGATGGCAAATGAAGTTTCATTTTCCACTTATAAACACAAACATGTTGGTATCTTCCAGGTCCTTGGGGATTCTAACCCTAAAAGGAGAGAGAGAAACCCTCATATGGGGGAGAGCAAACAGATACTCAGCTTCTTATTCGATTTTGGTTTCAAAAAACACCTCTACATGGTATGCTTTAGTACATAAAAATGTATTCAAGATTAATTGTTTCGATTTTTATTATTTTATTGTAGAAAAATAGTTGACATTTAGAAACATTTCTGATACACAGGATAATCCCTAAGTAACTCTACAAAGAAATACCTTTTTCTTATGAGCTGAACAATCTGTCAACACTGTTTTCATTCAGCTAACCTGCCAATATAATACAAGCCTGCTATTTGTACAGTTACAGAATATCAACTCACTAGATTTATTTATAGAATAAATAACACATCTGCTGCAAGGAACACAGTTGGCTGGATGCTCCCTCACACTGCTTTCTTGTAGAACATTACTTTTGGGAACCACCTGAAACAACTTGCCCTTCAGCTGAAGGGGGACAGGCTTAAGAATTCCACCTCCTGCTAATTCTGAAATAAATGATTAATAACTGTGTGACTGGAGCTCACAACACACTCCCACTCTCATATCTAACAATGCTGACAACTCTGGCTGAGAGCCTGTCCCACCACACCGTGTGCAGCCTTTTTGTGTCTTTTAAGACCCAAATCCCCTCTGGGCAGGATGAGCAGCAGGTCAGGGACTGGGTGCTGGTAGCTTTGGCCAGCCAGTGCTCCCAGCTATGGGCACAGAAAGCAGCACCCACCAAAGTCAGGGGCCTACGGCATGAAAAACCTTGTATCTGCACTACTTGTACTTCATATGGAATTACCTGCATTTACAAATAGGCATTTTCTCCCCAGATATTCCAATATTAAGGCAGAGTTATCAAATTTACCAAGTTCATATCACACCTACAGTTCAGAACAGGACACAGGTGACACTTTGGGCCCTGATGGATCTCTTGTTGGAGGCATCCTGCTATCTCAAGCACACTGTTATTGTTAAAAAGCATTTTCCAAACTACAAAATGCCTGCAGAGATGCAAATGAGGAAATGTGGCAAAGCCAGGAGCACGAATCCTTCAAACCACAGGGAGGGCACCTGAGTTCCTGGCTATTCTCTCACAGTGACACACGAGCTGCCAAGTGCTGCAACCATTGTCTACAGTCAGACTTCCAACAGGACATGTCAGAAATTAAATTAGCACATCACTACAAAATCACAACTAAGGACAAGATTCCCTCTGCATTTCCTCCCCTTCAGCTCTTACACCAAGCTGAAGGTGAGTTCTGCCTTAAAAAAATCAGAGTGCACCTTCACAAAACAACACTTATTTTTGAAAGTGTTTTTCAGACTGAAAAGTTGCAAGAGGTCATAGTAACACTCTCTAAGCCACATGTTTTCTAAGGGAACAAAGAAATAGGTTTCTGTGTTCTGATCACATATTGAACACCCAAACCAACAAAACTACATCAGCACAGAAAAGCAAAATACTGCATATCCCTGGATGCCTGTAGAAACAACAAAACAATTATTTGCTCATGAACTCAAAACTTTGTAAGATTTCCCTTTCTTCTCCAAGAACATAAACCAACTCTAGTCCTTTCTGGTTTTAGCCCAATGAGCAGACATGGTGGCATTGCAAGCGAGAGATGACAATCTGCTACTGGAGTTTCAGAGCTCCACTGATAAATGAGAGTGACTACAAGAAAAGCCCCAAAACTTTAAAGAAAGCAGGAAGTATCTTGCAGACGTGGGCTGGCATTTTAAGTCCTGAAATCAATACAGCAGATTTAGATAAGGCACTTCCTTATCTTGGCACCAGATTCAGCATCACCTTCTGGGTTTGACTCCAAGCACCAGAAGCCAGAGCCTCATCCCAAAACTCCAAGGTGCAGCCCGGGGAGACCCCAGAGAGGCCGATCACCCATTCAGCAGTGCTGCATGTGAATTCTGGCTTTAACATTCCTGCACAACTTCAGTAGAGTTTGCCTCTTTCAGTAGGTCTTGTGGTAACTACAGATCTGGCACTCTGGAATTCTCAGCAGGGTGTGAGAGGCTTTTGTGCATGTTACCAGAAAACAAACCACAATATTACCATAAAGGTATGTTCTCATCCACTAAAAGGACTCTTCTTAGAAAGTCATCACAATTCAGCACTTCTCTCACTGCATCTTTACACTTCCATGGGCTCACTTGCCCACTAAAATGTTATTTAAATTACCAATATTTAGCCAATTTGTACCAGGGCATGTCTTTACAACCAAGGGAAAGAAACGAGAGAATCCACAGCCACCACCACAAACTCGAGGTACATTTTGTTCTTTCAAATGAAAAATATTCACTTGTTGAGTTTCTGACTACCCTAAGGAACAAATTTTGTCATTGCATCCAAATATGAGCTATAATGTTCACAAACCTTCTCAACTCTCAGAAGGTGCACTGCAGTTGCAGAAGTCACGTACAAGTCTGCACAACATGAAGGGCAGGCTGTGGACAGGGACAGGAGGTGACAAGCTCAGAGACCCCAGGCACACGGCTCCGGCAGCAGGGTTTCAGCTGCCCTCACAACTTCGGACCACAGCATACTGGGTGGGACATTTGGCCAGAAATGCTGTCCCTCAGTGAACCAGGCTGTGGACTGCAGTCCTCTGGACACAGGGGCTCTAGACGGATGAAGTGCTCTGAACCTCCAGAAGTGGCATTAATTGTTCACCCAGCTTCAGAAAAGCTTCATTCCCATTACCCACACTCACTGATGTAAATCCATGTGTCCATCAGCAGCAGCAACATAGAATTTCAACTGCACACTCTCTATTGAGCAGCCAGTAAAAATTACATCCTCTCAGATTAATCACAATCCTGAAGTCAGCCCCCCCGCTCCCCCTCACAAGGAAATCCTGCTGCATCACGGGTTAGCATGTAATTTCAAAACCCTCTGCACCCCTACGTGTATTTTCTCAGGCTTTCCAACAAAAAGTCATCACAGTTGAGTCAGAAAGAAAAAAAAAACACAAAGAAAGAGTAAACTGGCTTCTAATTCTGTAATGGGAAGAACTTCTTCACATGGTCAGAACACCTTTTGACAGACAACCTGCACACTGCCTCGTGGCCCAGTGATTTCTCCAGGGGTGGATGGGTTACACTGTACAAACACTCATCAAATAACCTTGCTATAGCACCAGGCAAGACCAAACTGCTTTGGATCCAAAGAACTTGCATTGATCCTTCTCTCACACCTCTCCTTTTTCACTAGTGTAATAACATGGAAAAGTTACTGAACCCAGACATTAATGTCATTTATCCCACCAAACATAGGACACAGTTTAATAACAGTTGCATTGGTGGTGCAATCTGGAGAAGGTTTTTCATTCCTCAGCAACCTCAACAATAGATGCCATCACTACACTAACTCTACACAGCTACAAAATTGTGTGAAATGCAACTGAAATAATCAATACTTACAAAGCAGCTCAATTCAGTTTAATTAAACTCACACTGTCTTCCCAGAAACTAAGTTTTTTGACACTGGTATTGGCAATCATGTCCCTTCAAGTTTCTCCATGGATACTACAACTATTTTCTTTCTCCCAAGTCACACTTCCTCCCAACCATTGCTCACACTCCCTGTTCCATCCCAGGAGCACAGGGAAAGCAGAGTGCAGCTGTCCATCACTTCCCAGGATGGGCCAGGTACCAAGTGACCAGCACCCACCACCGAAACCTTCCACTACTCCAAGCATAACCTTTGCTATGTTAGAGCCCAACAGTGCAGAACCCCAACCTGGTTTTGTGCCTCTCCCCCACTCCCAGCACCGGCCATAAGGCACTGCCCGCACTTGGCTGCTCCCGGAGCCGTGGATCCCTGGATCCCGGCTCCGGTCCCGCCATCCCCGGGGCTCGGCGCGTTGCTTTTCCCATTTAAAGCATGGGGCAGCCCCACGACTGCGTGACACGGTTCTGTCCCCCGGGCCAGCCAAGGGGCGGCCGCCCGCCCCGGTGCCACCGCACTGGAAACTCGGGGATGAGCAACAGGAGCGGCGGGCGGGGGTCCCCGGCCCCGGGGCTGCACCCCGGCCTGGCCCCCCTGGATTCCGGCCAGGCGCTCGAGCGGCCCGGGCGCTCCCGTGGGCTGGGTCCCGGCGGCGGGCCGGGCCGGGCCGGGCCAAAGGCGGGTCGGGCCGCCCACCGGCTCCCGGAACTTTCC
>VXBC01000491.1:0-22942 GCA_013399945.1 Ploceus nigricollis | reverse complement strand
CCGCGGCGCCAGGGCGGTGGCAGTGATGTGTCTGGGGCCGAGCGGGGCCGGCGCTCTCCGCCATGGCGGGGGCGGTCGCGGAGGGCGCGGCACGGCGAGGACCGAGCCCGTGCAGCCACCGCCCTTCGCCCGCTCCTGCCCGGAGGGGCTTTCGTGCAGCCGCTGCCGGGGTTGCCATGGAGACGCCCCGCGTCCTCTGACGAGTGCCCTTTTATCGGCGACAGTTGCCATCGCGATTGGTGCCGCCCTCCTCGCAGCGCTCCCGAGCTCGGTCGCTTTGCAGGCGACTGTCCCCTCCTGCACACCCCGCACGCACCGCTGGCTGCCAGGGGTTGCAGATTGTTGGGAGAGGATCCAAAGCAGTGAGTGAGGTATCTCTAATCTCGGTTTGTCATCTGCTGTCATGGACCGAAGGTGCCGTCTCGTGCTTCACCCCATTGTAATGTACCTCTTAAAACCTTTCTTAAATCTAGCTAAGCTGTTTTCCTGGTTTCCTGTGCTGTAGGGGACTATATTTCAGTGTTAATGTATTCTCTGTTCTTTCCCCTGTGCCTGGAATTGCTGTCTGAAGGGGTTTGTTCAGATAAGGGTTTTTGGAATGGGAAGTTTGCAGGCAAAGTGGCTCTTCTCCCAAAATCACTTAATGCAAGTGTTGCTGCTGCAGAGGTAGGAGCTGCAGCCGGCAACAGGCATGAATGGAGAAATTAGAAAATAGTATTTTTTCATGGAAATGGCTGCGAACGGAGCCCGTATTCAGCAAGAGAACAGAAAAAGCAAGGAGAATTAAAGGTATATCCCATCAAATGAGGTTGCTTCAGTGAGCTAGCACAAATAGGAGTCGATTTTTGGGTAGCAAAATATTATCAGAAATGTACTGACAACTCGTGGGACTTTACTGTAGGGTTTGTATTTGTATTCAGTGAGGGTTGTACTGGCTCTTCCTTCAGGCAGTGCTGCTGGATGTGACTCAGTTAATTTGAATACAGGGGATACTGGTTTGTTGGTTTGTGTATAATGCTTGCTCTTGTGCTTAAGTGCTAAAAACTCTTTTCATGTAATTGCTTCTTCATTTTCTTAAATACCTTTTGCTATTAATTAAATTTTAATAAAGACTTGAGTTTCTTGGAATGTATTTTTAATCAAATTGATTTATGTCAATCTGGCTAAAAAGATAAAGGTACTTGTACACCGCCTAAGTGTAGATCCCTTGGCATGTGCAGTTGCCTGAAGTATGAAACTCCTAAGAATCTCCAGGTGGTTTAATGGTGCTGAAACAGGACTTTAGGAGATTTTCCTGCACCTGGTAAGGAATCAAAGGAAAACCCCTTATGCTGGGAAGTCAGTGCACACATGTGCTTAGTGAAGGTGGAGTTCAGTCAGTTCCGCGGGTTTCCAGGGGTGGGTGGGTCTTTCCTTTGTGTGATGTTCAGGGAGAATTGTCAGTCTGTAGTTATCCTGTAGAGACTGCTCCCAGCCCTCTGGTAGTTTCAGCCTGATCTGGTGAGGATTGTGGGATTTTCCACAGACGAGGCAAAGGAGCATTCCTATGGAGCCTGTCTTTCAGAGTGCAGGGGTAGCTGACTTCTTCCCAGCTCCACATCCGTGGCTGGAATTGCCACATCTGTGAGTCTTTCATAATAACACTTCAGTAGCCTGACTGATTTTAACCAATCTGGCAGAAGATGAGAGTATTTTTTTTGTGAGTTTATTCAAGATCGGTGGTTAGAATCACCAGACCTCAAAGCCCTCATTCCTTCAGGCACAGGAGGAGAGTTCAGGCTCCCACCCCCAGCAGTCGGGGGCAGCTAATCACCTATTTCTACCTGGCTAACCAGCACTTGCAGTGGTTGAGGGAAGGAAGGAGGGGAGTATTCAGATTTTTTTCTTTTAAAAGAAATCATGGTTTGTATTCTATCAATGATCTGTGCCATTTATTTCATCTACAGTGGTTATTTGTTCCCCCGGGGAAAACAGGGTTCACACTTTGCAGTCAGTGATTTCAATGAGCTGGTTAATTTAAATGGGTGTCCCAGGCTGAATTGGGAATGTTTGTTATATAACTTGAGAATTTTGCATAGTGCTTCATCTTCAGCCTTGTATTAAACTTGATTTGAAATCAACTTGTGTTTTTAATAGAAAATGCAAATAAGCCATGTTAAGTTTTCAGAGATGAAGGAAAAATAAAAAGTTCATGTCATTTCCACAAAAGGCATGGGCAGAAAGAGAAGTAGCAAGTTGTCTGTATAGGCTGTGCTGATTTCTGTCTATTTTAAATTTGTGTCAGAGACACACCTAATGGATCTGGGATATGCCCTATTCTCAGTCTCCATAGAAAATCTCACTGGTTAAGGAAAGCAAGGTCACCAAAGACTACAAACAAATGTACTGTGGGAGGGTTGGCATCACATTTGTCATACACTCAGTGTTTAGTTGGGAAAATGAAATTTTGGGCTAAGCATTCCTGTTATTTATTTTTTTGTTCTTTATCACTTCCCATCTCCTGCCTTTCACACGTGTTTGCCCTTCCACTTTCCAGACTCCCAACTGTTCTGGTTCCCAGCTGAGCAGCTCTGTACAGAACAGCCATTTTGAGCTACACGCTCACCATCTATTGTTTTCCTCCAGAGAGATCCCTGAATACATTGCACAGGTCCAGTGCCACATTTGAAACTGTTATGTTGAATTTGCAACTATTTGTTGAAAGAAAATGTAACCTAAAGCCAGGAACCAAGAAAGTTACCATTGTATGCTCATGGTAACAAATGAGCTGGTTTGGTTTTGTTTTCAGGAACAGTTGCAGCGTTTACTCAGCTGTTTCTTAACAAAATGAATGAGTTTACCCAGTGGTCTACGGTCCATCTAATAATAATTCCTGTTGTCCACTTTTGTCTTCTTTTTCTCCCACTCATTTTATTCACGATCCAGTATGTTGTGCCTTAAAGCAAGCAAGTCTTAATTTTTTTAAGACTGCAAGGCAAAACTGTGGATTGCAGCACAATGAAAATGCTAGGTAGGAAAAGCTGTGCAGGTGAAAATCACTGCCTTCCCGGGCTCACTCAGTGCGGTTTGCATTTGCATGTTAAAGATTCGGAAATGAACAGTTTAACTGAAGGAAAAGTGAAGGTAGCAGGTGAGCCTGGGGCAGATTTCTGGCAGGTGTTGGTAAATGTTGATGTGTTGTTTGAAGTGCCCGCTAGCACAGCTGATACCCAGCTCTGTTTACTCTCCCTGGCGTTCATCTGCTCGTTCCCAAGTTCCTTGCCCAGGAAGCTGCCCATGAACACCCCGGAATGCTCTTCACCATGCAGGGGGTGCTAGGTGTGCTCTGGCCCTGGGTCTGCAGCAGAAAAACGTGAACGGCAGTGCTGGGCAAGGCCTCCTGAGAGACGGGGGGGCTCGAGAGGGTCCTCAGCCCCTGGTACTTGTGCAGGTCCAAACTGGTGCTGCTGCTTCCTCCAGAGCTGGGACTGGTGCCCGCCCGTGTCCCCGCTCCCGTTCATCCCTACGAGGAGAGCAGGGAGTCGGCTACAGCTCAATTGGGTTGTAGCAGAGGGTTAATGAACACTCAGCCTGTGAGGAAAAAGGCAGACTGTCCCATTCTCATGTAAATTAATTTGCCAGAGCCGCAGGCAGTGCTTGGCTGTCACAGATGACAAGCACAGAAAATGCCAAGGCTGAACCTGGCCGCGGTATTTTCAGTGTTTCTGGGAGGAACTACTGCCCGCACTTCACCATTGCCTTTAGACCTGTGTTCTCCCTGACAATCTGCTGTCCTGCCGTTCAGCCCGTTGTGCAGCAGCTGTGGTCTTGCACCACCAGGACCCCCAGGAATGCTGCTGTCCTCCCTGGGGACAAGGAGTGTCTGTACCCATCCTGCGGTGCCAGCGCAGAGTCCAAGCCGCTGCTGCTGCTGTCAGAGCTCGGCTCCGGAGAGGGGGGAACTCCGGGCAGGGAGGATGGCTCCTCCTGGGCTCCCTCTCCTCTGCAGCCCGTGGGGCAGCACAGCAGGCATGAGAGGCTGGATTGGCTTGTTGTCGACCTGTAGGAACCTTATGCCCACAAGCCACCACTTGTTCTTTGGATCAGTTCCCTCAGTAATTCCGGGAGATGGCTGAGGAGTGGTTTTGACAAGATGCCACCGATTGCTTTCTCTCCATCTAAAGTGGTTTGGGGTTTGAGGCTCCCTTGGGTTTTACTTTCTGTGCCGAGATGGTTGTAACCTTCACTGCTGGTACCTGAGAGCAACTGTTGTTTCTGTCTAGATAGCCCATCGAAGATGTAGATGATGAAAAGGTGTTTTCCCCCTCTGCCTTGGGATCAAATGTGTCTGTCACAGGTAAGGTTTGCACAGGTTTTATTTGCTGGGGTGAAGAGAAGGCAGGGAAGGTTTCATTGCTCCTGCTGCCTCTGCACAGATGGTGTGAAAACAGTAATTTCAATGACGTACCCCTGCCTTTATTAAACAACTGCCCCACCCCGCAGAATTCACAGGCGCTGTTTGTTTAATGGGAAATGGCCCTTCACGAGGAGACAGAAGGGTTTAACACTGTCACAGTTGTGTTCAAAGATGTGTTGTTATCCATATGCAAACTGCTGACTTGCCTGGGGGTGCTCCCTATTTCCCTGTGTTACTCTGTCATCTCCTCCAGCCAAATTTCTCCTATAATCTTGTAACACTGGCAAGCCATTAACAATAATGCATAACCACAGGGTAAAAAGTTTAGCAAGAGAACTTTCTTATTAGAATATACTACAATTCATTATGTATACGATGCATAATGACAAAATATGTTATTCTCAAAAATTAATGACTAAAGTGCCATGGCTGACTTTTAAGGAGATCCAAATGGCCCAGCCATCAAAGGTATTTAGCAGTAATTTAGTGGAAAATTAAAGCAAAACCAAGAACAGGCTACTAGTACTTGGATTTGGTTGATAAAAATAGCTTGTAAACATTAAAAGCACTTATATCTATGAATCTCTTACTATTCATTAAACAACAGTGTATCTCCGTTTTTTTTCTTAAGACCAGGGCATTTCTCTAAGGAAATGGATACATCTTCCCAAAAATACCCAGTCAAAAAGCGAGTGAAAATTCATCCCAACACAGTAACAGTAAAATACACCTCTCATTATCCCCAGCCAGGAGAAGAGGGATGTGAGGATGTTAATGAAGATACTGGAGTATTTATGGAGGATAATCCTAAGAGAAGACTACTGAATGATGGGAAAAAGAGAGAAAATACTTTTTTTGGTACAATAGACACCAAGCCAGCACAACTGCCAAAACCTGATGAGGTTGGACAATCCCAGCACTTTCCTGAAGGAAACGTACTGCAGTCCAGAAAAACGTGGGCAGTCCTTTTTGGGTCTGCAGTGGCTCACGGATGTGTGGCTCTGATCACAAGATTAATTTCTGACCGTTCCAAAGTGCCATCTCTGGAGCTGATTTTCATCCGCTCGGTCCTGCAGGTGCTGTCCCTCATTGCTGTGTGCTACCACCACGAGCCTCCCTTTGGCCCCAAAGGCTACAGGCTCCGGCTGTTCCTCTATGGGGTCTGCAATGTCATCTCCATCACCTGTGCCTACACCTCCTTCTCCATAGTGCCCCCCAGCAATGGGACCATCATGTGGAGGGCCACCACTACGGTGTTCAGTGCCATTCTGGCTTTTTTACTCATAGATGAAGGAATGGCTTATATAGACATACTCACTGTCATTGGCAGTGTGTTCGGCGTTTGTCTGGTCATGATCCCCAACATTGTTAAGGAGGGAAACTCTTTGCTGAACACCTGGAAGGAAGCTTTTGGTTATACCATGACTGTCATGGCTGGTCTGACTACTGCTCTCTCCATGATAATCTACAGGTCCATCAAAGACAACATCAGCATGTGGACAGCACTGTTCACTTTCAGCTGGACGGGAACAGTGTGGGGAGTGTCCACCATGTTCCTGCTCCAAGAGCCAATCGTCCCACTGGACGGGGAAACCTGGAGCTATCTCCTTGCCATCTGTCTGTGCTCCACTGCAGCCTTCCTGGGGGTCTACCACGCCCTGGGCAAGTTCCACCCCGCTCTGGTGAGCACTGTGCAGCACCTGGAGATCGTCATTGCCATGGTCCTGCAGCTCCTTGTGCTGCACAGCTTCCCAGGCACTTGTGATCTGGTCGGGGCAGTGCTTATTTTGGTGAGTGTTTTTTTCCTTGCCTGTTATAAGCTTTCCCAGAAGGAATTAAGAAGGCAAGATTATCAGGAGATTGTGGATTTGTCCAGTAAATGAATGTCAGTTTTCAATGTCTGATTCTGGCTGTGACCATGTGGAAGTGACTCCTTTCAACTCCTGTGTCCAAGCCTAGTGGCCAGGCCCTCTCTCTACCATTTCACTTCTCAGCTGATGTAGCAATGTTGGTATTTCCAGGCTCCCGTGCCAGGTGGATTTGTTCTGCTGCACACAACCATTTTGTCATTCCCAAAGAGTAGCACAGCCAGCACAGGCTGGCCCACTGAAATGCGGGCCAAGCTCTTCTTGACCTTCTCTGGATAAAGCAATACAGAGGGACTCAAAAGTGACTCTCATTTATGTGTGCTGTGGTAGTAGGAAGATGAAGAGCAAAACCATTAAAACAGTCAAACCAAATTGTCATTTCCTCTGTAATGCTTCTTCAGCTTTGGCTGTCATATTCTAAATGGAGCAATGCTAAGTTTCTGTGGCTAAAACTTGCATTTCCTGTGCATATAAATAAGTCAGTAAAGCTTTTTGTGCTTTGTGGCTAAATTTCTGGCTGAAACAACACAGGGAGCCCACATGTCCTTTGTGAGAAAATGAGCCCCAAAAGCTGAATCTCCAGTTGTGCCACAGCTGTGACAAGTCCCCAGGAACTGTAAGGTCCATAACAGATTAAAGATCTAGCCCTGCAACAGACCAAAATCCCTTCTATGGAACCACTTTTTCTAAAGGATGTTTTGAGTATTATCCAAGGGAGTGGAAAAAATGGAGAAATAAAAGAATGCATTTGAGATGGAGGTGTGAGCAGCATGGTAATACTGACCAGCCTGGCAGCATCAGTGACTGTCACTCAGGGTGCCTGGGTCCTAAAGCTCCAGGAAAACATCAGATTTGCCAAGAGCTCCAGGGTTTTATGAGCCCAAATAGTATTCCTGGCCATTCTAATGTGTGGCTGTAAAGAAAAAGGCCAGCACCTGTGTCCATGGGCTCTGTGCCAACCAGGCCCTGCAGGCACCTCCCACTCCAGCTGCCTGTGCCTCTGTTCTGTGACATGAGCATTTTCTGAGGGAAAAGGCATCACTCAGATGGCTCTAACCAGTCCAGCTTCCCCCATAGAAAATACATTTTACTTGTGAAAAGAAGCAGCAATTACTTTTATTCCTATGAATACTTAGGGAGATCAAGTTCCCTGACATCAGCCAGCCCAGATGGCAACGCTCCTGATCCGTGTGACACTTGTGTCCTCCAGTGCTGGTGATGCCAGAGACCCCCTGGGCCATGCAGGGGTCCCTCAGGTGCTGGCACAGTCACATCTGCCCCGACAACTGTTTCCTTGAGGAGCAGGTGGAGCTGGCAACAGGAGCTCTGCCCCCTGTAGGAAGGACAGAAGAAAAGGGGAGCAGGTAAAGCAAAGCAGTGCTGGGAAAGCTCTGTCCAGCCAGAAGTCCCTTTGACAGCTTAGGGCAGAGCAGTTCCAAGCCCAGAATCCTGCTGTGCTTCTATCAACTCCTCATTTCACTCTGGGGCAGATGGTCTTTCTTCCTCTGGCTGCTCAGGCAGCGGGAAAGCTTTCTTTGTGGAAAGCAACCAGGTCATGAGGCTCCTCCTTCCATGGCTTCCACACCTGTCCCTCTGCAGGGACTTGAGCTCTGAGGCTCAGCTGTGCCAACACATACATGTGCAGGCACCCAGCTAGGTACATCTGGCAAGCCAGGGGCACTGGACAACAAGACTCTTCTGCAAAAGCCTCCACTGTGCAGCAGGGCTGAGTCCTGGGCAAGCCCTGGAGGAGCTGCCCCAGCCCCAAAGCAGCCAAGCCCTCTCCTCAGAACCTCCCCCTGCCACCCCTGAGCCCAGGCTGGCACAGGCAGCTCGCACCCAGGGGCCCACCCCAAGAACCTGAGTGGTGTCCGTGCAGCAGTTCAGGGGTCTATGGGGCCTGGTCCCGCTCCAGCTTCTCCACAGCCTGCACGAGGTCCTGCACAGCCCTGTCCACATCTGCCCGTGTGGTGCCACGCCCCACGCTCAGCCGCAGCGCATTCTGCGCCACCTCTGGGGGAATCCCGCAGCTCAGCAGCACTGGGGAGGGCCTGGAACACAGCCAGGAGGAGGAGATTGGACTCAAAGGCCGAGGAAGCCCCACACATCAGCAGGGAGCCTCACCAAGCCACAGAAGCATTCACGTCTGTAGATACACTCCAGGACACCTATCCCCTGCATAGCCCCCTGTTTGCTTTCCAGGGGTACCCAATCCCACTAGGCTTGTTGCCCTCTGGAGGATCTGGCTCTTCTAAAGAAGAGCCTGTTCCATGTCCCTGTGGGTTGGCAGCTCTGCCACATCCACAGGGCATTGCTCTAGACCAGGCCAAAAGCACCCACAAGTCCCCATATCCCCTAAAGAAGCCATCTGGAGACCCAAGCAGGGCTGGAGCAGGTGAGCCAGGCACACACAGACACAAGGCAGGCTCTCTTCTGGTAGTGCCAGGAGTTCAAAAGTGCTTCCAAGCTCAGGGGGATAACCAAAGCTGGGAAGGACAAACTCCTTCCAAGCAGCAATTCTACCTGTGTCTCCTGCAAAAATCCCTTTCATAGACCTTCAGCCCCTCTGGAAAGCTCTGTACCTTCTTTGTTCCAGGTGATGCTGCCCAAGCCACCCACTGTCCCTTTCCCTGTCTTGTTTCCATCCCTCCCAACTCCTGTCCTCTGGGAAGACACCCAGGGGCTGGAAAAGCTGTCTGCTCACCGATCCCCCTTCTCAGAGTGGCAGGCAGCCCCGACGCTGGCGAGGAGCACCTTGCAGTGAGCCAGCACCCTTGGTCCTGCAGCACAAGCAACACAAACACAGCTCTCCCACTGCCAAGGCTCTCTCCAAGGGCTGCTCCTGCCTCACCTCCCTGCCTGAGCCATGCCAAGTGCCCGCCAGTCTCAGCCACAGGTGCTGTGAGGGGCAGGTGCTTGGCTCTGTGTAACAATCACGGGACAGCAGTAAGATAAGAGCTACCTTGAAGGCCTGGGCCCAGGATGGAGAAATTACAGGTGTTGCAGAGTCGCTTGGAGCCCTTAAAGTGACTGTTGAAGCAAATCCTCTGCTTCCCAAAGGAGGCCTGGAGAAATCAGAGGGCTGTGAACCTCTCTGGGTTTCAAGCAGCTCTGTCCTTATGAGGGGGTGGGCAGGGCCAGAGGGACACATCCAGCCTGCTCCAGGCCCCACATCCTGCAGCCTGAGACTGTGGGAAGGGACCACACGTGCTCACCTCCAGCGTGGCCTCCAGGTAATCCCGGACATCCCGCATATGAGCCTCATAGGCCTCCCAGTTCTTGTTCACTAACTCCGCAGCCTGAGAACAAACAGACAGGCTCCATCAGTGACCCTTGGAACTCTCCCTCTGTGCATGGTCCCTGGGATGGGAGCCCAGCGTGGAACAGCCTCTGCAGTGCCAGTGTCCCCTCTCAGTGCCCTGTGCCATGTGAGCTGGGTGACTGTCAGGGCTGCAAACCCGCAGCAAGTGTGCCAAAGCACCTCCTTCAGCTGGCATCAGAAAGCCCCACCACCTTTCCCAGCGCTCCCTCCCTCCCACAAATCCTGAGTTTGTCCCTTCTGATGACCAGGGAGCACAAGTGGCTGTCTCTGTGCTGGGTCTACACCACTCACCCCTGACCATTCCAACTGACCTGGCCAAGGCCGGCAATCATCGGGGTGTTCTCAGTGCTGGAAGGGAACAGGGATCAGTGAGTTATTTCTCCAGACCAGAAACCCAACCTTGAGACACAGACATTCCCTCATGTGACCCCTCACAGATGGCAGGGGCTCCTGGAGACCTCTCTGAGGTGGCTGAGGAGGCAGTTCCACCCTGAGGTTACACGCTTGGCAAAGCCTGAGCTCCAGGGAGTTTCCATGCATGGATCCATTTCTCTGCCGTGCTGGGTTGCTCGCCCCAGGGCTGGCAGGTGATACAGCTGCCAGCTCAGCTCAGACAAGGCAGCCCATGTGGCCTGGCCACCAGCCAGGGGCCCAGCTCTCCAGGTAACTACCTGCCCCCTTACCCTGGCCGGAAACTCCTCTCCTGTCCCCCTCCAAAGAGCATGGGGTGCAGCGGGGTGGCGGTGCCAGGGCTGCGGATGTACAGCGCTCCAATCCGTGGGCCGTGGAACTGTGGGGACAGCCACAGTGACCCTGGGGACACTGACAGCGCTGACAGTGCTTCCTGCCCTCCTGCCCAAATCTGAGTGCCCTCCAGTGCTGGCCCCTGCCCATTACACAGGCACAAGCCATTACAGAGCTGCTCCCCATGGTCAGTCTCCTGCCCCCCAGCCCAGACAGGTTCCACAGGAGTGAAGTCTGTCTGCAGAGCACCACCCAGCAGGAGAACTTTGGCTACTGTGAGGTACCAAGCTGCGTGGGGCACACAAAGTCCCCCTGGCACCCCAGCAGAGATGTTACACAGGGTGATCAGCAGCTGGGCCACACGAGCAGGGCCACACCTTGTGTCCCACGATGGTCAGGTAGTCCACGCCCAGCTCCTGCACGTCCACGCGCCCCTTGCCAATCATCTGTGCTGCATCCGTGTGCACCAGGATCCTGGGCAGACCCTCTGCTGCTCGGCGCCGGTTGAGGCCACAGATGCGCTGGCTCAGCTCTGCGACGGGCTGGTGGCAGCGGTGAGGGTCTGCATCCCTCCTGCTGCCCTCTGTCACCACCTCTTTGCGAGGGTATCTCTGCCCCATCCCCCTCTCTGCACACACTCACCATGATGACCCCGGTCTCGTTATTGGCCAACATGAGGGAGACCAGGCAGGTGTTTGGCTGGATGGCGGCCAGGATATCGTCCACCTCTGCCTGCCCGCTCCGTGGGGACACAGGCACAAAGGTGGCTTCTGCAGGCCAGGAGACAAGCCCTGAGGCTGGCTGGGTAGGCTGTGAGCGCTCAGGGCTGCATGTGCCCCACTGAGCAGGGCAGGAGTGTGTGGGCAGCGGGAGCACAGGCACAGAGCAGGGAGGTGACACATCCAGCCTGGGGCAACATGAGCAACCACAGGGGGAAATGGTGCCCTTCTCCAGGGGGAGAAAGTGGAACATCACAGAGCATGCAGGGTCTTGCCCTCCTCCAAAAACACCAGCAGAGACAAGTCCCCCATTCAAACCTCATCTCTGCCTGTGCCACTCACCTGCCAGGCCCTCCCTCCCCAGCTGCTCCAATGGCAGGCGGATGGAGTCGTGCTCTACGCTCGATGTCACGATGTGTGGCATGCCCTGGCTGTCCCCCGTCCCACGCTGGCTCTCGTGGAAGTGCCTGTAGGCAGTGTGGATCACCATGTTGTTTGCCTGAAAGAGGGAAGCAGATGGAAAATGGAGGCTCAGAAGGAGCACAGTGCCCTTCAACCCTACCCTCCGCATTGCTGCTTGCTGGAGAGGGGGTGGCGGGCAGGGATTCCCAGGAAGGGGGTCCCCCCTGCTCCCACCTCTGTGCCCCCTGAGGTGAAGACGATGTCCTCAGGGCGGCCTCCTAGCATCTTCGCCAGGCTCTCCCGTGCACTGCTGATGAGCTCCTTCGCCTTGCTGCCTGCAGGACCAGATCTAACAGCTCCTGTGGGCTCTTGTCACCACGGGGCCCAGCCCGAGGAGGCAACATGGCCCATCCTGGTCCCTACCTGCGGGGTGGGAGCTGCTGGGGTTGCCCCAGGCCTGGCACATGGCATCCCACACAGCCTGGGCCACCTCGGGGGCCAGGGGGGTGGTGGCGTTGTAGTCCAGGTAGACCCTCCTGTAGGGGCAGGGGCAGATAAGCAGGGCTGGGGGGCACAGGGGGGAGGAGCACGGGGCAGGGCAGGGCCTCACCCCTCCAATGAGTCACACTGCGCCTCCGCCGGCTCTGTCCCCGCGCCCATCACTGCTGTCACTGTCACTGTCACCGTCTGGCTGCCGTCACCAACCTGGCATCGGGGGTTACAGACATGTGGCTGCCCATGGGGGACCAGGCACCTGCCCTGCCTGGGGCACCACAACAACCCATCNGCCTGCCCCACAGCCAAGGCACCCACCAATCAGCTCCCTCCCGCCTGCCCACATCCAAGGCACCCACCAATCAGCTCCCTCCCGCCTGCCCACAGGCAAGGCACCCACCAATCAGCTCCCTCCTGCCTGCCCCACAGCCAAGGCACCCACCAATCAGCTCACTAGCCGCTGCCCCCTCAGGGCACTGACCAATCAGCTGCCCCGCAGTAACGGCTCCGTCACCCCGCTCCCCCGGCCGCGCCGCCCAATCCGCTGGCGCCAGCCCATTGGCCGGGGTCCCGCGCGGGCATGGAGCTCCCGTTGCCCCCGGCGGGCGGTGCGCGAGCCCCCTGTCCCCCGTTCCCCCCCCACGTCGCGGCGGGTGTCACTCACTCGCTGCTCACGCGCGGCCCGAGTCGGAATGGGCGTGGCTCGCGAGCAGTGCGCTTCCGGCGCGCGGGGGTGGGCGGTACTTCCGGGACGGACGCAAGGCCAGGGAGCGGCGGCGCTTCCCCTCGTCAAGATAGCGGCGGCACCGTCGGTGCGGTTCCCGTGCCGCGCCCCGCGCAGGCTCCGCGCCGCGCTCCGGCTGCCTGCCTCGCTGTAATTGACAAGGCGAAGTGCAAAACTCAATTAAAGCCGAATTCCCGCACGCAGACGCGCCGTATTAGGCTCTGGGAGCCGCTCCGAGGAGCGATAGGCTCGCGGAACAGGGGCTGGGATGGGCTGGGCTAACGCAGCCGTCCAACAGCGGCGGAGCGCCGCAAAGCCCCGCGTCCCATTGGCCTCAGCACGGCTTACATCGGCTTGTTTCTGCTGCGTGGAAAAAACTGCCTCGTTTGACACATTCCTCTCTTTTCGTCCTGTTTTTCAGATTATGTCGTAACCACAGAACTACCGAGCAGTGATGGAATCACTGGACACTGAGGTGAGGGCACGGAAGACCCTGGGGACTGTGGAATACGTGGAGTCTTCGGGCTTCGCGCAGGGGGTGCTGCCCACCAAGAAGGATGTGGTGCAGAACATGCTGTACCTGCTGCAGCCCAAGAGGGCTGGCCAGGCCCAGCGCTCCAAGGAAGATGCAGCCCAGCTGCTTGCAGAGCACCTGCAGGAACACTGGCTGGTCTGCAACCTGCACACCATCGCCACGCAGAACATAAAGAAACTCATCCTCAAAATGTATGAGGAGTTCACCCGATTGTACCAGACCAGGAAGCAGAGACAGAACCAGGCTTTTTCCGAGCGAGCCGACAGATTCAACGAGAGTTCAGAGAAGCTCTTTGACGTGTTTTGTACAGACACACAGATGAGGGATAAACTGGAGGAGTACAGTGGGATAAAAATGACCAGCATCGAGTGGAAGTTTCTGGAAGATCAGAGGAATGAGAGGAAAATGTACTACGAAGATTTCACAGAGAAGCAGGAGCTGAAGATGATGGAGAGAAGGCAGAAGATACAGTGTCTGGAGCACTTCAGGAAGCTTGCCAGGGAAGAGAAGGAGAGCAGCAAGGCAAAGGAGATGAAGTACAAGGGCGAGGAGCAGTCGGATGAGGGCACAAGCGTGGACGAGCTGTACCCTGTGGAGGAGGAGAATGGTGGCGCCCCGGCCTTCTCACTGCGGGGCCGGCGGAAGCGCCGCTGCACCGCAGCCGCTGCCGGCACTGACCTGCCCCTGGAGGGCGAGCACATACGGATGAGCATCCGCAGGGTCAGGCCTGGCTTCTACGAGACTGTGGAAAAGGTGAAAAACTGCTAGCGCCCGCCGCAGAGAGCGGGCAGAGCTGCTGGAGTACAAGGTGGCAATGCACACGTTAGGCAAGTTTGAAATCCCACCATCCATTGGAAGTGATTGTTGTAGATCCTCAAGCCAGAGCTCAGGAACATGCTGCCTCCAGGGAAGAGGGCTGGGATGATGACAATGACAGCAAGGACTAAACCATATGGATTTGGAAGGATGAGCTGTCAGCAGCCAGCGATGCCAAGGCTCAAATGCAGCGGATGATCCAAGGTTACGTAGCGCATAAGCCTCTTCTTCCAAGGTCCTGTCTGCATCCGTGGGGTTTGGAAGTCTCTCAACATTTCTGAGCCAGGGGTGGCCTAACAGCGTGAATCAGGACACGGATTTACTGCAGGGTGATAACTTGGACTTGTTGCTAACAGAAAATCCCTGTGCTGAAGAGCCCTGGCTGCAGTGGGGGTGAAAGATGCTTGGCCTCTTCCTGCGGGAGCTGGCGTTTCTGCCAGGAAGGAAGTGGGTTTGCAGCGTGTGTCACCAGCCCCGGAGAGGCATGCTGTGCTTTTGGAAAGAGACTGCTCTCCTGCTTGAGGAGCAGGCAGAGAGCAGAAGACAGTGGAGTGCTTTGGCTGTTAAAGCATTGGTGATTCTGAATGTTTTATTCTAGATTCTATTTTACCAACGTTTCCTTGATCAGGATAAACCTTCCCGTAACTGGATGAGTTTTATCATGAAGTCCCTAATCTAGGATCTGGGGTGTGAATTCTAAATGAAGTGGTAATGTTTTATCTTTGGGGGGAGGGGGTTAACATAGGAGAAAATGCAAATTGCATTATTTAGTTTTAAGATGAGAGTAATTTTATAAACTGTTATACTGCCTTTTTAGGACATAGGGAAGAATAAGCCTTCCCAGGTGTAGCTGTGGTGTTCACAGCAGCAGGCACCAGATCTGGGCTTGCTCTTCCACCCCCGAGGTGGTGTATGTAGACCAGCAGGGGGGGAGATGGTAGTTTTCCACCCGGAGGTTGTTTGAACAAAGCATGACCCTCTTGCCCACGTACATCCTGAGCAGTGACGTATCTGTGACTTTTTTAGTTAAGAGTTGCTTTACTGGTTTTTAAAGGTGAGAGACTTGAACTTCCAGTGAAACCCAGTGCTGGAGATCTCTCTGGTGAGATGCCCAAACCTTGCCAGACCACACTGAAAATGGAAAACCCCCAAGTCTCTATTTGTCCACAAAAGATCAGTGGTAGAAAGAGCGCAAACTTGCCTGGTTTTAAAATTTACCTTCCAGTGTGAATGTTGGTTTCCCCACTCCAGTATCTCAGCTTTTCCCTGTTTCTTTCCTCTCCGTCCTGCACATCATTTACTGACGTTAACTCGTGCTCTTTCGTTCTTTGGCTTTTGCTCCCTTTAACAATAAATGCATGTACGAATAATTTTGACAGTTCATTTACTTTTGATGAATCAGTCCTCGGACTGCTTTGAAGTCCTGTGCCAAAGGAGGAATGAAACACAGAGCAGCTGCTGGTCCCCTGGGACACGGCGGCCCCGGCTGGGCTGCCCAGGCGGGCTCCAGCCTTGGCCACCTGGCACAGATCTGTCTGGCTGTGAGCTGCGTGTCCCTTCTCAGGGACCGTGCTCCTTACTGCCGAGGTCCTTGCTCTGTGTCTCTGACAAGCTCTTCATGGTAAGTCGCTCCAAAGTATTTAGTGCCCGCCGCGTGCTCTGCACCACTCGTAGTTTTACAGGTTTGGTAGCAGCACCCTTGAGCCTCCGCTGCCTGAGGCTTCGCAGCCTCCCTCCATCTCCTCTCTATGACATGCTTCACTGACCTCCCCATGCAAATTATGTCACGTTTAAACTATTTGCCTTCCAGCCCAGAGGTGCTGGATTGAGCCTCTCACTGGGTCTCTACACCAGCAGCTCTGTTTCAGCAGGGAATATAGCCAAGCTCGGACCTCGCCAAAGTAGAAGTTTTTTAATAACTGCTGTAAGCCCCCTTTTTATTACAGATATAGCAGACAGTATAAATGCTTGTGTGTAAAGCAAATCCATTTGGGTTGGCTCAGATATGGAACACAGCTGTATAGTGCTTTATGATTTTCAGGGATTCAGGGAATTTAAGGTTGTCAGATTTGACTTCCTGTCTACCACAGGGAATTACATTTCATTCAGAAGCCCCACACTCAGTCTGCTGGTCTCATTTGACCTGACGTGTCTGACAGAAAGTCAAGCCGCAGGTGTCAGCATTCTGCTGTCCTCCTTGTTACCTATTTAGTGATTAATCACCTTCACTGTTTCAAAATAAGACAAAAAAAATCTGACCAACTTCTAGGCTGTGATTCTTTTCACGACATCCTTTACAGGCTGAGCAGAGTTTATCACATTAAAATCATATTTGGGTTTTTTTAACTGGGTTTGACTGTGGATAGAGCCAAAGCCTGGCTCTGTTTCTGCTGCAACAGGGGGAAAATTTCTAAATCATGTATTCTGGTATTCTGATTACTCTTCTTTGGGACCATGGTGCCTTTTTAATCAGGACAGTAAATCTTGTCCCAGGATTCTGTACTTTTGTACGTTAACAGTTGTTGACTTTCCTTTTTGGTGTGTCCCAAATAAATTAATATAACATACCTCTGGGCTTTTGTTTCTTCTTTCTAAAGGGGGAGGAAAGAGGAAACTGAAGCTAAAGTAAACCTCTGCTTCAGCTCTCCTTCCCAGGCCCTTGCAGGAGCAGCTGGGATGCATGCAGGTGGAGCTGCTCCTGTCCAGACCATGTGGGGTGGTGGTAGGGAAGTTGCAAGAAATGGGAATCTGGCACAGGGGCCCACATGGAGCCCTTTTTTTCAAAGATGCTGGAACCTGGAGCAGCTGGAGGTAAGGGGAGAGGAATAAAATCTCTGCACATGGTGGCAGTGTTTCATGAGGACTCTGTGTGCCTTAGGCATGGTGGGATTGGCATCAGAGACAAAGGTGGGGCCTCCCTGCCTTTCTGATGTGATCCTATGCATGAATGTTCCACTGCTGCCTGTTCTCTCCTGACTGTGGTTCAGGGATGTTGTTTGAGATGAGTGAGGGGCAGCTGTGTCCAAGAGACACAGCGATGGTTTGCACCACAGGACTTCAGCAAGGAAGGGAAAGTGGAAAGGAGGAAATGCTGGAAGGGGCGTGTTTGCATCAACGACTTTTGCAGGAGGGAATCAAGGTGCATCCCAGGGGCTACAAATACTTGTGCTGGATGCTGAATCACTGATTCTACTGGGTATTTGGGGAGGAACATTGTCAGCTTTCGCCCCTTGAGTCCTTTTGGTTTCTGCAGGGGGAGCAATAGAAAGGAGAGGGCATCCTGAAAGCCCTGCACCCCAGCCTGGGGCCCTGACAGCCAGGCAGGGCACATGCCAGCAACAGGCAAAAGCTGCCTTTTTGCAGCCTTTACAAGTTCCTTAGAGCTGCCCAGGCTGGCCAGAGTGAGGTTGTACAGAAACACCCGCCTGATTTCCCAGCATGGACGTGCCTCCCCTGGCCACTGCTCTGCCTCCTGCCCCTCTCGGAAAGGGGAAGGAACACAAAAAAAACAACCCAAAATGCAAATCATGGCACTACTGAGTGGGCTGGATGTGGAAAACAACGTCTGTGACTCAGCACAGAAAGAGTCACAAAGCTGGAATTTAAAACAAGTCCAAGCCCAACTCTGTGGGCATATGGCTCATGGAGTGTTGGGCAGTGCCTCCCCATGAGGGAGCTGGATGGGCAGGTGGAAGTGCCAGGGCCTCGTCCTAGACCAGCTGTGCCAGACAGCTTAACACAGCGTGACAGTGATAAATTCTGGCACTGCAGGTGGGATGCTGGGGAAAACAGCGTTCCTGGGAAGAGTGGAGCAGACCTATGAGGCTGTGTCACAACTGTGCTTGTGCTCAGCACCAGTGGCCGGGCTTGGGCAGAGCTCCAGGAGGGGAGATGAACTTCCTGTGTCACCTGACATCCACGTTTTTTGCCATGGTGGGGGATGCATGGCACAGGTGGTGGTGAAGCCATCCCCACCGTGGCAGAGCTGGACGCAGAAATCTTGGCGTGGGGCACAGGAACCCGGCATGACAGCTGCCCTACCCCCATCCTATGGCTCTCACTGCCTCCACAGGAAAAATCCCCCTGAATGCTGAAAGAAGCTGCAGGGTGAGCCTTTCCAAGGGCAACCACATTAATTTATTAACCAGACACGTGTAAGGGTATTTCCTGCTCTCACCATGGGTGTTGTCTTGTTATTCTTCCTGAGTTTCTTGACAGCAGATGCTTCCTCCTGGCACAGCTTTGGAGCCAGCAGATACTGCTGCAGTCTTTTAAGACATAGCAATGAAAGTTCCTCCCTGTATCCCCTTGTGCTGTCCAGCAGTGTCCCCTCTTGCACTGTGCTCTGGTCCTGCTCAGGTCAGGGTTTGCTCTGGGGCCTGGGGACAGCTGTGCACAGCCACAGTGCCCCTGGCAGAGCCTGCTGGGCAGCCCAGACACACCTGCAGAGGGAGGGAGGCTAGAAATTGATCCTGGGGAAATCCAAACGTCTGGGAGTTGGAGTAGGAGCTGTTGTGCTTTCTCTTTCCCACCTGCCTGGTACAGAGCAGGCAGGCCCCCAGACTTTCCTATGCCAGATGCTTTCAAGGAGCCAACTTCTCCCTGGCTCCAAGCTTTTTGCAGCTCCATATGCTCAGTTTTGGGAAGTGGGTATTGACAGAGCTGTGGGCTGCACCTGCCCAGGTATTCCCTGGGCACACACGTGGCACTGCCAGGGCTCTGGCAAGATGTTTGCTTGTTCGGCATCCTCAATTGTACCCCAACACATCTTTTGTGGAGTTTCTTTGTGTGTCAGTGCTTCCTACTGCCCCACAGAAGCTGCCCACAACCTCAGAAGATCAGTTTGCTTAATTAGCCCAGTCTCCAGCAGCATTTTATATCCTTTTGCAGGCTAATGTGCCCCTAAATCACTCACATCTTGGCTCCTCTGTCTCTGGAATGCATTCATTATGTGAGCACCCAGACAGTTCCTCCTGCAGTACCCTGCGTTTCTATATTGAGACATACCACATTGTCCATGAGAGATGCTGGGAAGGGAAGTGAGCAGTGCGGGGGGAGGACATACTCAAAGGCACCCTGACTCTCGTTGCCATCACACCCACAGCTGTTGGGCGCTTACTTCCCACATGCTCCTGCAGCTGAGTTTCTGGATGAGAGAAGCAGGTCTTGCGGAAAGTCCAGAAATTTTGGGAGACGCCTGGGTGACCGCAGATGGGAGAGAGGTGGGAGTCCCTCGCAAGGACCTCACTGACCCCCTCTCCCTGGTCACCCCGGGGTGGTCCCTGCGGGTTGGGTGTCCTTCACCAGCGGCAAAGCCGACCCTACGCTGGCTGCTGCCGCCCGGAGCTGGGGAGGTGCCTGACCTCAAGCCCGGGGCTGGGGCGGGGGGATAAGCCCAGCGCCGCCGCCCGCGCGGGAGGGACGGGTTCAGGTTACGGCCTCGTACAGAAATGAGTGGGGCCGCGGGAGTCCAATGAGGTTTCTGGTGCCGCGGCCAAGGTGTATTAAAGGGGAGTGCACGGGCGGCTGCGGGCTCCGGCAGTGTCCCTGGGCATGGCGGGCCCGGGCAGCGACGGGGACCTGCGGCGCCTGCTGAAGCTGCACCGCACCGAGATTGCCATGGCAGTGGACGACGTCTTCCCACTGCTGCATGGCCTGGCTGACCACGATGTCGTCCCTGACCACATTTTCAAGGTGAGGCTGCGGAGCAGCACAGGACGGTCATGCCGTGGGGGCTGGGGCCAGAGGGCTGGAGGGCAGCCCGTGGGCCGTGGTGTGCCCGGCAGGAGACGCTGAGCCGGACGGAGCGGGAGGGCTCCCACCGCGCTTTCCACGCGCTGCTCACCTGGCTGCTGGGCCGCGACACTGCCGCCGTCCGAGACTTCTGGGCCGTCCTCTTCAAAGACTACAACCTGGAGCGGTACTCCCGGCTGCGGCCTCTCCGCGGCGCCTTCCCCAGAGGTAGTAGGGGGTCACCCCCGGGGGCTGACAGTGAGTAGGGGTGACAGCCAGGGTGCTGGTGCCTGCCCCAGTCCCTATTCTTCTTGCAGAGGTGGAGCTGGGGCGGCAGCGCCGTGGAAGGCGTCTCTCCCCGAGCCCCACGGCACCGGCCCCACACAGACCCCAAGGCAAGAGGAAAGCCCCTGAGGAGCGGGACAAGGCCCGGGCGGCACAGCCCACTCCACGGCACAGTGCCAGTCCTGGTATGGAGACCCAGAGCAGGATGGAGATGGGGCAGGGTGCTGCCCCCGAGGTATTGTGGGGTGCCCCCTGATGCCCATGCTCACAATGCTGCAGGGCCCCTGGTGAAGGCAAAGACTGTGAAGAAACCGGAGGGCACAGATACCCCCCGCACCTCTCGTGCCAGCGGTGAGTGCCGACACCCCCAGGGCAGCTTCTGCCTGTGTGCCCTGTTTGCCCACAGCCGTGGGCAGCGGGCTACACACCCCAGTGAGCCACTCCCCTGCCCGCAGCTCTCCAGGCAGTGGCTGCCTCAGTGCAGAGAGCGGTGGCTGTGGCAGGTGGTGAGGTGCCCGTCAGCCGTGGGGCCATCGAGGGCATCCTCATTAAACACGTGCTGGATCCAAGTAAGTACAGCTCAGCCCAGCCACCTCCTGCCCAGTTTAGTCCCAAATTCAGAAACCACCCTCAGGCAGGGCGAGGTGGGGAAGTGGAGCTGGAGCTGCCTCTGGCCTCTCTTGCAGGCAGCTCCAAGACAGGCAGCAGAGCTGGTGACAAGCCATATACCCCAACTGCCTGCGAGGAGCCAGAGGCCAGGAGCAGAAGTCACAGCCTGAAGCCCCCGGCCCAGCCCAAGGCATGACAAAGTGTACACACACCCCCCTCAGATGTTTTCACCCCCATCTTGTGCAGCTGTCAACGCTGTGGCAGGGGGTTGTTCCTGTATGGCATCATAGCCATGGCCTGGGGGTGTCCCCCAGTGCAAGCAGTGCCTCTCCAAACCCCTTCTTGTCTCACCAACAGAACAGGGAACCCCAATTGCACCCCCAGAGCCAGATGCAAGCAGCTACTGTCTACAGCCAGGACCCTGTGCCCCACCAGGTAAGCCCTGGATGTGACACCTGGCGCACCCCCAGGAGGAACTGTTGGCGTTTCCCTGGCATGTCTGTTTGCCCTGGCCTTGAAAAGGAAACACAGAGTTCAGCTACTGGGGGTGCACCACATTATGACCCCCAAGAAACAGGCAATTTTACCACCCTGAAAGGATTGGTATGTTTGGTGCAGGGTGGGTGATGCAGGGGGAGAGGGCAAGGGGGGTGAAAGACCTTGCCACAGCCACGGCTTCAGCCCGTGAGGGTGGCAGTGACCCCCTGCCCACTCCCCCGGGGACAGGAGAACGAGGATGAGTGTGCAGCATGCGGTGATGGTGGTGAGCTCATCTGCTGTGACGGCTGTCCCAGAGCCTTTCACCTTGCCTGCCTGGTGCCCCCGCTGCCCCACGTCCCCAGGTGAGTCCCAGGGCACACAGGGATGCCAGTGCCCCCTGCCGTCCCTCACTGCTCTGTTCCCACTGTGCAGCGGGACATGGCGATGTGGCTCCTGTGTGGAGAATGTGACGGAACCAGGCCAGCTGCTGGAGGCAGATTTGCCTGTGGAGAGACCCCCCGAGATCCTGGGGGAGGCGGCACGGGACACCCAGCCGGGTGGAGCGGAGGGGAGCATCTGCAGCCGCTGCTGCACCCGGATCCCCACTCCCCACCACTGTCCTGCTCCTAGTGGGGACCCCAGGTGAGTTCCCCATCACACCCCACATCCCAGCCTTAGTTCCTCCCTGGGGGGTTCTGCCCTCATGGTCTATGTCACTCCTGATGGTATAGGGGGCTACAGCTGTGCATGTCCTGCACGAGCACCCTGGACACAGGCAGTCTGGGCACCACCACAGCAGCTGGAGACCAAGTGCTTCCGGCAGCCAAGGTCAGCACAAGCAGTGCCAGAAATGGGGTGGGAGAGGAAGAGTGGGGCCTAAGGGGAGCAGGAAGGTGGAGGTGGGTCAGGCAGGGTGAGGGATGGGCTGACACCACGTAGAGCCAAGTTAGTGAAGCTGTAATGGGGGAGCATGAGCTGGGCCCACACCAGGTGAGGGACTGAACATGAGTAGCAACCCTGACCAAAAGGTGAGCAGGCTGAGGGCAGCAAGAGAGCTGGCAGGACATCTCTCCATGCACAGGCAGAGGATGGAGCCCTTGGCAGTGACCCTGTGCTGAGCCGGGAGGAGCTCGATGCGCTACTAGGTGAGGTAAGACTCTGTGTAACACCAACAGGCAGATTCCATGCAAAGGGGACCACGTCTCTGGTGTGGCCCACAGGGTGACATGGGGCTGTCGGTCAGGCAGCATGTGCGTGGACAGAGGGGAAGGATGTGGGATGGGAATAGAAAATGACTGGGGCTGTCCCACAGAGCACGTGGGATGGGATCTTGCAATGGGCGTTCCAGACCATGGCACGGCCGCTCGCAGAAACACAGGGACTCATCGCCTAGTGCACAGACTAAGCAGCAGACTCCACAATCCAAGCCATGAAAAGGCAGCCTCTGAGACACACGTAAAAAAACAAGGAAAAAGGCATCATGAAAGCACAAAAAAGTCACCAAATAAAACAATGACCATCAACAGAACATCAAAAAATGACACAGACAGAGGAAGACGAGAGGCCACATCCAGTGACACTCAACAGAGAAAAAGAACACTGAAAATGTACATAAACAACATGCCAGAGTAAAGACAATAAACAGAACTTTAAAAAATTTAATAAACCAAGATATGAGAACAAAAACTTTCTTATTAAAAAAAAAGGAAAAAAAGAAAAAAATACAACTATAAACAAACCCAAAAGGAAAAGGGAAGTGGACAGAAATCTAATACTTGTCAGCACAGGAATGCAAAAGAAGCCTACAGCACCCG
>VXBC01000490.1:450320-498664 GCA_013399945.1 Ploceus nigricollis | reverse complement strand
AGAGCAGCCCCCTTGCCTTCTCTGCTCTCAGGCTGAGCTGGTTGGGGTTGTGCAGTGAAGGGACTGCCAATGCCAGCAGGCCAGCAGAGTGTTTTTAGTGTCAAGGGCAAGAGGGGCTGTCAGGGGGTGGTGCCACGGGCCGGGAGCAGGGTGGGGTTGGCTTGGGGCTGAGGTCGGGAGGCCAAGGAGTGGGCAGCCATGAAATGTCCCTGTCAGCTGTTGAGACCAGCAGCCTGCTGGGACCGCTCAGCAAGGGGGAGTGCCGTGTTTTTTGGGGCGCATGTGTGCACAGCACCAGTGGCACGTGTGGGACAGCTGGGGTAGGCAGCGCACAAAGGGGTCTGGCAGGGCATGATGGCAGCACGGTGGTTGCTGTCAGGTGATTGAGTGGAGCCTGGCTTTATGGCAAGGGTTTGGAGGGGGTCCCAGGTTCCCAGCTGAGATTAACTGTGCCTTTGGCCTTCTAAGCAGTGCAAGAACAAAGATGGCCCCAAGGAGTGACTTTCATATTCTGACGTCTTTTGGGCAGCAGGGGTTTGCTGCAGAGATTGTTCCACCCCACCTTCCTCTCTCCCCTCCCACTCTGGATCTGTTCCCAGGATGGCAGTATAAAAATTGGACATTTCTGGGTCAGTTCTAGACAAAAATGTGAGGGGCAAACTGTCTGGCACTGGGCTGGCATAGGGTCCCCTTGGTCTCAGGAAAGAGGAAAGGTCAGCAAATGCTTTCTGCCCTGGGACACGTCTCAGTCTGAACTACAGCTGGGAATGCTTCACTAAATTTAGCCATGGACTGTCACCTTGAGAGAATGTGATGAATGCTATATATACAATTGAGAAGGAAAGTTTACATCAGTAGTGTGTTTCGTCTAGTGTACAGACTGCAAAGGGACTATAAATGCCAGTGCTGGCTTTTTGTTCTCAGAATTTTTCTTTGGGAGCAGCTGCTGGATGTTTTGAAGGGCTTTGGGATCTGCAAGAGTGAGAGGGTAAGACGGTATGCAGAGCTTGAAGGAAAATACAGATATCCAGGGAGCTGGATGCAGTTCAGTGGGTACGAGTTACATGTTGAGCAGCTGATGGCACAGAAAAGTTTCTAAAAGAGAGGGGCTGTTCTGCAATTGCCTTTTCTTTTGTAGCCTATTAACTGCACAGCCAACAATGAAATGATTCTTCTTCCTTCCCTGCTACATGCAGGATCACATTCGCTCAGTCTCCAAGAGCCAGGATGCACAGCAGAGCTCTTCCACGAACTGCTCTCACACGGATGGGGCCGTGTCAGGAAAGTGCTTACCTTTTTCCTGGGCACTGTCAGCACTCATGAACACAACCACACGATGGTGGTGTTGACTCGCAAAAGGACACACACCGAGCACAGCTCGAAACCCCCCCAAGCCCAGAGCCAAGTTGGAAACGTCCCTGCTCTCAAATCAGCGGTGTCAGGACAAAAAGATTTCACTGATCTTCCTCTTCCAAGTGCAAACCCTTCTTTGTACCACACTCAAACAGCAGCATGAACTCCTTTGCCTTAACCAAGCTTTTCACTCTCGCAGAGTCCGGCCACAAACTTGAAAACATCTGGCAAAAATAGAGCTCAGAAAAGTGCCAGCTGAGAAAGCTCTTGCTGCCTGCAACTTCCAACTGCACCCATCGACCGACCAGCACACACCCTGCTCAGGGCTAGGTACCATCCTAGCCTTCAGTCTCACCGTCAGCATCCAAATGGAACGGCACAGGGAAGAACCCTATGAGCTACATTTTTGGAGCTGGGAGGCTCCATGCCTGGAAATGTTGCCAGCACTGCTATTTGTGTTTTTTTGGTCTTGGCCAAAACTGGGCATTACATTTCTTCCCAGAGCAAGGTGGTTTTCCCTTGACTGTTGGGATTACACACTGAGTGTCTAAGGGCTGTGCAGTCTTTTTCTCCCGAATGGAAGAGTGGGGGAATGAGGATGCTCCCAGCTGTCACAGACATGTGGGAACAGTCCAGTTCCAGTGAGGAATGTGGTGCCCAGTTTGTGGTGTGAGATGGTCTTTCCTATTGTTTAGTACTTAGAGCCTGTTGGGAATGCTGGCCTTGATTTGTCAAGAGCCAAGTAGCTTCGAAGTTTTTTTGTCAGAAATCCATACAGATGTTTTGCCTGGCTGTCCCAAGGGGAAGGAACAGCTTTGGAGTCGTTGAAGCCACAGGCTGTGGATGCACCTCCTGAAAACCAGTTTACAATTGTTTGTCTGACTCTGTCCCTACCCACAGCTTCCAGGGACCCTCCTGGTGTTCTGGATATTCCCAGAGGGGATATTACAACACCTGCTTTTTAAACCAGGGATTTCAAATGCAGTAAGTTGCTCGTATTCCGTGTGAGATGTCCCAATGGTGGGATGTGAGAGGGAACACCCCACGCTGCTATTTGACATAATCCAAACTGGAACTAGGGCTGACTGTTTTGGAGTACTGAGGCCACAAGTTCATCTTTGAACAGCATCCTCAGGGAATGCTGAGGCATCCCATGCCTGTGGCACTTGGCAGTACATCCCTGATGTGGTGCAAGAAGAGGATGGAGGAAGTTCTGAGTTAGTGGGAGGAGGTTTCTGGAATGGAATTGGGATAGGTGCTGATCATGTCATGGAATCATGGAGTGGTTTGGCTTGGAAAGGACCACAAAGACCACTGGGACTTTGTTGTCCCATTCCGTGGCAAAGAACGTGTCCAAAACTGCCTCCTTACCCTCATGGACAAAGTGAGTGTCTTCCATAGTGCTGTTTGTGGATGGGAGTGGCTGTAGGGAGCTCTGGCAGAGCACCTAGAGACCAGGTAAGAACAGCAATGGGATTGTTTTTGCTGCTACTGAATGTGGTTTTCTCTTTTAAGATGTTCCTCTGAATTATCTTTTTCACAGTATTTTCCTAGGGCTCATTTGAGGGTAATTCCAAGAATTTGAATATAGGTGAAAAACAGTGGAGAAAAAAATGTGCACCTCACCCATTTCTAGTAATTCCGAATTTCTTCCACAACACCCTTCTGGAGGAAACATGGTTAAAGAATAAAGATGGAGAGGAACAAGTGTTCTAAACCTCCCTGGCTCTCTGACAGGGCAAACCTTTCTCTAATCCCATCAGATGTCTCTGAGAAACTGCAGGATCATAAGGTTTTCCAGGAAAACAAAACAAGGACAGAGTTGAGGGAATAGGCTTCCAATTAATAACGATTTGATGGATGTAGGAATGATTTTTTTTAATGTTTGACACTCTCCTTTTTATCCCTGGAATAATTTTTAAATTATTCCTTTAACAAGTCATGTAAATTTGAGAAATTAAATTTGAGAGGAAATGATGCAAAATAAATGCAGGGAGACATCACAGAATCATCATGGAATCCCAGAAGGTTTTGAGTGTGAAGGGACCTTAAGAATCCCCTTATTCCATCCCCTGCCATTCCATCCACTAGTTGAGGTTGCACCAAGCCCTGTGCAGCCTTGGACACTTTGAAGGATGGGGCAGACACTAGGTCTCTGGGCTTTTGGACACAAGTGGAAATTTCCAGCATGGAACTAAGAGATCTCCTTTGTTCTGTTTGGCTCCAGCATGGCTTTGGGAGGCAGAGGGTGTGGAAACAGGAGCTTTGCCAGCTGCCTTGGGGGAGTCACTGATGCCCCAAAAACCAGCAAGGCAAACATTTGTGGTTCACCTCCCACTAAAGGAAGAGGCCAAGCCAGGAGTGGGAACGGACCACAGAGCAGGGATGGTGCCCAGGAGAGGGCTGACCATCCTGAAGGTCCCACCACTCAGTCACTGACTGAATCACTGAAAAACAGGGATCGAAGCTTTCTGATATTGGCCCATCCCTGTCTGCATCCAAATTCAACCCCAAATCAGTGTTTTTGTGTACAGCTGGGATGAGATGACAGCTGATGTTACTCCCCTGGGAGTAGCAGAGGGTCTGCAGCCATGAAGGGCCAGGCTGTTTTAAAACACGCTGAGGTACAAAGAGCAGGAGTAATTTCCTACCAGCTAACTTGACTTGGAAGCAGCATTCCAAACTTCTTTCCACATTTATTTTATCTCCTAGATGGCGATACCTAAAGAAGAAGGGGGTGGAGTGTTCTTAACAAAAGAAGAGCAAAATTCATTAGTGACAGAAGACTTAAAATTAAAATATGAAAAATTGAAGTATGAATGGAGGTGCCTTTAGGACACTTCCTGTTCCTTAGTATCTATGGGATTTAAATTAAGGCCTGAGTATCCAAATCCTGGTGCTCTGCAAGTGTTGTACAGCCAGGGAGGGAGACAAGAGCCTGGAATCTCTCCCCAAAAACTGTCTCCTGGTTTGTTTGACCAGGCATAGGAATAATAGTGTAATCCCTAGGCCTGTACTTAGGGAGAGAGGTTTATTTGTCTCCTGTGGGTTGGTTCAACATATTTTCAAAATGATGGAAAGTGTTTTTATTGAAATGCCAGAGGTGCCAAATGCTTTCCCCAGGCAGAGCTCAGAAGTGGTTAATGCCCATTTTCCCAATCTCTCCAGGCAGCAGCACTGGAGCACTTGCACCCAAGCATGCCCGAGGTGCTGAGTGCTGACAGGAGGCAAATCCAGGGAGTGGCCAGTGGGAGTTTGCCCTGCTCCTGGGATCCCGGGCAGGAGCAGCCGCGGGTGCCCCAGCCCCTGCCGCAGCTCCCGGTGCGCGTTCCTGTGCCAGGCCCTGCCCGCGCTCCCCGCGGCGTGGGGTGGTTTTTGTATTTTATTTCTTCAGTTATGTTCAGGTTGAGCTTGTCATCAAGAGATGACAAATTCCTTCCCAAGGGTTCCAAGTGACCAACTGAGCCCAGGTCGCAGAGTCCCAGAGTACCCTAATTTGGAATATTTTTCACTGGTGTAGGCAGGGAATTGGTTTTGAGAAGACCCAAAGCTAAAGGATGTGGGGTCTGAGGGAAGGAGAAGGCTTCTGTGTCAAATTAAAAACACGTGAAAAATAAATCCGTGGAACAGCTAATTTCCAATCCTGGACTGGCATTTCCAGTCCTGGACTGGTTTTTTATATATAAAAAGATTTTACTGCACCATGTCCATGGTGGGATTCCAGAAAACAGGAAGGGTATGGTCCTCTGGAAATGTTCCCAAGGAACCACGCTGACCTAATATCTGACTCCAGCCCAGAGGAAGATCTCTTCCCAACATCTCTGGCTGGTCTTGGTATGTCCTGATGGTTTCCATGCTGACACACAACAGGTTCCTCTGCCCAATGCGTTGGGAAGTATCCCCAAGGTGCCACAAAGAAAGGAGTGTCTTACAGATACAGAGTCTTGGGATTCAGGGGATAAAAATGGAGTTTTCAGTCTTTTACATCTCCCACTCTGCCAGCTTCAGCCTCAGGGAGACAGGGAGAGTCATAGATTTTACAGATCCTGGTCTCACTTCAGCCTTTCTGCAGGTACAGTTGGACAGGGAGTGGGAAGAAAACAGGTCAGGATGGATAGCCTACTTCCAGAAAATCATCATAATCCACAAACCATTAAGTGGAGCTGTAAGAACTTCCCAAAACATTCATTTCCCTGCGGACTAAGAGCTCAGAGTGGCACTAAATTGAAGTACAGGCTGGATCTGCCATGGACAGACTGTGGAAACCCCAGAAGTAAAAGCTACTTGGCCAATTCCATAAAATATTCCAAAACTAGGCTCCTGAAATATGACCATCTCTACTCTCACCTGGTGGTGGAAGGACGAGCAATGATCCTTCCTCTGATGGGTTTTCTGGGATCTGCAGTGAACTGCAATGGAAAACAACCAAAATCCAGTTATTTCCCACAATTGGAACAAAAAGGGGGGAAAAGGGACACAGGTGCACTCCTCCCACTCCTTGGGATCAAGCCCCTCCAAACCATCGTAAGAAGAGACTGAATGACAAAGCCCTGGGGACCAAATTGCTGGGGTTTATAAGAAACCTGATGAGTTTTATTTTGGCAATAAAGCCCAGTCAATGTTTGCCATCAGCCAGGTGCAGCAGCATCTCCAGGAGCCTGGCCAGGTGCATCTGCCTGGCAGAGAGCTCCTCCCTTTCAGGGTAATCCATGAGGTACAGGGCCATGGCACTGCCATGATCAGCAGCACGTACCTGGGAGAGGGCAGGCAGGAGCTCAGCAGCATTCCCAAGCTTGGTTAATGCCTCCACAGCCTCACCTGTCAGTCAGCATCACCAGGATTTTTAATGCCCTGCCTCAACCTGTTCCCATTACTCACCACACAAGAACACACAGCAAACCCCAAGAAATCTCCTATGGCCATGGAAGCCCTGCCCTGTGCCTGAACTCCTTTACTCCATTACAGAAATTCAAAGTAAGCTCCTAGCGTGTTTCTGCATGACAGCAAAGTAGGTGTACACCTACAAAACCATTCAAAGAGAGCTCTGTGCAAACAGCGGAGGACTTAAATTCGCAGAACTCATTCATCTTTGTTTTCTTTGAACAGGAAAACCACAAAAGGGAAAGGTTTTGATTAAATATATGACATCTGCTCTTTTTAGTTAGCTTCTCTGTAAGAAGGGATGGTGTGAACATACACACCATTACTGCAGGATATATACAGGATTGCATTTACAAAGATAATATCTTTAATGTGACTAATGCTGTACTCTAAAAGCCAGACCAGCTTTCAGGATATGCAGGCTGAAGCTTTGATCCTCAAGGCAAAATACAGCTTCAAACTCGTGATACAAGTTTAACTTGCACGAGTTAATCAATTATATCATCAAAGAGGTTTGTACCTGCAGCACAGAGAGGGAAGATTCAGTAAGTCATTAGAGAGAGGAAAGGTGAGTTCAGCAGAACACACAGGAGCTGCTGGTGGCTCAGGAATGGGAAAAATTATAACAGGGCACAGAACCAATATGTTTATCAACTCTCAAATTTCTGTGCAGCTTAAGAACTGTTCAAGTTTAAACAGTTCTTTATCTGAATTTAACTTTGAAAACCGGTGTTTGTATTTCAGTGAAACATTTCTGTGTCTGAAAGTGTCTCTTCAGTTTCATTCAGCTGGTCTCATAAAAGACATCATTTGACCCTCCAGTTTCTGTAATTATAGCAAGACCATAAAAACTTTTTGATTCAGTAAGGAAACTCACAAAAGAGAAAAAGAATATTTTTTATATTTCTACAAATAAATTCCAAAACCATAAATCAAACAAAACTTTAAAGCCTTAACTAAAGATGATATAAATAAAAAGAAGGCATGATATAAAGTGTCCTTCCTTTTCCAAAGTTGCCTGATCCAGGAGGCTGGTAATTCAAAAGGATTAGAAGCATCTCCCCACGTCCAATGGGATGAAGATGTTCAGAAGATAAATGTTGAGGAGATTTTTCTAGAGAGATAAAGTTCTGGGGAAAAAAACCCATTTATTTCACCTTTTAGTGCACATGGCACAACATCCTGGGATAGGTTCCTATCCCAGCTGTCCATTTATCATCAGTTATTTGACAATTAAAAACATTTGTTCCCACTTCTGTGGGGGATGGGAATACCAAGCAATGCAAGGAACCAGCCTCTCCAAATTTTTTTTTTCAGCTCAGATTCAGCAGGAAACTGGAAGTCACGGATCTCAGAGAGAAGGAAGTTTTTGTATTACAACTACAGATTCATTTATCTTATTTTTATATGAGAGTAGTCACTGATAGTAAAGTTGTGTATAAGATTCCTTACTGGGGGAGGGTTAATGATGTGAGAGCAACTGAAACATGGAGTTTTAAACCTCAGCATTAAGCAGTTCTATTATTAAAATTCATATTTATTCCAATCTTGTGCAATGCTTGTGACAGCTCAAAGAACTTTGATCTAAAACAAATTCTTACTTTAAATACTGCTGATCCTTCTGAGAAGGCAAATGAAACTGGGCTCACAGAAGGCTGAAGCACCCACTGTTTCCCAGAGTGAGGCCCCAGTAGAAGAGTTAAGAGAAATTGCATACAAAAGGCAAACACACAAGACAAAAGGTGTATTAGCTGCAAATTAGAAATGGTCACTTGTGTCTTTGTGTATATGTACAGAATGAGGCCGTTTGGGGGCACTGACCTTAGTAACTGGACAGTTATTAAATTAAAAACTAATCAGGTCAGTTCAACAGCAAGCCACCAATGTGACATGTCTCAACATTCTTTGAGTGGGCTCTTAGAGTCATGGACAGTGAAGATACTTCACCTTATGAATGCTTTCCCCAAAGTGGATGGTGAGGTGAAGAATGAAATGACAAGGTGGATTTTCATGAAGCTCAGCTTGGGAAACACAGCCTGAGTCTCAAATATCAGTGAAGTAAAAGATGCAGCAAGATTAGAATTATTTTAAATTAACTGGGTGGTTTTATTTGTATCATGAAAACTTAGGGTCAATGAAAAATTGGAAAAATTGGACCGCTGTCTTTGATGTACACAGGAAATGGTAGAGGCAGGGGTGGAGGGAGAATCAGCAAATAAGCAAGAACCTGAAAGTTTCTGGCACAACTTGGAATTAATCTCAGAACTTCTGGAGGCCAATTTAATACTCAAAACATCCTTTCCTTTTCTAGATGGCTTTTTCCAATGGGGGTTTATTTAAGCAATTAGATGGCAGGACTTGGGAGATTTTAATACCAGCAGCACTTGATGCCAGGCCAAGTTTACCCAGGTAGCTTACTTTATGAGGGGGAATTTGGTTTTGGTTTGGTTCATCTCTAGACAAGCCCTGATAGAAGAGCTTACAAGGGTCCAAATCTTATTAATTCCCAAAAGTTAAAAGTTACCTCCAAATGAAGTAAAACTTCAGTCCCCAAAATAATGTCACAGGTACCTTTACTATGCTTGAGAAGTCACTTCCAAATGCATATACTGAAATTCTGGCCCCATGCCTTACAACTGTTCACATTTTGCTACATAAGAAGCTCTGCACTTGCCAAACTGATTTTCTCAGTAAAATGAGAAAAGGCTGCACCATTTTCCCATTAAAAACATTCACTAGTTTCCCAGGTATGCGTGCAGCAGTTTCTTGTGTCTCTGCTAATAAAGTCTTAAGTGTGCTATAAGCATTTAATTCATTAGAATAGTGCATTTCAAGTTAAGCTTGCAATTTGAATAACTTTGTAAAATACCTTTTTCTTCTTTAAAAAACAGGTAAATATGGAGGAAACCAACACAGGCACCACCGAGAAGATCCTGATCTCAGCCAAGTGCCTCTGTGATCCTGGCCTGTGACTGGTATTTGAAACTGGCAGTAGCATTTGTCATACATGAAGACTGGCAGAAATAAAATATCACCTCATTTATGTGTTTTGTTTGCTTTTCCTTAGAAGTCTGAAGACATCTGCCTTTTGTGGTGTAGCTTTCAAAAGGCAGAGAAACAGTACATGAAAATCCAACGTGCCTGTCTCCACTGTAAGCACCCCTAATATGCTGAAGTTATTAAAAACATGAGCTCTGCTTTTACATCTACTGTCACCTGCAGAGATCAGAGCCTACACATACCTTACAAATTGTCACAGCTACACAAATGAAACTGCAAGTACCTGATCCTGACAGCTGTTTTAAGCAGGATTTGCAAAGCTGCCTCCCAGCTGAAATGCAGACCCATGTGAGCTCAGCCATCCATCACTGCTGCAGATGTGCCTGTGCTGCCTGGCACAGGAACTGCTCTGCTCTGCTCTGCCAAGGGCTGGGCTCTCTCTGCTGAGGATGGGAGCTAGTTTGGGTACCCCAAAATGTTCCTGCAGCAGTGCCAATGATGAGAGAGCAGCTGTGCTTTTTGCCCAGAAGTTAATGAATTAAGGTCTAACAGGACAAGGTGTGGAATTGGGTGTTATTACACACAACTTGCAGAGCCCAGAGACATTCAGAGGCTTCTGAAGCAATCAGTGGTAGAGCCTTGGGATGTTAAGGCTGTGCAACAAAGGTTTAGTGGGGAAGATGCTTAAGCTTTAAACATCAACACTAAACACCTGATAGTGATGGAAGCATGAACAACTTTCCTTTATTCCTTTCCCCTCTGAATTTACTTGTATTATACAGTGGGGCTAAAAAAAAAAAAAAAACCAAGGCAAAAACTGTTCTCCTAAGCTCTGGTCCTTTGTTCTCTGTCCCTGCCACAGTACATCTAAACTTGCTTTAACATACCTTCAGCTGGGTTCAGCTTTGCTGCAGATGTTGCCAAATGTTTCTATTTTAGACGATGCCTGCAAAACACACTGAGGTCTTCTCTGAAGCAACAGCTGCTACCTCAAGAAAAAGAAAAAAACAGGACCTGGTGGGGCATCCAGGCTGGTGTGTGTTGTGTATTTCCCATGGCTCTGTGTCTACAGAGAACATCTCCCAAGGAGGAAGGAGGTTTTTTGGTGTCTTTTTGAATCAAGCAAACAAAGGGATTTCCACTTTATGATCATCAGACATTCTTTTGAGATAAACAGGAGTGGATAAAGATCCTACATGCCTTTAAGCATAGAGAATAAAAACCACTGAGATTCTAAAGGTTTATAAATGGAAAACCATCACCAAGGAACCAAGAAGTCTGGCTCCCCCTTTGAACGCTGCTCTCAGCCTCAAGGAGACACATTTTTTCATTCCACTTTCTCACAGCGTTCACCTAACTACACTTGCCAGCATGTTTTGCCAAATTAGAGAAACTGCTGCAGAAACCATCTGCTTGACATTGCTTACATATAATAAAGTATGGCTCAATACAATGTGTTGGAAATGTTTGGGGATCTTTACATGGGAACCAAGGGCAGCAGTGCTGACTCAGGCAGATCTCCCGCTGATGTCAGTGGGAATTGCACCTGAATGAGCTCTGCTGGAGCTGATACAGAGCTCGCTGCACAGAGCCTGCCACTGACAGGAGAACATGTGGTTATAGTTTAACAATACCAACTGTAATGGAGATGAGAAGGAAATTTTATAGCATTTCTGGCTTGCTGCTCTTTTAAAACTATCAAAAACACTTACATGATTTGTACATGTCTGCTCTGTAACAGCTTTTCCCAGCTTCGAGTGAACACTGAGAAACTGCTCCAAAGTTAGGTCCTACCTGAGCATGACTTTATCTGCTGGTATAAAAACATGGACACCAGAAAGACTACATATAAAGCCTAAAATAAAACTTAATGATTTCCCTACAGATTCTACTACATTGTCTCTGGATGAGAATGCAGGCAATTCAACACATCCCCAGTGGCTCAATGTGAGGGAGAAATAAAGCCTTTGTAGAACAGACTCTGTCAGCCCAGTAGCAGGATACATGTGACAGCTGCTACATCAAAGTACAGCAGCTTCTCAAATTGACTCCAAATGTAGGTGTTACAAAATTACAGTTTCAGTAAGTGTAAAAGCTGAGTGTGTCACTCAGGTTATAGCATCTGTGAAGGGTGATCACCAAAGCAGCACCTCCAGGGGATCAGTCAATTCCTTGACCTCACATGAGTTGCAGAAGGCTGAAGAATGGCAATAGGGAGAAAGTAGAGAAGCTATGATAGACGTTCCCATAAATCTTAACCACAGTTACAAGAGAAGGGATTCTCAAACATCAATAATTCCTAGGAAGGGGCCACATTAGAGAACCAAATCAGAGTAGGTAAAATATTTCCTTTTGCAACCCACTAATTAACATACACTCATCACAGAGGTTGCAATTTGGTTGCAGCTCCCAGGCATGTGCCCTTTTCTTTCAAATGCTACCAATAAACTCCTGTGTTTTGCATTACAGAGCTTCTGCTCCCCTCTGTTTACCATGGGAACACTGGGTGTTGGCTCAGCTGGTCAGAGCAGGGTATAAAAGGCTGTGAGTTTGATTCCCTTATGGGCCATCCACTTGAGAGTTAGACTCAATGATCCTTGTGGGTCCTTCCAACACAGAATATTCTGTGATTCGGAAATTCACTTCCACATCATGCCTAGAGAAACTGCACTCCTTTTGCTCAGGCACAGGGACACAGTGAAAGCTGAAAACCATTGCATGGATTGTCTGTTTTTTCATGTGATGAAAGGCAGAAGTGGCTGGAAATTGAAAATATGAAGGCAAGGAAGGTCTCACTCCAAATCTCAAAGTAGTGCAGCTTTGTAGTAAGTGATCACCCTCACTGTCAGAAAATGCCCAGAGTGGACCTCTGGGTAGGGATCTTCCTGCATTTAGGTGGCCAGGATAGAGATTCTGAGAAGTTTCAACTGATTTGGTTGAAGGAATGTAACAACTTAGTGTTTGACCTCTGATTTGGGCAAAAGCCAATGCATGGCCACTTTATAAATCATTGCTCAGTTCCCTCCTGAAGCAGACTGTGAACAACATCTGCATCCAGTAAAGGGAGCCTGGAGAATCAGTGTGAGGGACCCAGCACCCAGGCTGGAGCTCACTGGCAGAGAGGAGGCTCTTCCTGGTGCTCTTAGTGAGGAGATTCTCTGACCACTTGTTTAGCCTCAGTGCTTGATTCATCCTTACCTGTACTCCATGTTTCCTATAAACCCTCTTGGAAAAGAATCCATTTGCACAGGGATGGTTAGGAAGAACACTGAAGTGTCATTAATACTCTCCATGCTGCAGTCTCATTACAAGGCTTCTGCAGACCAAGAAAAATGTATCAAACACACTTTGATCCCCAAAACCATGGCCCTAATACCATATGAAGGAGTGTATCCACAGAATCACAACATGTAATTAGGAAACAGTAAAATAATAAAATAATCATTCCTGTAGATCTATAATGCCTTGGAAGACACTAAATGTTAGAAAAAATATTTGAAAGTTAAAATAAGGATGTTTGGTTTAGAGAAATCATCACAGAGGGGGCACCAACTAAAATTCTAACACAACTGTAAAGCAATAAGGTTAATTAACATACAGAGGCACCATTAATTTGTCTTATGATATCAATTCCCACTTTACTGTAACATTAAAAAGCTGTTGGTCTGGGTCAAGTGAAAGAACAGTTGTGTCCCCACAGTTATTCAAAGGAACATGAAGTCTGTAGTTACACACTGTAGAATACTAATTTTAGGGAATGCTGACCTAACATGGACGTTGGTGGTGGAAAAATAAGGTCTACCAGAATTGCCATTCCTGAACAGCTACTTACCTTGCTTATGACAGATCACTTGACATACCTTTCTTCTGCCTTTTGTGTGAATATTGTACTTTTATAGCTCCTTCTTCCAATGTACCTACTGAGACAAAAGGTTTACATAAATAAAGCAAGCAGGAACAGTAAGAAATGTGGATCACTGCTGTAGTTTCTTCCCCTTTGTAAGATTAAGGGAAGGAATGCAACATGCACCTCTCACCTTAAGTCCAAAATAATTCTATGCTGAAGCTTACAGTTAAACCCAGACAATCAAATATTAGTTATTTAACTTTTGACATCCCTGTGTTACCTTGTCCTTGTTGCTTCCACTCTTGCTTGTGTTTTTGTACCTCACATTTCTCTTTTCCAGCTGGAACTGTAATTCTGTTCCCAGGGGTGACTGAGAGCAGGGCAGCCATCTGTGGGTCAGTGGTTTTGCCTGGATCATCAGTGCACAGCAGTCAATCTCCAAACTGCCTCCAAAGCACCAAGTCCCAAAGCACAGCTTGGCACAGAAGTGAGGTTTTGTTCAGAGGAATCTGACCAGAATGGTGTTGAAAGCAAGAGCATGGCCATACTCAGGGTGAAGGGGATAAATCCAGAATGGGACAGGCCACTGCCTGCCAGGTCTCTCACACAGGAGCCCAGAGCAGCAATAGCACAGAAGAACCAAACAGGAACATTTGCAAAGCTGCACAAGGAACTGAACTTCAGCTCTGGGCTATGAGCAGTTTTAACACTTCATCAAAGGAGATGGGAGTTTTACTTTGGACAGTAGACTTTATTAGAAATTTTCTCCTCATTCATCAGTAAATTCACATTAAAATATGCTGAAGGCAGCTCAGTCTAAACATTTGACATTCTGCCCTAACAACAACTTCCAGTTTAAAAACTAGATAACTGATTCAGGCAGATAACTTGAAACATGTAAGAAACACAAACAGAAAGCAGCATCTTAAAAAAAAGGGATGAGCCTGAAAAACTGATACATTTCAGATGGAGCTGGGGAAAAACCAGAATCAGTCACCCCAAGATGGGAAACAGTTAAATGAGAACTCCAGACGCTAAACAGATAAATAAACATTATAACCGCACATACATTAAAAAGAAAACAAAGTACTTAGAGTTCATACCACATAAAAATTATAAATTTGTTTTTTTTTAAAAAAAAGTGACAAGCTTCCTAAAATACGAAAATCCTAAATTCTTGGGATGATGAACACTTTGTTATAAACTGCAGAACTTTGGAGGGACTAGATTTGGTCTTGAAAACAATGAACTGCATCTTACTGTTACCAAGTCCAGAAACTGATCTGAGACATAAACTGTTTGTTTCCTCTCATGTTTTTAAACCACATTCTCTTCTTCTAGACAATAATCTGCTTTTTTAAAATATTAGAGCTTTTAGATATTATAGGCCTAATTATGCTGAGCACTGAACACGCAGAACTTTCAACAGCTCTGCATACCAAGGTTTAAATATTTTTCAAAAGTTACTGTCAAGGCTTTTCCTTTGCTAATTTATTTTTATTTATTGGAGTAAAGTGTAGGAGAGAGAAAGAAAAATGAAAATCATAATATTGAAAAATGCTCTGCCTGCAGGACACTGAAACTTGCAGCTCAGATTTTCCATTGGCATTTACCAGAAGCAACAAAGATAAACCAATCAGTGTATGAGAGATGAGAATTATAGCCTTCAGGACTGTAAACACAAAAGGCAACAGGTAACACATGAACCTCAATCAAATCAATGTTTTCACATTCTTTAGTAGTCCCCCACAGTGATCTGCTTTCACTGGTTCAGAAAAAAATACATATATTAAAAATTAAATAACACTTCAGTGTCCATCACAAAGATTTATATTTTGCTGTAAACAATTTTCTGCCATTTGCATTGATGAAGTCCAATGTGAGGCCAGAGGGTTCTAGATGTCTTATTGGTACTGTAAATAATTTTTCAGAGACAGAGGCAAAGGTAGAATTTCTATGTCATGCAGGCGGTCTCTGCCAAGAGCAAAACGAATTGATCTTCGGCACAAGTCCATTAAAGGCAGGGGTTCCGCTGGAAAAACAGGAGAAAGAAAAGAAAACAAAGAGTTAATTTTTCAGCATCTCCATTTACAGACAATGTTTTGTTTATTAACAGAGATTCTGTATTCTATCGATCAGTCATAAAGATAGTGATGGTATTGGGAAAACCTTTTGTACCTTGAGGCAATTAAGATAATCAATAGAAGCCAAGGCAGAATTTTCTACATTTCACCCATAGTAAGGGGCTGCAAAGTTTCACACTGAGCTTCTTTATCTGCGAGGTTTAAATCAATAATGCCAAACCACTCTTCAGGCTGCTCTACCAAGCATGAGAAGTTACCACATTTCCAGATCTCAAACGAGACAGGGAGTTTCTTCTGTGTTTATAACACAACATTCATCATTTTGTGTTAACATGAACTACACTGGCAATTTCTGACCTTTACATCCCAGCTCCTTCTGCATCTTAGGAACTGGAAATGGCACTTAGGGGTAACCAAACTTCTCAGCCAACAGTGCTTTTCCTGCAACACTCTCTTAGCCTTTCTTTCTAGGAACTCCTTTGGGAAGAAAAAGTTAAACAAAACACCCTCCAAAATCTAGAGGAAACATAACCTTTTCCTCTGTGAATAAATTAGTGGAGGAGGATTTGGCTGACTGGAAGGCAGAGTGTGTGTTCCCATATGTATGCAAACAAACGCCCCCGAAATATATAAACAACATCTTCAGATGTCTTAAGTTTAATTTAATCAGAGTGAATTAAGTATCTGCTAGAAATGCCTTGCTGATAGCATGTAAGACTGGAGACCCAAACTCTGATCCCTAGCACTTCAAACCATCTCACCCCTATATCCCATCCTGGCCTGCAGAGCTAGCACAGAATTGCAGGAACATCATAAAATTTCCACCCCATAGTAGGAAGAATCATCTCTGTGACTGCAGTGTTGGCAATGGAAATCCTTCTGCCACGGGAGCTGGAATAAAGTTGTGAAGTCTTGTACCAGTTACTGCTATCTTTAAGAATTCCAACCAGATGGATTTTGTTGCACATGTTGTCTTAAAAGGGTAAGAACTTAAAAGATTAAAGGAAACTTTTCTTCTTTACATGATAAAAGAGTAGTAGCCTTTAAAACCTTATTAGCACTTTCAAATGGAGGGGAAAAAAAGTATTGTGCCTATATTGTAATGATAATATTTTATAAACTTGACAGATTTCTTACAAGTGCTCAACGCTGCACAGCACTCAGTGGTTTTCTCAAGATCTGTTGTATGTGCCACGTGCAGATTGACACACACTGCCTAGTGGAAGGTGTCCCCTCATGGCAGGGGGGTGTAAAGGGGAACCAGATGACCTTTAAGGTCCCTTTTAGGGACCATTCCATGACTTTATTCTATAATTCTGTGTTAATCTATCAATCTGTTAGCTGATACTTTTAAAACTACTTGGAAAAAAAATCATTACAAAGCACAAAATACCCAGTTAAGGACTGGATTTATGCGCTGGAATTGTCTGCTCTGGTGACACACCACCAGCTTAATGGATTTTCCATCATTTATCCCAACATCACATTTGATTTGTGTCGTCCACAGTTCACTATGATATTTCCCCAAAGTGGCTGCAAAAAAGCTTAGAAAGCATTCTGAAAGACTAAAAAGCTTTTTTAGCTTAAAACCACTTCAGTGACTTGATATGGAGTCTACTTCTTGACAATACACCTCATTGATAATTTTACCTATTAAAAATTACAAAATAAGAGCCCTCACATTCCATTAATAAAGCAACATTTTCTCTGCATAGGTGATCTTAGTTTTCATTTTTTCCACAGCAGAATTATGGATGGTAAATCTTAAGGGATGAAGCTGTGAAATTAATTTACCAGGATTAATAAGCAGGAGCAAAAATAGCTCACGAGTTCTGGGACACAGAATACAACACATCTTACAAGCCTTACTCCATAAACAACAATTTTCTGAGTATCTTCCCACAATCTCTGAGGTCCCATTAGGAAGATATAAAATGAGGACTAGGAGTGTTTAAAGCCATTAACTGACCATGTGGTCTCTTTTTTTTCTCTAGACAAAGGAATATGTAAAATGTAACCATCTGTGCAGCCAGGCACAGTGTTAATCCCAAACTTCAAAACACAATTTAAGGAAAGGTTAAATTATTTTTCAAGCTTGAAATGCTAAATGAATGTCTCCTGTCTCACTTCTACAGGGAATTTTCAAATGCTGAAGAAAATGCCCTCAAGTGTTTGCAACAGCTGCTAAATTGCACATACTAAATGTGTTTTTGCAACTTGAAAATGGAACTATATTCTTTTTATTCTACCTGACAGCAGTTCAAACCTACAACAAATTCAGAACAGGTTAGTCCTACAATACTAAATAAAAATTATGTTTTCTGGGGTGTTGGCTGTAAGAACTTGAGAAAAAATTGTAATGTTAGCATTTTAAGTTAAAAGTGTATGTAGCTGTGCATAGTCCTAAATGAATAAAAAATAAATTCAGAAAAAGAAATAATCTTAGTTTTGAAACAGTTCATGGGACAAAGGCAGAACTCTAAAATTAAAGACTGACAATTCTCAGGCAGCCTAACTTGACAGAACTATTATTAACCACTTGGTGTGTACCTTATTGCTGGCACTCCCCTTTCACCACATCTCACATTTTCACTACATATTTCACAAAGCAGGAATAGAAGTACCACGAGTAACTCAGTCCTTCCAGAGGGGCAAGGACTGGTTCAACCTGAGGATGTTGCCAAGCCAGCTGAAACACACACACAGACTTGGGGCACCCAAAATACTCCACAGCACATCCAAATGTTCAAATCATACTTCCAAAATGCTGTTTTCATTTGAGATCATATAAATACTGCTGAGAACAGTCTAATAATGCAAGAGATGGGAAGAGGAATACTCTGAAGACACATCATTAGCTTTAACTGGGCTACAGAAAAAGCCTTTCTTTCACACCTTTAAATATTTACCTTTGAAAAACTTTTAAATTCAGGGATATTAACTGTTTCTCAGATCATCCCACTAATTCTAATGCATATTAGGTGTACCAAGAGTTGTATTTTTAAAACAACTCCCAATGGATTGGAACTGGAACATTCAAGGCCCCCAGAAGAACCTGAACTAACCATTTTTCCAAAGTTATGTGAACTCCCGTAAAGTCCTTGCCATTAGAAAAAAAAGAGGAATGAATTGTTGAGCTGGAATGCAAAATTGCAAAGAAAACATGATCCACAAGAATGGCTCTTTGTACTAAATTCCTAACCAGGCTAAGAAATCCAAGGTGAGACACTCCAGGGCAAGCTTTGCACAGGAAACCCAGAGCTTCCTCTGGGCTGCAGCAGCACCCGGGGACAAACTGCAGCTTTTGGGTAAGAGCTCCACGCCTGGGCCAGCCCAGCCCCTTCCTGAGCACTCTGTAACTGGTCACCTTCTCATCTGAAGTTATCTCTGAGACCTCTTCACCCACAGGTAGCTCCTCATATCTGCCACATTACAGAAAAGTATTTCTCAAGAAAAGAAAAAAATTAATTAAAAAACTGCTTAATTGACATGTCAGAGTTTAATTCCTGTGTCTCCCCTTTTGGCACCAGTAGTTTTAAAAAAGGCCCATTTGCAAACCTTCCTTTCCACACACTACAGTCACACCCAGGGGGACACTTTGGCAGCACAACCACAGCCACTCCCCTTACCCAGAGCTGCATTTCACCAAGAGGGCCACAGTATAGCTAAAATGGCTATTTAATATAGTAGCTAATGACTTTAAAATCGCTTAAATATATATTTGGTTAAATACATTAATTAAAGTAGCTATTGAGTAACTATTCAGCCATTAATAACACAAAATAACTGTGTTATTATACATACACTCACAGTCATTCTAATGGTGTCACTGCTGGGTTAAGGACAAAGGCGAAGAAATGTTTGCAACCAGACACAACCCTGTGCTTGTGAGCATTCCTCCAGTGCACATACGTTTTTGAGAGCAATTTGCACATCATTACCAGCTGAAAAGTTCATTTAGTTTTGGCAACCTGTAGTTATTTAACAATCTGGCACTCCAGCAAGGCTGCCTCCTCTCTGCAAACAGGCTTTTGTAGTTGAGATAAAGTCATCGAGCAGCTGATAACACTAAATGTTATTAACTGCAACGTTACATACGGCTCACACAAAAGAGCAGCCCTTAGCAGACAACACTTACTCGCCAAATGACAATACTATTTTTAAAAATAAATTTGTAAAGCTCTAACAGCACCTCATGTTCATGGCTTTCATTAATCTATGAAGAACGTATTTTTATCTCATGTTATAAAAGCAGAGATGATTGGGAGGGTGAACTACAATCAGCAAAATTAAAGCTGAGTGAAAGACAAAGGAAGTTTTCAGAAGAACTGATGTCACCAGAACTTAAGAAATTTATTTTTTTTAGTTCTTTTATATACATACCTAAGACACCAAGCTACCTTATATTTTGATAGTTTTGACCTTAAACTTATTAAAAAGCACTTATATTCAGCAATCCATGTTAATGTTTCCAATTGCTGAAAGGCAGTTTTAAAGTCAGATTTAAAAAAAAACAAACCAACAAACCCAAAAAAACCCCCAAAAAACCAGATTTAGGAGACAGAGATGTGATTGCACACCATTAAATAAGTGAAGGCCATCTCTCCAGTCCTAACTTTGCTTTTCTCTAAAGGGACAAGCAGCTCACTGAGGAGCTGAAGCCACAATGCCTCAAGAAAGGGAATATAAAGTCTTGGAGAAGTGCTCCATGCCTGGTGCACAGAGGAGTCTGGAACGGAGGGAAAAGCAGGATGCCACTGTTCATATCCTGATGCCACTGTTTGTGTCCTACCTGCTCTGTTCTCCTTCCTGCCCCCCAGACTTCACCTCTCTAAGTAGCAGCACTCCAGTTCTGCCCAGCACTGCCTTTCATTGCTCCATTTTTACCTTGTACCAAGATCAGTGAGCATCATGATCTTCAGAGGGATGGTGTCCCCCAAAGACTGACCCCTTGCCATGGAATGTGCTCCAGTATGGACACAAAGCATCAGCCTTACACTGGGGCCTGGTGGGACTTCCACATCCAGAAAGCGGGAAGGGAAAGCTTCTCCATGGCTTGTCAGCACTCAGCTGATGTCTCCCTGCTCTGAGGGGCACTCCTCTGTCCCCTACCAGGGCACCCGAGTGCCCACTAAACCAACAAACCCCAGACTGCACAGACTGTACAGACTGCAGCACGCTTTTGGTAAATTCTTTTCCCTCAATTTCCATCCCTCCTCCAGTTATTAAGACACCTGCTAAGAGGTAACGTGGCCTAAGTGTTTCCATTAGGGTGATTTAGAGTATGCAGAAATTTGTAACTACCATTTAATTATCACACACAATAAGCACACAAATATATGTAAGCCAGGAGTTTTCCTTCCAACCTTTGTGTCAAAGCCTAATTATTGTTTTAATTTTACACAGCACAGGCCAAATTCTTTCCAACGCATAATGGGGTACATAAATACACCCCTTGTGACATATTTATGGCTTCCCTGATGCAACTGATGGAAAATTTGAGTTGTGTTCCTCAAATGGCACAATCTAGAGAGAGGAAATTGCAAATAATATATTAAAGAACACAGGCTATGACCAGCCATAAAAAATGCTAATAAATCTCCTAACAGCAATGGAAACTCGGACAAAGGATAACACTTATCTATTTTCCCCACAGATGTCTTTAAGCTCTGCAGCCTAAACTAGTGAGGCACCTTAGAAATCATATTTAAATCACGGCCCAGGTGACCCAGAGCAATCACCTCCCTAAAGAACTCTGCAATCCCAAAGGGCACGGTGTGATTTGCAGGAGAGCATTGTCATTTCTCCCAAAGTCACGGGTTTATCCATCCCCTGCCTCCCACCGGCAGCCCCTGCCCAGCAGCTGGCAGCTTCAGCACGGTCCTGCAAAGCTCAGGGGTGGCAGATGGGGAGAGTCTGTGTTATCAGGCACGGCTGATAAGGGGATACTGTCTCCAGCAGCTGTCTGCCAGCACAAATAAAGCTTTGTGCTGTCCACACTCGCCCTTGCTTTTAGCAGGCACGGAGGGGAAGGTGAAATCCATAAAACACCACAAACACCGCCCTGTGTTTGAGCTCACCCGCATCCCGCAAAAATTCAGCACTTGAAATTTAATATGTTAAAGGGAGAAAGGAAGGCAAGAAAGCTTGAACAGAGGGAAGGACTCAAGGGTAACCCTCCCCCCCATCCTCCTCTGCATACCTTGGGTTGGGAAGGGAGAATTGGTTTACAGGTTTATCTTTTAAGTGTTAAATGCAGTTAAGGGCAGTTCAAAACTTGAATCAAGCAGCATTTAGCAGAATTAAGCTGAAAAAACAGCAGTGAACAAGCAGATATTCTGCAACATCATTTGTTTTCAGTTAATGCTCTCCAGCTGTGCTTTCTTGAGAGGAAAATGGTTGAAAAGCAGAACAGAATGAAAACAACCAAAACCAAGCCCCAAAGCCAGTGGCTGTTGCATACAAGTAGAGATATTATAGAAGAAAGGCCTTATAAAATCAAGCCTTGCTGTGCTAAATTACCAGCTAGCCTGTTACTTCTTCTAAGTGCAGCTAGCTAACTTCCCATGTGAAAAATCATGAGTGAAAGCAGTTAACACAACAAGCTATTCTAGTAAGAGAACCTTTTACACCTGTAATAACAAAAGATCTGTCCCATGAGAATCTACAAAAGAAAAATGTAAACATCTCAGTAAAACAAAAAGTCTTAGCATATACACACAAAACACCTTTTAACCAATGAATTAAGTGGCAAGAAAACGACTAGCCAATCAAAGTTAAACACAAATTCTGTAAAAACTATATAAAAATAAGTTATGTGAATAAAAAATAAGCTTTTCTACATCAAGAAACTGAGTCTCGTCTGCTTATTACTGCAACAAGTGGCCTCTTGTTATGGGCTGGATAAAGAATCTGTCCTTTAAGCACAAATACACAACTCCATGCACTGTCTTTTTTGCAATTCAGAGTTTGTAATCTCCTGGGAGGTAGACACACAAGACTCAGACAACTGATCCTGACTCAGGAACACCAGAGCCTAAATTCAATTAATTCAACACAGGCTTAAAATTCCCTCCTAAAGATTTCAATTTAGTAGACTTAAGCATAGGCCTAAACATTTTTTTAATCATATTGGTTATAGGAGTGTTCTTAGAATAGTAATTTGTGTACATTTGTAGGAAAGCTGTATTTATACTCACATACCTGCAGCAACCCCTCTGAGAAGCTCCTCGTGGTCTCTAATAGTTCTTACCCTCTAGGCAGGTTTATGATCCACCCAAAAAAGGGCCCTGACCCACCACATTTCATACAAAGAACAGGCACAGTACAAAGTCTGGTCCAGGCCAAATCTACATGCACACCTTACTGTGGAAACTCACCTGAAAATCTTCTTTTTCTCAATTACAACTGCTAATTTTAATGTACATATGCATCATAATAATCCTATTTCCACCACCAAAATCAAGGGTATAAGTCATATTTTAAAACTTTTTACTACACTATTTCTACAGTTTAGATTACTAAATTGTACTGCTCTATGTGATTCAGAAACTGCAAAACAGTCAGATAATAAGGAATTTTAACAGCAAACAAGTTTTTAAAAATGCAGCAAAGCTGTGTAATAAACTTGTTTTGCCATATCTTGATAAATTTGCATTGTGACAAAGAGCATAAGCAAAACCAGTGGCCACTTCCTTTCTGAAACAGAAAGGACACATGAATTCATTCCCTAAGTGCATCAGGAAAATGCAAATAAGGAGGATGGGCTGGAAAGATTTCCTTTCTGGCCTTCATTCGTTTGCTCTTCTCCTCCCCTCAGATACTTCCACATTTCAAGCTTTGCACTTGAACACAAGTGAATTTACCTTCATACTGAAGGTAAATTGAGACAGTTGCTCCAGTGATGATTTAAATGTTCTGTAGTAGCAAAGACACCAAAAATTAATAGACACTCTTTAAAACCAACAAACAAAACCATGTGATTGACATCAGAGATGAGCCTAAGCTACAACCTCAGGCTCCTTGGCTCCTCCCTGATCAACCTTCCCCAAATCTACCAGGTTGAGAATGGAGATTTGGCTCAGATTAATCTGTTTATAGCTTTTAATCTCAGAAATACATTTATCACCATTAAATTCAGCTTGTGTGCCAGGCCATAAAGAGGGGAGTTAAAATGTATCAAGGTGAGAGAAGATTAAAGCTTGGATGAGAATTTCACTGAGTAGATGCACTGGAGTTCAAAGACAATGTTGTTCAGGGGTTATGGACAGATTTATAGGAAAAGTAATAACAGAAAAAGTTGAAGGAAAGTTCAGGATTGAAGGACGAACCACTGCAGACAACTATTGCAACAGGCACCTGCACACTGCGAGCAACATCCTGACTGAAATGTGCTGAAACAATTCCCTGCATTTTATCTCTTCATGAGATGTGCTTCATAAATGGGCCTATAAAATAGCACGCACAGGTACACACCTATAACTGCCTTTATGGCTGTGAACAAGTCCTTACTGCTCAGGAAAGGGGGGCAGGAAGTCAAAGATATTTTTGGTGAACCTCTTCCAATTCCTTTAATTCATTTACATATTTCTGCCTTAATAGCATGACAGAAGATGAGGAGATTTCTTGGTGGGAAACCTAATCATACTGATTAAAATATCCTAAAATTCAAACTTGTACGTTTTCACAGCTGTTCTTAAACTCATTTTTTATTTTGGGTTAGCTAATCAGGGATGAGAGGGGGAGAGGGAAAAGGGAAGAGAATGAATGAGAAGCATGCAAAGAACCAAAATGTTGGCACTCTGTGCTGAACCCAGTGGGTCCCTGGTTGCCTGACTGCCCCCTCTGCCTTCTCCCATTTGCCTCTTTTTTACCTGCTGCATTTTGTGTGACATATTCATTGTGTGGGACAGTGAAGTACTCCCTGTCATCTTTTCTTGTACTGTGCCCAGCATGCTGGAGCCTCACCACAACTTCTCCACACTACCAATAACACACCCTCATTCAACATTTCCACTGCTTACAGCTCCCTTTCTCAGCTGGGACCTCTCACAATAGTTTTCTGTATGCCTGTTTAATCTTACACCAAAGTTGTTTACCCTAGTTAGCAATTAAATTGATTCAAAGCATCTTTTGCACCACACTACAGGTTTCTTTAAAGTTTCACCATATTGACAGGGTAACAGAACTGATGACTCACCTGCTTATGTTAGTACAGATTGTGCTGAGCTGTTTAAGACAATATTTGACTACATTCCTCATATCATTGTTACATGACATTTTCTCAACTACTTCAATTTAAATTACCCAGAGGCTCCAACATATGCAGATTTTCTCAAACCAAGCAAAAAAATTACAGCAGCACGTCATTTAAATTTTAATGCAGTTGTATACAAGCTAATGATCTCTAGTGGAGATTTACAAACAATAGACCTGACTCATCACTTTATTATTCTAGTTTTGGTATTAACAGAATTACACTGGAATAAATCTGGAGCCATGAAGTTGCAATTAAGCTCAATATAATGAATTTGATCCCATTAGTTTGGTACCATTTATATTTTGGACTTGTTGAAAGTGATTTTTTTTTCTTAAGCACCATAATCTTCACCAGCAGTAAATGGGTACTAGAGATGATCTGAATTATTTTCATACTGAATTTAGGACTCATCATTGTTCCTGGCATGCAAACACAGCTGATGCTCTCTGAACACATTTCTAAAGCATTCAGTTTGAACACAAATATACTCTCATAGCACAGATAGAGCACACAGGGCTGCCTCCACTCACCATTGTACAGCTCTACTCAATCACAAACTCTTTTTATCATCTTTCAACGCTGGGAAAGCTCTGTCTGAAATGTCACACCCCTTTGCCCCACCTACAATCAGCACTCCTGCCACGTCATCTTACAAACCCATTTTCTGACAAATAGGAGTGGGGAAAGAGGATTTCCATGTTATGCATTCTACAGCCACTGTATGAGATGTGTTATCACCCTCCAGGACTCTGAAGCACCAGAACAAATCCAGTGATGGGATGGGAGAGATGAGAGGGTAGGTGGGCTACAGATTGGTTTAGGTGGGCTACAGAGTGGTTTGCCCACTGAAGTGACCTTTCTTGTTCCTAGGCATGTAGTGTAGGGGGATACAGCATGAAGACAAACATTAAAACTCACAGAAACACCCCCTGGAATTTCACACAGGATTCCTAGAATCTGACAGCTAACTTGAGTTTTCCTCACACTGAATTTCTTCACCTCTAGGGCACCATCACTGAGCAAAACTTTCCTGTAGTTGGTCCTTCTGGACACATGGACAGCAGGAGCCCCCTCTGAGCTGTCTTCTCTGGCCAGAACAGCTGAAAGGGGGGGTGGGTGGCAGCTGGGATGGACCTGCTGCCATTCTCCAACCATCCATCAGCTTACTCCTGACAACACTGCTTAATATACTTTGAGAACTTGGCCTGCAGGGTAATACCACTCACAGCTTCTCCCTGTCCTCTGCAGCCCACCAGATCCAGCCAACACATTTCCTTGGGATCTCTCAAACTCTGCACAATGACCCTCCCCCAGGGGTGCTCACTTGTTGTCCCAATGAATTCAGGCACAAAGGGGAGGGCAGCAAGGAATGACCTGGGGGACATTAACCCCAGCCCTCTCCTCCTCACATATCTCCCAGCTTCATGCTTGGTCCTTCTGGCCCCACTTGTGGTTTTAGGGCCACCATCTGCACAGGACCCCACAGGTGTAAGACCAGGAGGAGAAGAGGAGAAAGCCAGGAACAGCTGAACCCCTGAGTGCTGTGGCTGTGCTCTGGGGTTATTGCTTCTCACTGCTTCATTACCAAACACGCTCTGTCCACAAACAGCCTGTTCCAGCTCGCTCTGCCCCAGCTGCCAGCAGAGGCACAGGTGTAAATGAAAGCATCATTTGGCCTGCAGGAAAGCTATTATGAACAAAGATTTATCTAGAATTTCAGGTCCCAAAGTCAATCTGTGAGGCTGGCAATTAAAAAAGGCATCTGGGAACAACAAAACAAAGCTGAGCAATTCACCCACCTCTTTCAGGTACTTGCACACCTGATTTCTTTAGGAAAGGGAATCTCATCCACCCACTAATACAGCTGATAGCAAATAAAAAACTAAAATGAAAGAAACTGAATAGATATGAAAAACCTTATCACAGTTTCTACATGTTTGTGTTTTCAGATTCCTGAAGGCATTTAGGCAGGAGCTCGAGGCACTCAGCTCACTATTAACATGTGTGTGTGATTAATATCATAGAAAAAACCCCATTTCTAGAACTCTACAACCTGAGCAGATGTGCAATAATTTCTTAATACAAAATAGAAACTGTTTTCAACATGGTTTTAGCTCCATTAGGGTCTATTTTCTGATCTGTGCACTGGTAAATATGCAGGCAACAGTTTTCTACAGTAAGTGAGTTTATGCAAGCCCATACTGAGGTCCCACAATAAATGACTTGGTTCATTACAGTGCCAGGCAGACAGCACAGCTTACTGAACACAATGAGGCTATTCCCAGCCCCTACAACAGGGATGGATTTTTTTTGTCATTTTTGGGGGTTTGGACATTTTATTTACAGTTTGGAATATCAATTTTGAACTTACACAGTAAGCTATTCAATAGGAATAATAGTGGGGACTTCTGTTTTAGGTTTTTTTAGGTACAGGAGTATCAATTAGATGCTGAATTTCCACTATGTTTTAATAGATTCTGGACAGATTCCTTAACTATCAGTCTCATATTTTGAACACTAATTTTTAGGGTTTTATTAATGAGATTACAAAACCAAAAAGTTAAGGGACAAAAATCAATCTCATTTTAAGTCTGTGTGGCAGATAATAACATATATATAATTTTAATAGTGTATATATATAACTCCATTCTGACTCTTCAGTCAAATCTTCTGACCTATTAGACCATTTGTCTTATTTTCTGTCTTATCTGCTGGCTCCTTCTCTATCTTCTAATCTCCTACTCTCCAACAGTGTCACTCAGTGAACTGGGGTTTAAAAAGAAAATGCCCTTCTACCTGTGGGTCTGGAAACATCAGGCACAGAGTATTTTACCTGTTTTATCTAAAAGTCTAGGAGACATTGGTGCAACAGATGAAATGCAAAATTATAAAAACCTAAATTCTTTAAAATGGTACTTAGCCCAAAATACAACTCTCCCAATTCAGAATTATACAGGGCACAAAAGAAGGTTTCCCACCACATTCCTTCTGCTCCCTGGAGACTCAGCCTTTTTGACTCTACCAGCACTGTCAGCAAAGCCAAAGGGATTTTTGCCAGGGTAAATACTGCTAAATGGGGTCCCCCATCCATATATATTTCAATTTATCTCTGTTGCCAAGTCATTTCTGATTGCCAAGTCAAGCTGCCTGTAAGATTAACTGGATTTTTTTTCCCAAGCACTCAGAGTTTTGAGATAAACACTGGCTCCTTGGGCATAGGAACATGCCCAGGCCATTCTGATGTCTTGGATATTTCTTAACTAATTAAGTTAATCATGTAGACAATGACTGAGCAAAAAGCTACACAGAGCTTTCCAAAACCACCCTTCTCAGGGGTGGGAACAGCCAACCAGAGCAGACTTCCTGGGGAGCATTCCAAACCCATCCTCTAAACCCGTGGCATTAGTTCACTGTTTACTTTGGATATGCTTTTACTCCAGGAGGAGAGACCAAGGCCTCGTGCTTGTTTTACATCTCATTCAACCACGCAGAGAATCAAACCCACAACCCCAGAGCAGACTGCAGTCCAGCAGTAAGGGAAGAAACAGGATGTATCCCACTTCCCAAAGTGCTGAGACCTGGTTTGCATCTCCTTGTTCTTTCAAAAATCAGAAAAAAATTCTTCAATAAGAAGGACTAACACATCAAGGAAGATGCTTCCCTTCAGAGCAAAAACCAAAGGGGCACCAGAGGAAAGAGAACTGGGCTGCCTTTACCCTTCCAAGCACCTTCCAGCTCAAGAGGTGATGAGGAAAGAAGGACACTGACTATCCAGATACCTCCCTGGGAACTCAAAATGCAGCTCTGTGTGTGCTGCAGTGACAGAGGGGAGACCTGGAGCCCTCCACAGCCTGTCCCTGCTGCTTTCCTCTGCAGACACTCCCAGGGAGGCAGGGCATGCTCCCTCCTGCTGAACCCCTGCCCGGGAAGGTTGAGAGAGCAGGAGATTACTAATGGACAAAGACAAAAGCAATTTGGGAGTGGCCAGCACCACACCAATATCAGTGTTAAAATGTCAATGAACAAAGGAAAAATAAAGGCTTTCCTTTCTCTGTTTCTGTTCCGTGCATTGCTTTCATCATCTCTGCTTGACATATTTGAATGTTGATGTCATGGATTTCATATTCTGAATGAAATCTTTTTATCATATATACTGTAATTTTTATTTACTGACACAAAATCAGAATTCTGGGCTTTGGACATTTGGAATCTTGGTAGCAATTAAAATATGCATTTCACTATCTCTAAGGTAACTTTCCAGATTAGTAAAAAGGAATATGTTTTAATTTTTTTTTCCTTTATTGATGTATCTTCCAGAGACAAAAGCAGGACTGTATATTATTCCTCACTACCTCTTCCTTGGTAGGTAACATCAATTAAAACTGACCTTCCAGGACATTCTCCCCTTCAAAACAACAAAGCCAAATGACAATTCTTCAAAACTCCTGGACCCCTCTCCCATTCAGCTTTGAACAAGAACTTCTATGCCTGGACACAAGCAAACTTCATAGAGAGCAACTTGTATCACTGCTTGAGGGTCTCACAGAAAAGCAACACTCACCCTGCAGCAACAGGAGACCACAGCCCTTCCAAGCAGATTTCCAGTGTGGACCAGGACTGGGCACGTTGTGTTTGTAACCTTCCAGCACCACTGAACACATTCCCAGTAAGAAACATTTCATCCACTTCTCTCTTAGAAGCATCCCATATTATTTTAGAAGCCAGTTGTGCATGATACTTGTAATTTCATCAAACTCATGCCTAGGATGATCCATATGAATTTAGCAATTACCACTGACAGGAAAGGTCTCAAAATTTTGCTGGTTCCAAACCTGTCTGTTCCTCTCCAACTGCTGCTCAGTAGTCACAGCAGGACTGAATCCTTGCTTCCAATGATTATTCCCCAAGTATGCAAAGCTCAATTAATTTTATGTGCATTTTTCCTTATGGGCTTTACCCAGTTTGATGAAAGATCCAGCTTGTTGCCATGCTCTTGGCAGCTGGGATGCAGTTCCTCCCTGAGTTAAACTGTGCCACTCCCCACCAGAATTCCAACCATGCCCAGGACTTGTGGTTCCTCTTAGCACAAGAGCACCAGAGGGGGAAAGGAGAGAAATGGGAAGGATTTATCAGTAGTAACAAAATATTTAGAGAAAAAGTACTTCAGAGCAAGCCTACACGAATTTCTGTCTTCCCTAAGGTCCCAGTGCCTGGTGACCCCTTAGGTGCTGATGGCTCCCTACAGACATTTCAGTGCTGTTCTAAACAGCTACTGCTTGTTTCCTTCCTGAAAACCCATTGCAGACTCACAGTTCTGGGGTTTGGCATTTCTTTTCCACTGCCTATCCAGGCCAAAGCTGCAGTTCAGAGAAAATGAAGGCAAACATCACCACACAGACACGTCCATGCCAAAATTATTTCTGCCATGACAACACCTGCCATGCTTTGGCTTTCCTGTTTCCCCAAAACACACCTCCTGGGCAGCATGGCCCATCAGACACACAAGTATTGCAACAAATACACTGCTAATATACAGCTAGACCCATTGCCATACAGATGGAACACATCCATAACGAATTTCCAACCCATTATTAAAACCTTAATAATTAAATTTGACCATTAAACTAATTATATTTGCATGCACAAAGTAATCTAGAGCCCACAAAGCAGGGGAGTTGAAAGAATGACAAAGAAAGCAAAAAGCAAGCAAACCAGCAGCTCTCTGGAGCCTCCAACTCTTCTAAGGATTCACCTGTGCAAGCTGTGCTCTGCAGATCTGACATGGGGTATGGTCTTAACCCTGCAGAGCCTCACTAAAACTGCCTACTGGAAGCAGTCAGCCACGTTTTTGGGAAGCTCAGAAGAATGTAAAAGTAAGAACTGTTATCTGAAATTTAAACAATGATTATTCCTCCAAGTGTCATGAACAACACACAGTGCTGTAAATTCATTTGTTTTTTCAATGTAATAAATAGCATGACCCTCTGCATCTACCATTTGTGAGAATTTCAAACATTACTTCACAACCCTGAAGTGTATCTGATAACAGCAAAATAGCACTGCTCATGCAATGCCAGAATAGTTTAAATCTTATGCAGGTCTTTACCCCTGGGTTTCAGGAACAGTAATTTAAATTTCTAGTTGCACCTCTGCGGCTCCGTTCTCTCCCAGGAGAAAAAGGCTGTTTCTTACTGCTCCTCTATGAGCTGTGGGCAGTGCAGGGAGCCCCAGCCTGGCAGCAGTGCCAGCCACCCTGCCCAGACAGCTCCTTCCCAGGAGCCCCAGGCAGCCTCCAGGTGAGAAGCTCAGACCACATTTTCCCAGGGATGCGGTCTGTGACGTAAATGAGGCTGCACCCTGAGCTTGCCTTCAGAAAACACTCTCAGGAACCCAGATCTGCCATTTCCTCCTTGAAATCTCTCACTCCTGGAAGGAAAGAGAAAAAAACCCTAAGCTTCCCTAGCAGTAAACATCTGCCAAGAAATTTTAAGTGTTTCCATCCAAACCCTCCTCCTTTTTCTCAAGCTTTCCATTTCTTCCTCTATTATAAATCACTCTGGGGAAATACCATGGACTCTGAACATTTAAGAATTTTTCTAAGTGGTAAACCATCAAGTTTTACTAGATTCTTTAAAATAGTGTGGTCCATCTGCATAAACAAATTATATATTGCTTTTGCTCCATTAATTATATGTTGCACAGACTAACAGCCATAGAGAGAGAAAGTTAAACTAGCACTTATTATGGAAACCTGCTACATCTGAAACAGAACAAATATTGCAAGGGTTCAAGAAAGCTTTGGGGAAGGCACCAAAACACTCTGCAAAGAATAGTTCACTTTCAGGAGCTCCAAAATAGTTTGTTAAATAACTGCAAAGTTTGTTTTTTTTTTTTTTTATTTGAGTAAGAGCATCTGAGCTGTGGTGAGGCAGCACCTTTCAAACTGCTGCAGCTCTGGTACACGACAGCAGGCACCTTTTTCCCTACAAGAGCTTCTCTTACACACACCCCGTCCAGTTTTGCTAATCATCTGCTTTCTGCCCAGAAATGGCTGCTGGACCTTTAGCTGGACCAGGGGAGGGTTGGAGCCCTGGAACAGTTCTGTGCAATCTCTCTCTGGTGTGCTCCGGACAGCGTGGACCAGGGATGCTGCATTATTCCTTCTGTTGGACTGGTTTTTTGTTAGCATGAAGCAAGAACTTTCCTTTCCTTTCCCTCTCCCTCTCCTGCTGTGAGGAGGAGACCCACACCATAAATTCACCATGTTTCCATCTGCTCTGCTCCAGGCTGCCATGTGAACTCCTCTTCCCCTTCCTGGAGGCAAAAGGGACCAGTCGCCACTTTGTTTTCTGAGCCTTGTGGTCAGCCTGTGTATTTTTCTTCCCTGGGCTTTTGTGATTTGTTTTTTGGGGATTTTTTGTGGGTTTTTTTGTTGGGTTTTTTTTTGTTCTGCTGGTGGTGGGTGTGTGGCTCTGTGTGTGTGGGCGGAGGGTGTCTGGGAATTCATACCTACCATTTATCCAATATATTCAATATTTTTCTGTGCCTTGCGCCCTCCCCCTCCTCTTTTTTTTTTTTTCCTGTTAATAAATAGCTCCTTTTTCCCACTTTCACCCGCTGGTATCAACTTCTCTCATTGGCAGAAGAAAAGGGAGTTCTTGAAGCCCTTTCTCCTTAGAGGAAATGCTCATTCCTGGGCATTTTCTCCTGAAATTTGTCTCCAAAACCCAGATACCAAGTCATTAAAAGGAAGTGACCTTTCTGCCAGGCTGGCTTCCATTACACCAGTTTTCACACAGTGAAGAAAATTATAAAGATATTAACAGAATGAGCACCTGCCTCCTCCATGAAATGAAATTTGCTCAGTTAAAAGCGATACCAAAGAGAGGAGTTCTGAAAACAAACCAGCTGTGCCACTCAGGAGGAACAGTGAGGGAGACAGTGCACTAAATCACATGCTTGTTTCTTTCTTGTTACCAATAAAAATGAGTGAAGCAAAATACTTCTTTATTTTTCAAGAATGAAGAAGAAATGCAACAACACCTAAGCTGGACAAATGAACAGTGACATCTGGTCACCTCTTGAGGAGCTACAGTGTTTGTTATGCTTAGCTTGGGCCATTCCCTTTGCTCACACACAGCACCTTTGTGGGACAGAAGGGACATACCCAGAGTGAGCAAACTGTGAAACCACCTTGTCCTGCACAGAGGGAGGGAGCAAGGGCTTTGGGAATGGTGTGAACCCCAGCAGCCCCACTCCCCTCCTTCCCCAGCAACACACACGCCCTGCCTGCCTGTCCTGCTGCAGGGCAGGGCAGGAAAGGCAGGAACAGCAACCATGAGCCACCTCAGCTTGACTCACTGCAGCTTTCTTTACTCTAAAATAAAGTTTCACCTTCACTTCAACTCAGTCACTGCTCATAAAGGGTAAAATATGGTACAACCAGTGGCAACCATGGCCTAAATTTTTATCAACAATTTCATCACTCTGTCAGCATCCTTGCCTTTGAAGCACAATTACCAAACCAAGCTTTAAAAAAAACCCAAAAAGACTGCCTTTGGAGCATTCTTCTAAAGCAGATGAAAAGAAAATGGCTCACCTAAGTGCCAGCAGTTCCTGCAAATAGCCAAGAGGTGAGGTTACTCACTTGGCAGCACCAAGAGCCAGCTTGGGTACTGCTGACAAAACTCCCAGTGCTAATTTAGGAGCAAAAGCGCCTGTCAAATTCATTTTTCAGAAGATGAATGCTGTCGTCTTACTCTGGTTTATCATGACAAGCTGGAAAGAATCACAGAAGAAAGAATCCTGGCTGCTCAGGCAGGCAGGAATGACATGGAAGCACTCTGGGTTTGGATGTGCCTGGCCTAATTCCATTATTAAACCATTCAGTCCTGAAGAGCGAAGCTAGACATCACTCATTCCACACAGTCAGACTTATGAGTCTGAAAAAAAATCTCTTCCTTAAGCAGCTTTCAGCATATTTGAATAAAAGTGACTGTGAAATATACTAAGAGCATAACAGATGGCTTGCTCTGAGACTGGGCAGCAAAACATGCCAGGGGATGGACACACAAAATGTCTCCAGTGGTGAATTATGGAGCGTGACTCCAAGGCAAAGCCCAGACATATCTCCAGCTCCTTCCAGTTCACAGCAAGGAAAAAACCAGCCTTCAACTTCCCTAATCCAGTTTCCTGGTGCAGAACCATTAAATTGTATATGGTATATGACTGCATTACATTAACACAGTTCTAATGTTCCAGCACTTATATGCAATATTACAACATTTAAGTCTGATCTAAGGTTGACTAAATTTAGCTCAGGAGGGGAGATTAAAAGAACTCACACCACAGAACTTGTTAAAATGAAAGCAGTAATGAGGAGATGATGGGACAGACAAAAATCAAATGTGGCAGCTCTCAGCATGAAGAACAACTGCTCAGGAAATACTACGAGTTTGGAAACAAAAGTGGTCCAAAATGAATACCAGAAATGAGCTGTGAAATAACCTCCTGAGCCAGAATATGGGAGTTTTATCATTTGGTACTTGTAGAATAGGAATGGAGGTGTGGGGACAAAAAAGATGCTAAAACTGTTCAGCCCAGAAAAACAAAGTCTTCAGGCAGATGAACAAAAGCCTTGAAAAAAACAAAATGAAAGGGTCATTGAGTTTACTATGTTGCTACTGTAAGTAATGCAGTACACACTTTCATTACCTGATTGAGCCTCATCCTAGAGCAGGCTGAGTTTCTTTCCCTTGTAACAAGTATTAGAGTAGCAAAAGGTCAGTTCCAACACCTAAAAATAAACTGGGAATTGGAAAAGGGATAAGTAAAAATTTTTATTTTCTATTCTCTCATTACTCCAACAGGCTCTGGAAAATGAAACACTGAATATACAGCTATAATCTAAAGAGAAATATTGTTTCCTACAGGACCTACAGGAAAGTTACTTTGCATTTTTGCAATAAACTTCTAGTTGCCTTTCATTCAAGGGCCATTTAAAATAAACTGGTTTTGAATAGATGGCTGAGGAATCCAATAAAACACACCTTTTTCATTAATTTTTTATTTTTTAAATTGGCTCCTGCTATAAAAAATACCAACTATTACCATGGAGCAATGCAAAACGTGCTTTTCAAGCAGGCTCCACGTGGTGTTTGTGTTGGTTGGCAGCTGCCATGCACGCTCTGGCTGGAGCAGCGGAGCAGCAGCACTGCAGCAGGGGCAGGGCAGGTGACACAGGCTCACAGGACAGGTGGCTCTTCTTGCTGGCCACATCTGACTCCTGCTCCTGGAAGTCAGCCCCACTGACTCTTCAACTGATGGATGAGCGACTGCTGCCCAAATTAAAGCTTGTCACTGCCCTGTTCCAGACAGAGGGATAGTTCAAGGAATGTGGGCCTCAAGGTATAACCTGGTTTTCCTCAGAAATTGCCTGGTCAGTTGAACAAAGCTGTGGCCTTTAGTTTAAATCAGTATTCAACTAAATTAGTTTAGTTTAATTTTTGTATGTACTTCCTGTCTTCACATCAGAGCTCCAACTACCCCTTCTGTCCTCCTGGAAGTCTTTTAGGCAGACAAAAAAGAGGGAAAAGCCCCTGTACTCTCTGCACACAGTGGCACACGTGCACACTCAGGTTTGTGTCACTGGCTGAGGGAACTGCTAATTACAGTGCTTCTGAAGTGGCTGGGTTTCAAGTTGATAATATGGTTAGAACTATAAGCTTCTTCCATTACCAGATGGGCTGGATAATGTGAAACACTTCCCAGTGTTGCTTAAATGACTGATTTGTAGCTGCAGGCACCTAGTAAGTTATGAATGATTGCTGATGTAGAAGAACAACTCTACTGGGGATGACAGTAATTAGTCTTTACAAAATTCAGTGAAACACTGTCAGGGAGAACAAGACATGTAAGTAATTTATGCACCAATTAAACAATTGTTAGAACTTGCAAAAATTTAAACCAGATAAATACTGCATATAACATGCAGCACCTGTGGATTTAAAATCTTATCTTACAATACCACTTTTCTTTTACAAGAAATATCTCTTAAGCAAAGAAAATAACACAGTGTTGTCAGCCTAAGTTACTTTTACCATCCCCTATTGTTTTCTAAAATGTTTCTCATGTACTGTGAAATGATGTAAGTGGCCTTCCTTTCTCATTTTAGAATGAATAAGAACTAAGACACAGCACTGAGCTGTTTGTATGTTAGGCCAATAAATCTCACCTATTATCAACTATTTAGGACTGTATATAAATGTCACTAGATACCATAAAAGGCTTTAAATGTTCCTGATTTGCCAGTCCAGCTACAGCTTGCCATGAATCAAAAATCATTTTGTTAGGGTTCAGTTATTCTTTACAGGGGTCAGCACATCAAGTTAACCAGAAGAAAAATTGTGCCTTGAGAAAAAGCACAACGTGTCACGACCTGGTTCTACCTCCTGTTAACCAGACAGGCTGAGGCTTACTCAGCTATCATCACACACTTCACAGCCTGCCAACCAAAGTATTTCCTTTTAAAGTAAACATTTGAATTACAGATTATAAAAAGCAGTCTGTTTTAGCAGGTGCTTTGTCAATCCCTGCCTTTTCAAGTCTTGCCTTACCTACTCAGCATGGAGAGAACACATTGCTAACATGAACAGACCACGCCAAAGTTCTCCCCACAGCTGTGCTGGGTAAACAGGAGAAAAAGATTTAAGCTTTCAATAAGACTTTCAAAAGGATATTCTATATGGATAAAAAATTACAGAAAGCCAGGTTTCTCTTCTCTAGCCATCCTAGGAAGGGTGCATCTGTGTTCCAACAGCTGCCTGACCTTCAGATATGGTATCAAACATAGCAAAAGGACTGCAAAGGGCACCCTGCCAGCACCTCAGTGCCATGCTCACTGGCAAGGCCAGGAGAACAGGTGGGACCAGCTGCAGATCCTGCCTGGTGTGTGCAGCTCCCTGCTCTGCCCTGCCCACATCGCCCACACAGCAATGCCCAGGGGCTTTCACTGCATCTAATAAAGCTTCACACACAACACTGGCTGAATATTGGCAAACCAACTGTGTTCACAGCGCAAGAGAGATGTTTAGTAAAACCAGAGAGACAAATCTCTGCTGAAGAATTTGAACTCTGGAGCTGCTTTACCCATATAATGTTATTGTCTCCTACATTCACCAGCCTTTGTATTCTTGTGGTTAATTCATTCCCTTCCAACAGAATGGCAGCTAAGTAATAACAGGGGGAGAAAAAACCTTAAAGGCCAAGAGAATTAGCTGTATCTTACTAAAGCCATGAGGTCCTGCATTATTCATGCATGGACAGGAGTACACTCAGCTAAGAGGGCTACAGGGAACTCAAACTCTCAATCTCCCATGATTTGTAGCCATTAAAAAGGCAGCTGCATTATTTTATCTGAAAGCAAAGGATAGTTCACTGCTGCATCTCCTTCAGAGGCACATGCAAAGGGATTGCTTCTGCTTCTCACACACAATGCAAGAACTTTTGTTGCAGAGTTCACAGAACTTGACTGTTCTCCCTCAGGCATAACAAGGAAACATGAAGGAATATTTAAGCCAACTGATATTCCTAAAGGCAGGAAAGAATTCTTGGGTTACTAGAAGATGTCAGTGCATGTGGCTATTATACAGGTGCTCTCGTGAGCCCTAATGAGACCATCAGCACTTAATGCTGGCCAATACACAGTCCTTTAAATTAATAAACCCATAAAAAATAGCTACTTTGTACTAAAAGCAGCCCTTTACACTTAAGCTATTTACATCCACTGTGAAGTGCCAGTCCAAACTAACATTTCATGTTTGCAACCTTCTTTCTAAAAATACACCCTCATAGTACAGTAGCTATTATTTTTCTACAGTATAATCATGGAAACTGCATGACTGCATTACTTCTAGTCCATATGTGTTAAATAAGTGAGCTAATTTTGTAGAAAATTTCACACCCGTGTCTGAAATCTGTTACAATACAGTATTTACTTTATACTTGGGCTGTAAACTATTAAAACCACAACGCCAAATCCTGTAGACAAAACTCACATTCAGTGAAATCCCAATTGAAAACTGCAGAATTTTGAGCAATGATGTTCATGCCACAGACAGTATTGGTGAAGGAAGGCTGAAGAACTTCAAAGAATTATTTCATATTTGACAACAAGCTCTTTTGAAGGAGGTCTGCTCCCTTAAACCAAGCTTTACAATTTGGCCACCCTTAATTTCTACTTCTTCATTCTTTCCCATATGCTGATATGAGCTGTTGCATATGTCCTTAACCACCCACATCTCACAAGCAGAGTCTCCAGAGCAGATGAACTATTGATCCCTTTTCTCCTTCTTCTATTTTGTAAGTCTAATGAACTATTGATTCTTTCCTCCTTCCCCCATTTTCTGCTTTGGCAATGCATGCCCCTCCTCCACTGTGTAAATCTCCTTTTCTGTGCAGCCCTAGGCTCATCCTTGTCCATTCTGTCTGTTCTGAGGTGCTGCTGCTCTGGCCTGTGGTGGGTGTGTGACACCAAAGATCCTGAGTCAGAAATACAGAAATACAATTGCATGTGGAGCTGTGTCCAGCAATGAAGAGCATTGGAAAGGAGCTGCTTCTCAACTCCACACACTGAAGCTGCAGCAGGACACAACCTGCCACCTCCTGCCCTCCCCATGGCCTGATCCCACAGCCATGAGAACCACCATGCTGGGGATGCTGCTGCCAGTGAAGAGGCTTCAGTTTTTCATTGTTTTGTAAGTCAATCAAGGTACTTACTGTGCTCTGCAAATAAACTCCAAGTGGGTTTTTTTGATTCCTTTACAAGTGAAAACTATGAGCTTAATCCCTTACTGAGAGGGAAATATTTAATGCTTCAAACCTCTTTGCTTGTTTATCTTTCTATCCCTAACCAGCTTCCTTCTTCCCCTGCTCCAAAGATTTCCTGGGTGCAAGCTGCCCCCAGCTCCAGCCCTGCACACTGTCCCTGCCAGCACAGCCACCCCAACACAGGCAGCCCCCAGCTCCTCCTGCCCCACCCATCTCCAAACTCCAGCACCTGTGACAGACAGAGGCACTGGTAGTTTCACTGGTTTGTTTTTTTCCACAGAGTTTTAGCTGTACTTTCCCCCACTGAATCCTTTTCTTTACTGTTGACAGCTCCTCTGCAGGCAGGGCAAATGAGGAGAAAGTACTCCCAGCCTCACACAGCCCAGAGATGTGGACAGAGAAGAGCAATGTGCTTGATTGCTCCAGACAGATCTCCCATAATCAAAGCTTAAATAAAATTATAAAAGTATGTAGTTTTCAAGTAAACTTTTTCTATTATTCTGTGCATGTATGGTCACTTACCTGTCAAACATCATTTCAGCAAAGAGTTTTCCCCCCACACTCTCTCTTTGCAGGTCACCAAAGTGATGAATTACTACTTCATTACAGCACCACCACAGATCTTTCCATGCAGCTGCTCCATGCAGCCTACTTTCTCAAATCCCATCCTCCTCTCCAGAGCATACAGACATTAAATCCCATGACAAAGCTCTGCTATAAACTCATTAGCAAGTGTCACCCCAGTCAAACACCTTCCTTGCTGCATCTTGTGTAATATTCACCATAACCAGCTGAATCCAGCTGCTTCATCACATGCACACACCAGTTCTGCAGATCTCAGGTATTTAGAGCAAATACATTCTCTCTGGCTTGTTATTCTATTCACAGAAATGAGCACTTTAAAAATTTACTTGCTCCTTAATATTTGGAGAGCAATAGAAAAGGATGTGCAAGTCTGCAAATATTTTGGGAAAGATCATGTGAAACCTTTACACTAAAGTAAACATCCCAGAAACACCCATTTTCAAAGCCTCATTTCATCAGAGCAAACTAGAGCAAGAAAATGTTAAATAATGAAATTTGTCTCCTATAGGTAACACAAACCAAGTTAGAAGGTTTGTAAAGAAACCTCCTGCCATGGTTTGGCAGTGAGGTCCTGTCATCTGGCTTGCCTTTTGCTAATCCACTCGGCCGCTTTCCGGGCTGGAACGAATTCCTCCAGCACATCCACAGAGAAGCTGTTTCTTCCATTGCCTCAGAGACACAGACCTTGGCCATGCCTCAGCTTCCTGCTCCTCCTGGCAGCCACTCGAGTCCTGCTGAGCTCGAGGTCACCTCTGGGCTCGTGTCCGGCCGCCTCCCAGCCCTTGGCAGTGTGGACAGGGCTGCTTTCGAGGAAGGAACCGTCACTCCTGTCCCTCCTGGGTCCCACATGCTGGCAGGGTGCAACCCCAGGATCAAACAGAGCAGTCCTTGTCCAGGCTGCCCAGTCCCTCCCCTTTTAAAAACACAACATCTACTAACATTCAGTAAATGGGGAATGCAGGCATTAAGCAGGTTTATCACCAGTCATACCTTCTTAACTTCTGGTAGGATTGCTCAACCTTCACTGTAAAACCAATATTTGTCTGTTCGGGTTCTGACTTTGTTAAAAACATTTATCTGTAGAAATCTTACTGACTGCTTAAAAGCTGAATTAGAGTAAGTTTTGATGTGTATGAAAAAAGAAATCTGTAACTTAAGCACTGGACTAGGAAGAGGTAGGGTGGGCACAGACTCCCCTGTTGAGTATGAGGACACTGAGAGGATGGGGGGCAGCAGTGTGACCAGCAGAAAGGCCCTCTGGCAATCCAGGGACAGGAGTCCTCACTCTCAATCTTAAAGCATTTCTACTAAAAGATCTGGGGAAAACCAACAACAAAAAAACCACCCCCAGCTTGCCCACCTAAGCAGCTTTGAGCCACTTCTGTTACTAAGGAAGAGGATGAGAACAAACATTAACACAGACACTTGTAATGGTTTCCTTTGGGGTCTGCTTTTTGATCAGACACTAAACTCTTTTGCTTAATGGGAAAAAAGTAACTTGGTTGCATAGCACTGTTATAGTATACATTATTATCAATAATATATAAATATTAACAAGAAAAGAACTTGACATTTAGAGTTTGTTTTTACAAACTGCCTTCCCTCCCTCAAATCTGAGGAAGTTTTAGGAGCTGATGTTATTATGAATCATCTACTCAAATATTATTTCCCACCTGGAAGAGCATTTGACTTCTTTAATATTCCTGTAAACTTATATGTGAGTGCTTCAGATCTATTACTACTAAATAATTTAATCAACATGTGTCTCCAAACCTGACTGCAGCAGGAGACCAAATGAAATAACTGAATGCAAAAGCCATTGTTGAATCAAAGCTATGAGAGATGAAAGGCAGCAAAAGTTCCACTTCATCAGCCCTACTTCTGTAGCTCGCCCAAATCCCAGCTCCCACTCATTAAGGAGGCCACAAACAGCTCCAGAGAATGATTTCCTCTACAAGGTTTAACTTCTGTTGTGACAAAGTTGCTCAAGTTTCCTTGCCAGGCAGCAGATCCCTGCATCAGCAGCAGCAACCCAAGGGTGATGGGAAACACACTGGGATGAGCTGCCACCCCCCAGGATAACTTTCACACAGCCTCCTCCTCTCCCAAAATACTCCATATAACAGAAGTCTCATTGTTGTGGCTTCAACACAGAGCGTGCAGATGCTCACCAGATGCTGCCAAGAGTGGGAATGAGGTGGAAAAAGGAGCTTCAGCTGTTACAGACATGACAGGGCTTGATCTGCTGCTGTTGGAGTCAGCAGAAGAACATCACTGTGCTTCATGGCAGCAGTGCTGACCGACAAAGGCTTATCCTCTGCAGGCAGACAGCCAAAATGGCCCAAAAAAAAGCTCTGTGAAATGTGGCCTCATCTTTCTATCACTTCTCAGGCTCAGGAAATGCATCCACTAATTTGTCTTGCTGTGTCCAGCAAGAGATGCCCTCCCTGTCAAGGCCAGGTGTGGGATCCCAGGCTGGGCAGCACAGGACACACAGATGGCTCCTGAGAGGCTGTGCTGAACCTCCTGAGAGATTCTCTATTACCTCAACTAGGAATCTAATTTTATTTTCTGCTGATATAAACTGAGCATTGCTTATCTGTCTGTGCACATTCCAAAGTGTATTGTCTCAATCACTGGCGCTCATGATACTGTGATAAATGTTTTGAAAAACTAACAAATTTTATAGCCTGAGTCATGGAAACACTGAAGTTCATCAGGACTTGTGAAAGGAGGAATAATGGAAAACCTGCAGTGATGAGGAAAGAAAATTAATACAGCTGGTAGCATGTATTGGACACCTAAAAACAGTGTAATTAGCTTTTTTGCCATAAACATATTTAACACCTTGACAAATGTGGAAAGCTGCCCCACTGCCCATTGGGTTATCAACATTTATCCACTGCTCTGGCTTGGCCAAGCACCTGGCCTGGGCCCAGGGCTCGCTGTGCTGCTGGTGCTGCACTGCAGGCCTGGATAAGCCTCTGCCAATGGATTTACCATGCTTGCTTGAGCTTGACAAATGATACCTGAACAACAGCAAAAGCCAGAACAAAGGCTTTTTTTTAAAAATTGTCTTTTGTATTTTAACAGAAAGAAGTTGAAGCATGAATAAATGGTCATCTCAAGAGCTAGTTCTGTGCTTTAGGCTGCAGCCATCTAACACAGCTAAGAGGCAACTGCTGTTCCACTTGTCCTCCCAGCTTCCAGAAAACACTGCAATAAATGTAGATTAAAATGGTGATTTCTAATGCATTAAAGGAGTATCCTGATTGATTAAAAAAAGCCACTACAAATTTCCCTGCCCCTTAAGAGTTTTAAATACACAGACACACCCAAAACAGATGAAAAAGAGAAGTAGAGATAGTAGGGAGAGAAGGAAAACGGGAAAGGAATTTTTAATCTCTTCTTTCAGATAATGATGACATGCTTTGTGACTTTTAGATAACTGAGAAAGCCACAGCACTTACTAATAAGCACTGCTTCCATGTGAGCTGCACTGGGGCTGGAAAGACTTTTCTGGGAACCAGGAGTTTCTTCTGAGAGTGCTCAGGATAACTCTGCTTGCCTGGTGCTGCCACTAAAATTTTGTAATACCAATGCTGAGAGGGTGTGCATGTGCATACACTTGTACATGTACTCTCTGAGCACTTGCACACATACACATACATGGCACTTTCTACAAAAGGCAAATTATAAGAAGCAGTGGTCAATAAAGCAGCATCCTCTGATTTTCTGCTTGTAAATACCCATGTCTGCTTACATAAGCCACACAATTTCAGACCTCTGCACAGGTATAGGAATGGTGGATCTGACCTGAGGCTTATCAGTCCAATTCTTTCAAATGAAATCACTGAAATACAGCAGCCACCTGGGTCTACATAAATGACATTACCAAGAAGTTGCACAGCCCTTGTAAAGGCAATTGCATCTTCACAAAGTCATCTGCAGGCACTTTAAGAGGAAGAAAGAAAGAAAGATACAGGAAAAAAATTACTTGTGTCAGAAGAAAGCCTGTGTAATTACACAGAAATCTCTGTGCTTGCATTAGATTATATAAGAGCTTAAAATGTTGTGAGTTTGGTTTTTTCCCCTCATTTTATGCAAACATTCTGCACACAAAACAGCCATTGAGCTGGCATTACAGAGAAATATGGGAAAAGACTGATCCCAAAAGACTACATTGTCAGTCTTCAGTATTCCCAGTCTAAAAATAGGTTTTAAAGGGCTCATCAGTGCCACCAGGTTTCTGAGCTCCCGTTAAATCAGAACCTCCTGGAGTCCTGTCTCCATCAGTGCCAGTTCAGCACACGAGAGAAGCAGCACAGCCACAGTTCAGCAACTTACTATGCTCTAACATTCTAAAGATGAGGTTCAAGGAACAGAAACATACCCATTTATTCACTTTAAAACACTGTGGGGGTTTCTGTGCTCCAGGACAGACGGCAGGACAGGAGCAGGCAGTGCCTAGGGCAGCGTGGAGAGTGAGTGAGCCCTGCAGTGACGCCTCCTCCAGGGGGCAAAAGAAGGGGCTACAACAAGGAGCCTTCTGTGACTTTCCATTTGTCAGTCCTCGTGATCCAAGGGCTGCCTGTGTTTACCATAAAGCAGATCAGTGAGTCCACACATGGGGCTGAAACAGCCTGTGCTAAAGCAGGGCCAAGAGCTCATACCACTGGTCCTGACCAGCAGCTGCTCCAGATTATCACTTCCATGGAGAGTAACAGGTGCTCATTCATAGGAACCAGATTTATTCCCTGAGACTGTCTTGCTGAGGATCATTATTCACAGATACACATGAGGCCTGGATTGGATTTCTTCTCCTCATACTCTTATTCAAAGATTTTAAGAAAAAAATCCAACAGTCTGCAGCAATATGCCAATGGGTTTCCATCACCTTGGATCACAACTAGCCAGGATCACAACCAGACTCCAGGAACACCACTCTCCCTGGGAGCCTCATGGCTTCTCCTGCTTTTTCAGCTCCTGCATTCACTGACTTTATTTCTGTGCTCAAACTTCCTGCAAGAGTATAATTTTCAGGTTTCTAATAAAGGAGGAATAAAGTGGAAGGAAATACGTTTCAAAAAATCATCCTGTAAATCCTAATCTGATAATTTCTCTTTTATAAAGTGCAGTGTGATACAATTACATGTTTCTGATCTTGTTTCCTTGGTTAACAAAAGGATAAAAGTTGCCCTCGGTTATAGCAACACACCTGGAGAGCCAGAATATGAACACAATTCCAAATACACAGAGCTACAACACATCAGCTGAAACCAAAAGGTTGAGGGGTTGGAAACAGTAAGAAAAAGGATAAGATCCCACAAGGATGAGGAATGTTAGGCCCAGAGCTGGTGAAGCAAGTCCATAGCACTCACTGCAAGCCCTACTGACAGCAGGGAGTGCAGGGTTTCCTCCTGCATTACACCACTATGAAGCAAAGCCACAGAAGTTCTCCTGTGCTGTTAGCAGCAACTCATTCCCAGGTTTTTAAAGCAGAAAGTAGACCACAATACAGTAAAACAATCACTTCATCAGAGAAAAGGAAAAAAAAAAGAATAAAAGAGAATTTCATGTTCCATATTGCATACAACTGTATACAACAACTTTCTGCATATTCTCCATTATCTTCAATAATATATAGTATTCAAGCCAAGATTTTTTCCAAATTAAAGTGAGACATTGATACAGGAACACCACTTCCTGTAATACCAATTCCACTAGCCATAAGAAGCACATATCACCACACCACTTGGGCCAGCAGCTTGAGCTGCTGTATGAATTCCTAGAAAACACACAGAAACACAAGCTCCTGATCTCCACCCAGTTATGACCTTCCTTAGCAGAGTGCTCACCAGACACCCCACTGAAATTTCCTAATTACAGGTATATGAAATATGCCACTATTTTGTTTGGCTTGATTTTACATGAGAAGAGAGGCTCTCTAAAAGTGATTCTGCCCCGGTTTCCCAGACTGTCCCCCATAAACATTGTGTTAATTCATTCAGGTCAGCCCCTAAAGACACAGCCAGCTCTGCAGAGAACACTATCAGCCTGTTCTGAATCAGCAGAGATGCTGGCAGCCTTTCAAGTAATCTGAAAAAGATGAGGTAGCTGCACAAGGAATAAACCCTTAAGTGCTCATCCAGAATTACCTCTGGGAAAGACCATGCATTTTGCACATGCTAATTCCAACAATTAACCCGAGCTGCTTATTTACAAACTTCTGAATACATTTTTAAATGCAAATAACAAATTTCACATGAAATACTAAGTCCTTAGAGGAAGACACCACATTTATGCTATACTGCACAGAAACAGTATGTTCACTTCTTTCTAGCCAAAGCTCAAAGGATCCCCAAGAGGATGATTCAGCAGTTAAGGCACATCTTTCAGTACTAAACTGGTGAATCTCTTTCCTCAGACCACACACAGTCACCATCCTCCTCTTCTTTTGAAATTTGTAATGCATGAAAAGTAGTCCTGAATCAGAAGAGGAAATTTTTCATTATTTTTACTCTTTGAATGAGAGAGGGCTGCTGCTCTGGCTGGTTCAAGTCCTGCTCTTCATTAGCAGCACTGTCACCTATACTCTGTGCCCAGCAACAGCAGGGACAGCAGACCTGCTGCTGCTTCAAGGAGGAAGACACTCACCAAAAGAACTAAAATGACAATTAATAATATTAAGTTGTAAAAACTTGGAGGAAAACAAGGAGAAGAAAAACAAAACCCAAACAATGTAATAGCACTGATTAACCCATACAAGTTTCCACAGAGACACTATTTCCAGGATTAAGCACCTTAAACCCCAGTCTAGGAGCTCCATTTCCTGCTGGTTTTGAGCCACACACAGTGTGTGGGGCCCAGGACTGCCAGCACTTGTACTCCAAATCTGGGGCCTCCTGAAGGCACAGGAGTCTGGGGAGCCACAAGCCAAGCTGGATTTTCAGGCTAGCTGCTTCCAGACCTATGTATGTAGATCCTACTGCACCTACGTTTGATGTGAACATTTCAAACATTTGTTTAACAGAATTGCAGACCATGTTAATCTGAGAGGTTTCCAACAGAAGCAAGAACTCTTTGAATATGAACTATATACAGCTAGGGTGAAATGAAAAAAGAGGATTTGGTGGAAAAGGTATTAAAATATCTTTCACTTCATCCCTGCCTCCTGTAGCAGCACTAGCAAGACTATCAGAACCCATATAAAAGCAACATTTTTGTTTTGCAACCAATTTCCATTTCAAAACAGCAAATCTAGGCATCACTGTTTGAATGATTTCTTAAATCTCATTTCCACATGCCAGGCAGAGACCTGCTTCTTCTGGTCTGTACTGTGGAAGCTTCCAACCTACAGATCCATCTGAGAAGGGCATGGAAACAAAGCACACACACACTCCCTGGAGCTTTTTGATAAAGAGTTGATTTGCATCAGGCACTACAAATTAGCCTTTTTCAAATGAATGCAAAATCCCTAATTTACACTATGCACATATTCAACAGATTATGAAACTCATAATATTGGGTAAAATACAACTTAATCAATTGTAACTGCTGGTTTGGACAGGTTATTATGGAGTGGTCCTCACCACTCTAGTAACTCCAGAAAGATAAAGGGGCTTTAATAAAGACCCATACTGCTAAAATGGTATTCCTGAAGGAACTAGCAGCTGGCCATAGCAATGTTAGAGAGTGCAATCTCTTCCTCAATCTCTCCTGGATATTTGTTGTCTCTCTGGCTGTTGTTCAGCCAGACAGAAAATAATGTCAAACCTCATGCTATTCCTAGCTCTTGGCCATGTTTCTCATTTGCCTTTGGAAGCAGCTATTTTGCCTTAATGCCTTGGTAGCTTTGAGCACTCCAAATAAATAAACACAAGATATGCAGGGGAAACTGATTCACTTCACTCACTCCCACTTCTTTCAGACTTCAAGTGGAGACATGGAAGCCATAAGTCTTGAACCACAGGCATACAAAAGCCATGCTCATAAAAAATAAATACACATCCCATTTTAGCCACATCCTCCTCAAATATTTCTGCAAGCAAAATTCAAGATTTCAACACAAGCTGTCTACAATTAAGAAGGGTACCATGATGTACCTGTTCCCCATGCCACAAGTTTAGCCCTAGGTGCAGAAACTGCTGTGCTTTCGTGTCCAGATTTTTATTATTAATATTTTTTAAAAGAAAGCCATATTGAGATACTAGCCCACAGCAACAGTGTGCAAGTTAATTGGTCCCATGCAGTTTGTGGAGGCCACAAACACCACAGGGACACACATGATGTACACAAGAAGGAGCACTGCCCTTTGCTATTTTAGCATTAATCCCTTTCCCCCACCCCCTTTTTTTGAGTGAGATGAGCTCAGAGTTACCCTGTGTGATGTCAATGGTTATTTTGTGCTGATTACTGGAATCCAATCTCCAGACAGGATATATTTACAGCTGTCTACACTGTCTTACAATAAGCTGATGGATGACTCATCCTTTTTCCCCCTTCAGCTGAAATCACACAAAGGAAGATGGAAACAAAATTACAGCCCTTGGGAAGCAGGGAGAGGTGAATTGCAAAGACCTTGCTCTGTGTTTAAAATACATTAGAATATAAGTCTTTACTTGCATATGCAATGACAAAAAATAATCCTAGAATATATATAATTTTAATGTTTTGGTACATGTAAACCCACCAATAAACAGGCACTTACTCCAGAGTTCCAGTACCTGTGTGCTTGCAAAGGCTGATATCCCAGTGCCATGAGTGCATGTCTCCTTGCCATGTGCATTAAACAGCAAGCAATAACTTAAAAATCAATTATCATAAATTTAATACATCACAGGAAGATGAAGCGTCGGAAGAAACAAAAACTTGACATTTTCCATCAATGATCTCAGTGGGGCAGATTTGCCAGCAGAATAAAAATATGACCAGATGATGGGCTGATAGCACAGGCTGGTGACAGAGACAGTCAACTCAGCAAGGCTGCAGGCAAGGAGCACGTCTGCTCCGTGTGTCATTGGGCAAGGATGCGAGTCTGCATTGCCACAGACAAATCTAAAAGAGGGTTAAGAATATTCACAGCCTGCCTGCTCTCATTCCTGTCAGCATCAGCAAAAGAATATTTGATAAAAGGCTGGAAAGAGCTTGTGGTTTTGTTTTTTTTAAACTGGCTAAGTCAGTCTATAATCACAGCCTATTACCTTAATGCAGGATGTACAAGAGGAGAGCCAGGATCCCTAAGCTCCATCTGTAATGATGGATCAGCTGGCTCAGCAGGATGTGCTCATCACCAGCTCCTGCCACAGTGCCACAGGTGGGTTGGGCTCTTTCTACAGATTTGGAACAGGCACCAGGAGGTCCTCAAGGACAGTCAAGCATGTGCCTACATGTTGTTGAGTTTCAATGAATTTACAGAATCACAGAATCACTAGGCTGGAAGAGATCATTGAGTCCAACCCATGCCCCAACACCTCAACAAGACCATGGCACCAAGTGCCACATCCAG
>VXBC01000490.1:404613-450187 GCA_013399945.1 Ploceus nigricollis | reverse complement strand
AAGGTGTTAAGCATCTCTGCCTTCTCCTCATCTGCAGTTACTGAGTTCCTTCCCTCATCCTTTACAAAAGTTGCCAAATTCAGTTCTAACTGAGCTTTGGCTTCTCTGATTTTTTTCCTACATGCCCTAGCAACCCCCTTAAATACTTCCTAAGAAACCTGACCCTCCTTCCAAAGATGATACATCCTCTTTGTATTCCTAAGCTCCTTCAAAACCTTTTTGCCCATCCAGGCTGGATGTTTGCCTCCACCACTCATCTTTGAGCACACAGGGACAGTCTGTTCCTGTGCCCTCAAGATCTCTGTTTTGAAGCACGCCCACCTTTCCTGGACTACTTTGTTTTTAAGGGCTGCTTTCCAAGGAACTCTCTGAATAAGTCTCCTAAACAGGCCAAAGTCTGCCCTCTGGAAGTCCAATGTAAAAGTCTTATTGATGTTCCTCCTCATTTCACCAGATCACACACTGGAAGAATTTGGTAAACAGAGATGATGCCGTGAACTGGGAATGGCACAGTCATGGCTTTAGCACTTTGGATAATGGGAAAAGCCAAAATGCCTTTGCTAAACTAAACCTGAGGACACTGAAGTTTGACTTCTGTACTACACCAGTGCCCAGAAACACTGGGCAGCCTAACACACAAACAGTTCCTGTATGAACTTCTGGAGAAATACCAGGAAACCCTGGAGCTGTTTGTAGCACAGCATGGAGTTAGAACCTTTAATACTTAATAAAAGACAATATTCTGTGCTATGCAAAAGGCATCCAGCATGTTCATACTAATTGCATGTCTCTTCAGCTGCAAGAGACATGGTTGAAGCATTTGTGTGAAATCAAAATGGACCTACTAAGCTTCTCTATGAAGACATAAGATTTAGCCTACCAGAAAGTTTTCTCTTGAAATGAATGATATATGTGGGGGGGATTTTCAGGACCAAAATGCCTGTCCTCATATTTCAGCACTCCATTTGCAAATTCAAGGAATTACTCAAAACCACTAGAAAACAGCATGAAAGAGAAACCCTACTTATCATTATTATCCTATGAAACAAAGAAAAAATCAAGATATTAATCTGGAAATGCTACCTAAATGCTACCCTTCCATCAACAAATAAATAATCTCCATTAGAACAGTGAATTAACAGTAACAGCCTTTTGAAGACTTTTGAAGTATTTGCTATACAGAAATGCTGTATCATGAACAGAAAGTCTTCAGTACCACAGAGATAAGCAAAAGGTTCATGTGAAATCCTTTCTACTTTAAAAAGCAAACGAACAAACAATTCTATGTTTAAAATATCAGTTCTTGCACATCATGTCCCCAAATACACGTTTGCTACAAATGTTTGAATATATACTAACAATGTGCAAAACAAAAAAATCAAACTGTAGAAATAAACACATCAATACTGTTTCTTCAATACTTAATATGCAGGGTAAACAAACCCAAGCAGGTGTATGTCAGCTCATGCATACAAACTCCAGACTTCTGCAATGTTCAGTGCTGAATTAAAAGCTTCCTGTCAGCCTTCAGGGGAAGTTTTGTCAATCGAACCTGCAGTTTATAAAAGTCCATTCCTTGCTTATCTAGAAGTGGCTAACACTGCCAATGCTCTCTACTGCCCCATGGAATTGCCATCTCCTTTTGGATAGGCTTCTGCCTTGGATTATTTCTGCTAAGTCACAGCGTTCCCTCACCATCTGCAAAGGCACAGGCAAGCTCAAGGTATTCCTCTCTTTTGGAGGCAGCTTAGAGGATGCCACTGATCCTCTCAAAGGACACAGCAAACTTGGCACCAGCAAATAGAAGTGCTGATTTTCTCTGACTGAAGGAGAACAGGCATGGAAATAGCACATGCAAGAATTAACTATTCTGCTCACAGGCTACCCCACGGAGAAAAAAAAAACCCAAACCAACTCAACCAACCAACATCCAATTTGCAGACACAATAAAATCCTGATACGACAACCTACGCAGCACAGCAATACAACCAGAATAACCCTACTAACCTGTCTTTGCAGTACAACTTGCTTTGCTCCAGGGGTATTGATTTTATTGCATGGCTGTAATTTAGGGAGTCATCCAAAGTAATTACAAAATTCTACTAATTAGCTTCCTTGCTTCTAGATGTGACTTCAAGGTCACAACCAGAATCTACATCAAACTGGAGTTACAGAAAGAAATCCCTCACTGTCAAGAGTTAAATTATCTTTCTGCTTCCTTCCCCAAACATACACCAAAAAAATCAATTCTTGATGTGGCCCATATTGCATTATTGATGTAGAGATGACATAAAATATCCCTAATCCCATTAGCTGCTGTCTGAAAGAAATGTTAGTAACTACATGCTATTTAACATCAAAGAGACAAGAACCCCATGGCACAGATCTCTCAAACCAGCGCCTCATCCTGCCCAGGGATCCATGGGAGCAGCTGCCAGCCAGGCATTACTCAAGGGCATCAGAGGCTTTGCACACCAAAAATTTGTCACAAAAAGGCTTTGTGCTTTATCCAGCTGGCCATGGAAATGACCCACTATTGAGGGTTACTTTGCAGCATGTGTACCTGAAAACCTTTAACTTCCAGATGTGATGCGGAGGGAGAGGAGAGGCTGCCTCGCTGTGCCCAGGAACTGACAGATCCCCAGGCTGGCCTGATTTTCCATTTCCCAATGGAGAACACAATGGCCACATTATGTGCCTCATCACAGCAATAAAGTGCTCTGAGCAGCAACAGGAGAGCCACCTTGGCTGCCATAGCTACAGCCTATTCCAGTGTCCAGGGAGGGGCATTTCCTGAGGTGCATTCATGGAAAAATCCGAAGTGGAGCTGCCCTTACTGTGGCAGAACAAAGCCAAAGCAGAATTTGCCTCTGCTGTGACTGAATGAATCTCAGCAGCTCTCCTTCATCTAGAACCAAAATCACCCAACTTTGACCCTGCACAGCAACAGCCACAAAATCACCCTGCAGCTCCCTGATCTGATCCAGTAAGCAGAATTAGCAGCTGTATCAAGGTAGTTGAACTTAAATGAAAAAAGCCACACAACTGGGCAATTTACTGCATATCCCAATAAAGTGTACCAAAGGATAATAAATTACCCTAACTACTAAAACATACAACTTCTAGTTCATATTTTCCTTCTAACCAGCAGCTCCTGCTGGGCCCTGCACATGTGAACTTCAAAGGGCCCTTTCTTGTAATTTTTTCCTTGAATACCAACTCCTAGAGCATGATGTGGGTTCTGGCTGGAGGAGCATTCAGCCAGGAGCACTGAACCATGCAGGGAGTGGAGCAAGGCAGCTGACAGCTGAGTACAACAGGGATGAGGGCAACCTCATCCCTGATGGACTAAGACAGAAGAGGGTTATTCAAGCTCAAGAATGTTATGGTTATTATTTATACCTATAAAAATATGTAGGTGTATGGAGAGAGAGAGAAAAATCTGATATAGGACTTGATGTAGAGTTTTCTGAAAAGCAAACTTTTCCGAATTTTTAAAACAAAACCTAAAGAAACAAACAAGACTTGGCTGTGATTTCAAGAAAAATAAACATTTCAACAGTTTCAATGAGTTTTAATAAGGATTTATGGTTTGCTGGTTAGTTTACACATATTTAAAAAATCTAACATTGAAGTACACATTTAAACAGCAATAGAAAAATGCATGGATTCACCCACACATTTCTCAACACTTCCTCTCATGGAAAACAGGAATCCTTCAACTACAGGAACTGCCTGTTTGTCAAGGCAGAGGCAGAAAGGTTTCTCTTAAAACGGTCAAAGAATTGGGATTTTATTTCTCCCCAGACGCTCTTCATGTATTTGTTCTACACAACAGCGGGATCCATAGAGCCTGCAGGCAGCCCTGAGCAATGGCAGAAGTGCCAGGGAACCCCAACAGCTGAGGAGAGATGCAAATCACAAACGTGGAGGTGTTTAGCTTGGCCTCATCCCAACACAAGCTCTTCAGCTCAAGAAGTGCCAAGATTTTTTCCTTGCCTTATGAACTTTCTAGGAGCACATGGCCATGTCAATGTTGCACTAATCTCAGCTACCTAAAGCAAGACAGACAATCATTTTCTCCACAAAAAGTTCCTTTGTAATAAAGCAATGTCAAGCAGGACATGTCTTAATAATAGAGTCTGAGTTTCTATACAGTAGTACTGCAGTCAAAAGAGCTTTGTAATAGAATTTAATAGCAAATAAAAATTTGCACAGAGAGCTAATGCAGTAAACAAATGCTTCAAAAATAGAGTAACAACAAGAAAAAGTATCTGATAAAACTGTTTCTTATACAAAAGCTTCTTCTGTCCTTTTTAATGTTTCTCATTTTTTAAGTTTGCTGATCTCTCTTAAATGGGAGTCAATCCCAATATGAAGCTCAAATAATTTCCTTAATGAAAACAAATTTAATAACTCTATCTTCAAAATCATCCTAAAGCCCCAAGTGACCATACTATGAAGTTACCCTCCTTTCTTTACAGTCCAGGATTTATTACAGTTTCATTAAAATATATGTTACTCTCTCAGATGCTTGAGAACATGAGCGTTACAAATAACATAAAGAGTTATCCTGTGTGATTTCATTTACTTTTCTTCCCCTCTAAGCTTAACTTTGTATGTTCAACACAGCCCCAGTATCTAAACTTAGCTCCCATGCTCTGGGAGCAATCTAGTCAAGGATTAAATGTCACTGGACAGCACTGACCCTCAAAGTCCCTTCTTATCTTGAGACTGCAGTCCAAGTTTGCTTACTTCAGTATTTTCACTTTCCCAAGAGAAAGCAAATTCAGTGCTTGCAAAGGATGAAAAATCAAACTATGAACAGAACATCAAAAGTGACCCCAAGTACCACAGGGCCGGGGAGGGGGGTGAGGGGGGGAAAGAGATTTTTTTTAAAAAAGGGGGTAGATGATGATTTTTTTTCAATTGCACCCAGACAATAAACCCAAAACATCAACATTAAAAGGAAAGCAATGTTTTTCACAGTCAAGTCCTTTGTGTGATGTGCACTACATGTTATCAGTTCCCTTCCTGGGTACTTTTGGCACTTTATTAGGAGCTTAACATCAAGAAAGAACACGAAGTGTTTCACAACCCTGACATCGTCACAGCACTGTTACATTATTGTCTTTGAAGAGGTCACTTTCACTCAATAAAACAGCAGCAAGGAGTGTAGAGGAGGATTGCACAGACCACACTGTCAAGTTGCATAATAAACAACACTTGGAAAAAAAGAGCAATTTAGAGACACACAAAAAAAAAAAAAATAGAAAATATACAGAGCTTAGGTAACTCCTTTAGAAGGACACACACTCAGGTCCGAAAGAGATCTTAACACTGAAGCACAACTCCAGCAGCTGAGGGGTGACCCCCTGCATCCCTACCTCAGGAAAACACAGCCTCCCCAGGCAAAGGGAATTGAAACAGCACTCAATTTAAAGCAACCACCCAAATAAAAAACCCCAAATGGTGTGGTTTTAAACTGTCGTGTAGAACCTGCTGCAAGTTCTCCCGCTAAATTAATTAAAACTCACCCTTTGATTTTTTTTTTAAATTTCAAGAACCAAGGTGCCAACAACAAAACATCCCCTCATTCACTCACTCTCTCACACAGAATTAAACATTAAAAATGCACACTGCTTTCACATGCCACTTCAGGCATTTTATTTTCCTCTGAAATCAACTTTTTTTTTTTTTAATAGGTCAACTGCTGACCTCCCTGACACTGCAGTGCAACAGTCTGACAATAAACAGGCCCAGGAGGTTTGCTGAAAACATAAGCTTGTAGAAAATCTGGTGCTACTGGAGATAAAACCTGGAAGCAACAAGGCAGGGGTTGGTGGTGTCATTCTGAGCTGGGAGAAGACTTCCTTACCTAATGAAAGACCTTGCCAAAGTTGGGCAGTTTGGAATCTTAAGCTCCAATTGGGGCAATAACAAGAAAGTGACCTCCTTTAATAGACTGGATCAATGGATGTCAAATAGATTAAGGCTGCCGGCAGACAAGTCAATCTGCAAATGAACTACTCCCAGCTGGTTCAGGGATCCAAGGTATCCGTAACTAATTTTCCTAAAAATTCAATATCTTTTCCAATAAACTTCTCAGGTTAAAAATAAGGGAAGTAAAAAAGAAACTTTTTTTTTTAGATAGCAAAGTGTTGCTAATAGACACCTCCACTGGGACACTATTTCAGGGATATATTTGTTAGCAATGCTTTGGTGGAGGTGAGGATTTCCAACAGAAAGTCACACTAACCTCACTGACTGCCAGAAAGGTACCCTGATGCTTCACTGCTTGCCCTCAGATTCAGCAGCAATTATGTTCCACAACCAACCCATGGAAAGCCAACTCACACCAAGCCTTAGACTGACAGCCTTGCAAGGACATGAGGCAAAAGGCAGCTTTTGTCCCATGCCAAACAAGGCTTCAAGGATATATCATGGAACATTAGTGTCCAACTGCATGCAGGAGCAAGGCAGGGCAGAGTGGTGCCAGTCACCAAACGTTTACAACATAAATACACCATCTGTAAAAGGAATCAATGCACACAAGTGTAAGCAGACCAGAAAGGGTAGATTTGCCCTAAATCAGAGAAAATTCACCTTAGGCAAGCCATGTCAAGGATACCTATCAGCAGTTTTAGCAATAGCTGTTTTTCCCTATTTTTTGAATACAACTCCTATTTCAGATACTGTACCAATTATGAGATCAGTGCCAACAGAACTCTATTTATAAAGTTGTGTCTAATGAAGTCGATCTAAAATTAGTCGGGAGGCAGCATTTGCTTCCTTTGCTATGCTGAAGCACTGGTGCTGGGTTTAAATCAACAGCTGATTTTTAGCTCAGGCTTAATAAAGCACTTCATTCTAAACAGACTATTTTCCCTCTTCACAGGTCAGGCTGCACCTACTTTCTGCAGTGAGAGGGAAGGCAAAGGATCTGCATCCCTTCTTCACCAGGGGAGGTTTTACATTTACAGTGAGTTTGTGGAGACCAGTTCTGAATGAACAGCTGGGGAGTAGCCATAAGGATACCTGCAAACAACATGAACAGCTTCCTTTTAGGTCTAAAGGTTACCTAAATATGAACAGATGCCCATATTCAGCTCAAGAAAAAACACAGAATTAACTTCACTACCAAGCAACAGCAGGAATTCTGCCATGGTCTAATCTTTATTGAGGGCAGTTTTTAGGCTTACCTATAATAATCCATTTTAAGCTGTTTCCATTTTAAGTGGTTGAAACTATTTTATAAACTGTGTCTGACAAAAACTTGTTTTCAGTCTCCTGGAACTATTTTAAGCATTTACTTGGTAATGGAAAACACATGTGACAAACAGAATATCAAATAATTCTAGCAGCAGTATTTCCATATTTTATTTTCATCTTATTCATAGAGGTGAAGTGGAAATGAAATTCACCTTATATGACCAGACAAACCTGTAATCCCTGCTGCAACTCCTGCAGCAGCTTTAGTGCTCTTCAGAAATACTTGACATTTTACTAAATATCACGTTATCCTGTCTCTCCTGTCAGAGATCACAGAATGTGCATATCACAGATTTACTTCTGTTGCCTTTTGGTGTTTCAAAAAACATATAGCTAAATCTTGTATTTATTTTATTATATGAGGAAGCACCATATAAAATTTCAACTTTTTTTTTATGAGCAGATAATTTTATGAGAGCTTGCCTGGTACTTTTTTGTTTTCCATTTTATTACATTTCCTGTGCTGAAGGATGTAACTGGACTGCATGTCCAACAAATATCAGTAGATCCTTTATGAATATACTTCATTCCTTTTCAAGTCCATTTATACTTTTGATTTTCATGTAATCTCAGTGCAATAATGTATAGGACTGATTTTTTTCAATGTATAATTTTTACTTTTTTTTAAATAAGGCACCTGGTATTTCACTGGAACACCTCCATCTTCAGATTTTGACACAGAACCTTCCACAGTCAACGTTTTCTGTGCCATTTATGAATGCACAGACATTTTTTTAATATTCTCTGCAGTTATTTTTCAGGCTGAAGAGTTAAGCCAAAACAAATCAAGAGAGGTGTTTTGTCACATAACACATATGTAAGCTGCCACAACGTGCTCTGGATGCAAAAAGCTTACATAGCTCCACAGAAGAAGACCAGAGCTTTTAGGAGAGTAACTATTAAGGGTTACTAAACACATATCCATCTGGTAAAGCATGAAATCCAGATGATTAGAGGCTAGGGAATCACCCAGATGAAATGAAGCTTCAGAGGAATCAGTGAAAGAAAGGGCTCACTCTCTCTAAGTTTTCCCAGTTCCCACACTGTCCCTTAGCCAGCGAATAATTGTTGCTGTTGAGGACTGGATACAGATGTAGGTGGACAATTGGTCAGATCCTGGTTTATTTATTCTTTCCTTGTGCAGAAGCCATGCTTTTCTTCCTATTCAAACTATTAATTTTTAGTATCTATTTAGTTTAGTATTTATTTACATGTTTTAACATCTGGGGAGAAGAGATAGGAGAGGGCAGGTATGGACAACAAGAGCGTGCAGTCATCAAGACACAATCTGGCCACACCACCATCACCAGTTCCCTGCTCTGTCCCAGTTCACAACATCACATTCACCCGGTGGGTCACTCATTAGTGACATTTTCATCATATGATGCACAGTGTCTCCAGGATCTCTTTCCAGGTGGCAACAGTTCATCCTGCACAGAACTCCTCACACATCACACAGAGGTAGATTTGCTCCCCTCACCCCATCCTGTTACACAGTACTGGGCACATAACATCACCAAACCTCACCTTTTTTACTGTCAAGTTAATTACTACAAGACTCTGCTCAGAGTCCTGTGTTTAGATTTATCTACCTTGAAAGATTGTGTCTAAATTATTTCACCTTATTTTCCAATTCACTGTTACCATACTGAGCAGAGTAGATCCCAGCAGAGATCCTACTGATATGCTCCTCCCAACTTGGAACCTGACCATTTGCTTCCATCTTTTCTTGCCTGTTTTTAAAGAAGGTTCCCAAAAGAACTGCTCAACTTCACCAACATACAAGTTTTTCAGAAGGGATTCTTTCATCAGGTTCTCTGAAGTATCTGAAATTTCAAAACCTATTGGACTGCCCTTACTCCCACACGTTCCCACCTTCAGACAACTCAAAAGCATTACATTCCCTTCCATGAAATAATTGTCATATATATTCACCTGTCTAATCATACTTTGTTACAGTTTCTAATATCAAAAGGCCAGATTCTCATTAGATTTTTAACTTTATCTGAACACTAGATCTCCAGCCTGGATCAATGGAAGCACGAACTAGATGAGGTGTCCTCAGTAATGGACTCTATTGTACACAATGTGAACTAGATAATTGAAAATATACGTGTTTTCTCAACTGGAACATCTAGATAGTTACAAAAGCACGCCAAAGTAGGTCTGAGGTGTCAACAGGAGAGATGTGAGAATTGCTGTGGCCTGAACACAAAAGGCCAGAGAAGGGCTGCAGAGTCACCACAAAACAAAGCCAAAAGAGATGCTGCACACCAGCAAATCCCGGACAGGGCAGGAAATGCCTCCAGGGACACCACACTTAATGACTGTCTCTCCTAACATACTTCAGGGCACGAATCGTTGTCAGCCTAATTAAAACCAGAAATAATTTACTGCTCCTTGTTTTTCCCTTTGAGGCAGGAAATGACTGGAGACCGCTGGCAGAAGTGCCCCAGGAGGCACCAAATTCCCTGCTACAATTACCTGGCAAAAAGAGCAGTAACATCTTTGGAGACTGCTGTCTGCACCACACAATTACGTGTTTAATAAAGGATTTGGTTTCACTTTTCCAAAAATAGCTGAATGTGTTCTATGAGAATTTGAAGAAAGGCCCTAAAATGGATAAGAATTATATATATACACACACACACACACATATATATCTATATCTATGTAGATATCTCTGAAATATATGTACCATTCATCCTGGATGGCCCATTTGGGACATAGATAGTTTGGCTCTGTCTGCAGAAGCTTATTTGTAAAATTATAACGTGGCCAAATGTGGAAGTTATTACCTTAAAAAACACAGATAAAGATCTGAAAAATTACAGATACAATCCTACTTAATCCAGAACACTTCATTCTTTGGACGTGTCATATAATACAGAACATCAGCCCTTCTGTGAAAAGGCTCCCTTTGCTTGCCCATTTACTGCAGTCTAGGTAGAACAGAGTAAGAATTGTCAAACAAAACCAAAGAGCCCCTAAAAACTCCTGTGACTGCAACTAACTTGGACAGAGAAACAGAAGAACAGGTCTTTCAAAGCAGTGGCAGCAAGAAGATCCAGAAGGGCCTTTAGTCAGTACCTCCCCATCTACTACCTGAAAATCCATCTCTGGCTCCTCCTTATTCTGCAGGGTTAAAGGAGCGCTCTACAATTGAATCAGCTTTATCAGGATTTTCCACATTAAACAAAACTAGTGACTTCTTGACAGTCAAAGAAAATAGTTATTTTTTTAAAAACACAACAATTTTAGAGTTTATTCAGGGGATCAAGTAAAATCTAGTTATGGTCAAGACACATCTAGACAACTTTGCACGATTGCATTTGTATAACTCACTTGGTTTACCCCAATTTCTTCAAAGGCCATTTTTCAAATTTTAGCTCAAAAGACTATTTTAAAACACTGTTTTTGCGAAACAGCTGGCATAATCAGCTGACCAGAGCCCATTTTTCAAATCTGTGCTAATAGAGACAGTATCATTTGCAGATTAAAGAAAGGAAAGAATGAGTAAAAGACAGCTTACAGCTGTACACTCAGAGAAGGACACCAAAGCATTCTTCTTCCCCAACTCCTGAGAAAATGTGTCATAATACTTCCTGCAGAGAAACTAGAGAAATAGTATTGCCCACCTGCTTACTAAAAGGAGACACTCCTCCATCCCCAGCTAAAACAGAGAAGACTTCCTTGCACAAGGAGATACCATTTCCCAGCAGCCAGTGGATTTCAGAGGAGCACACAGCACTATTGAGCTCCACAGAGGATCAGAACATCACTGTCAGATTAGCATTGGGAAATGGATTTACCATCTGCCTTTTTGGCTCAAAATCTTAATCCTAAAAGCCTGAAAAACAAAGTTTTTTTACACTTAATGTGTGTTCTTGCACTGGTTATATAAATGTGGTTTGGTTTTGTTCTTTTTGTAGTACTGAGCAACTTCTCAAGTAGAGAGAACAGTGGATTTTCACCTGCTCCAAGAGCAGCTCCTACCAAACACCTCCTTTAATGCATTACTTCATAAACTAATACTGCAGAGTTAGCCAAAAGCTCTAGTTTAAAAGCCTAATCTCTTTTTTAAAAATCACCACTGCAAAGGCAATTGTGTACTGAGAACAAAACAAGAAGATGCTGAAGTTGATAGGGGTTTGGGTCTACAGCTTATCCTGCTTATAAGGGTAGCTAAATATGCAAGAGGGGAAAATAGCAAACAATGTCATTTGTTATTGCAAGGGATTGTCAGTGAAGGGAAAACAAATAATTCTACAGAATGTTTTGTTATTTTCTACCTAAGAAAGCAAACCTTTTTCCTATTTAACATAACATGCCAACTGAAACAATTTGTGAAGATGTCTTATAAAGCAAACGAATAACTTAGAGTAAATTGCTGTTAAACCAAAATTACTGTGATTCACAATCATGGGGAATAAGTGATTTAGTGTACCACGGTGAAAGTGACCCTTAGATTTTATGTTCACATTTCATACACAAAATGTTTCTTGGTATATTGCCATTTTGAGGAAGTTTCTATCAGCACAATAATCTGGGGAACAGAAAGCAGATGATGGTTCCAACTGATGAGAAGTTCCTTGGAGGGGTGGCATTTGTTCACCAGGACTTTGCTGTGGGCTGCTGAGAAACCCATCCACCACAACAGTGTAATGGCTCCTCTTGCTCTAGAGCAGCACAGACAGAGGGTCTGCTTCCCCCTCCAGGAGAGAACCTCTGACAGCAGCCAAACTGCCAGACACCCCTCCCCACACTCGTTTTTCTGTAGCAGTCAATTCCTGGCCAGTTCCTTCTCTGCAGAGCTGTCAGCACTAACTGCTCCTGTGTGCAGCACCTCACGTGCAACCCAGCCAGGAGCTGAGACACCAAGAGCCACAAAAGTACAGAACTGCTGCTCTGTGGCCAGGGAAGCTGCTGAAAGCATCACCCCCTGTGGTAACAAGTCCAAACCATCCTGGTTTGTCCCTGCTCTGTTCTGTTTTAAAGAGAAATTTATTTTCATGAACATTTTAAGATTGTAGCCTATGTATGCATTATGTATTAAAGGTCTTTGGAAAAAAGGGGCCAGAGGAAGTCTGGAACTTCCCCTGCATAAGTGATTTAGGAAAAATATCACATTCTCAGGAAGCTGCTGCTTGCATACAGATGCTGCCCTGTTAACAGAGTTGCATTTTAGAGATGTTATCAGAGTTTCGTATCAGAAATGCTGCTGGGGATGATGCTAAAAGGCTGGAACTCCAGTGTTTCAAGTACATCAAGTTACACGCAGGATCCTGAAAACATTTGCATCACAGATGATTTCGTTTCTGCTTTATTCTTGAAATGAAATTATAAAATGCCTGGAACATCTTCCTGATGATCAGCTATACCTGGAAGTTTAGCAAATTATTTTAGAGGACACAAGACCTATAACATAGAAGTAACAGATTTAAATTTACAGTAAGTTCAGAAAACTGGGGGGGAAAAACATTTAAACACTTATAAAAGTCCATCAGAAATTAAGAATATGTCACTCAAAAATATGCAGGGTTAATTTAGCCTCTCAGATCCAGAAATATTAACAGTTCGCTCATTTCTACTCAAAGTGAAAACTCCAGTTGTAAAGTCATGAATGACAAAAAATCCTGGGAGATGCCAATAGCATCACAGTGATTCCTGCAAAGCTCATACTAAAAACACAAGGAACATATGTCAGTTTCTTTGACTTATACAGGCTCTTGACCTGCTTTACAAAAAAGTAACGAGCAGCTACAGTCAGTGGCCAGGAAAGCTCAACATGGATGTGCTTAACACCACACAGCTGAGGGCTGGACCCAGAGCTCCTGCCAGAAAAAGTGGTGATGAAAGCAAAGTACAGGAGGGATGTCTGGCCATTCAGGAGCTTGGACAGTCCTGACCTTTCTTTTCCATGTGCTACTTGGCTTACTACATCAAGGCTTATTTCCTGTCAAAATCTCAGCATCTTTTTTTTTAACCCTCTTTCCAGACTTGTCTGCCTTCTCTCTTCCTTTTAAGCACTAATGCCTTCTTCACATTTGCTCTTTCAAGTACATCTTTCTAGATTTTGCTGGCACTTCTCACTTTTCTCCTTGCTTTCCCCCTTCTTTGCCACACATTTCATTCTGTTGCTTGTGTCACAGGTCTCTCATATTCATTCTTTGCACACTACAGCCCTTTGGCCAATGTCCCCACAACTCTTAACTTTCAAATCTCAATCTAAATGAAAAGTGAAGCACCTGTGAGCATTCCCTTTCCAAGTCAAGAAAATACCACTGAAGTTGGTTTCTCAGTGCAAGCCCAAGCCCCAGGTGAAGCCATCCCTCCTTTCCCAAACATGCCATGAACAAATTACTCAGAAGTACAAAAGGATTGGCTGTAACCAAATACTAACGTACACTTAATGGACTGCAGATTTTGCAGGATGTTTAAAGTTTCCCCTCTGATCTCTCTGAACTTTGGCCTCCATTTGTTTATACAGGCAGAGGCCAGCAGGTCATACCACTAAAATCAGCAAATTGTTTACACATATGGCAAGCATGCATGCAGCAGGGCTGGAGTCACAGCTACAACACAGCACATTAAAGCAACTGCTGTAGTTAAAACAACAAAGGTAGAGTGAGTCCACACACGTGATGAGGAGGCCTTCCAGTGCAGTGAAACTCAGTATGAACCAAGAAATTAAATGGTATTTCTTCTGGAGCCAAGGCACACATTCCACGCCAGCCTAACCCAAGTCACTCACCCCAACATCACTTGTTTCATGAGAAGTGGGAGCCTTTGACATCAGCAGTGTCAAAATATAACAAAAATTTTAAATGCATGAGCTAATTCATCAGGGAGGCAGTTAATACTGCAAAGAATGGAAAAGCTCAGAAAGCAAGGCTGGAAGAGAAGCAGTCACTGACAGTACACAAACCCCAAACATGCTGCCTGGCTGGGGTTGTTTGAGCACCAGGTTCTAAACAAACCCAGTTCCTAAGCCTTTAAAAATTATTTTCATTTTCATAAAGATATTTTTTTAAAGTATCTTCAAAATATATTTTACATAATATAAATCACTCGAAGATTAGGAGTTTCCAGAAGCATAAAGCATTTCAGTTTTGAACAAGTGAACAGGGCATTAGTATAACCCCACATTCTGTTTATTTCTGATGGATTCTAAAATCACTCGAAGATTAGGAGTTTCCAGAAGCATAAAGCATTTCAGTTTTGAACAAGTGAACAGGGCATTAGTATAACCCCACATTCTGTTTATTTCTGATGGATTCTAAAATCACTCGAAGATTAGGAGTTTCCAGAAGCATAAAGCATTTCAGTTTTGAACAAGTGAACAGGGCATTAGTATAACCCCACATTCTATTTATTTCTGATGGACAGAGAAGTGTATTTTTGAGAGCAATTACAGGCTCATGTTTAAAAGAATACCAAAATATGAAAGGTAAACACTACAAGAAATGAGGGAATGCAGCAGGATCTAAAAGAAATTAATCACTTTGTCTTGCTCAGATAAACTGTAGCTGTCAAACTTGCTGAAACCAGAGGGAAGAGGAAGTAGATTTTTTTTAGCTTCAAGATGCTGTCTCAAAGCTTTGTGGCCCATTCAGTTACACAGTGAACAGACATGCAGGTATGTGGTACACACAAGAATATTATTAACTTTTCTAGTTACTTTTACTGAAAAGCAGAAGCACCATGTCTTTAAATGTCATGTCTGAACCACCACATGCAGAAATGGAATTCCCATTTCCAGTGGGGGGGGGAAATGCTGTAAAAATTTAAGTCTCTATTGTGAGAAATACAACTGTCAAACAAAAGTTTTAATTTTTTAATGTTACCTACTTTGGTTATAATATGTTTTGGTTTAATACAAATCACTTCTCTGGAATAAGGCAATTTTTTTGGCCAACCAGTGATAAGAAATTGGTAGAGACAGAGCTAATATGAACCTCAAAAAAGAAGAAGAAAAAGAAAAAAAAGGAAGCCAACCCAGCCCAAAGACATCCCAAGTCACGAAGTTCATTGCCTTCAGAAATAAATGTTCACAGAAAGCAGGGATATACTCTTGTATTGCTATTCATGACATGAGTTTGACACATGTATGAAAATGAAATGTGCTGTCTTAAGCATGACCATGGAAAATACAGATATAGGTTTGACTAACTGCTCTGAGCTTACACTGGAAATTACCAAGATAAATTCTCTTTGTAGTGTCAACATTTTATCTTCTGTATTTCATCACCAGCTAACATTCAATCAACTGAAAACATCCTCTCAGTACTTGCACATCAAGTTCAATTCTGTCAATAACTTCCAGCATCTCCTCTGCCTCAACCCTGAGTGAGTTCCAGCACTGAAGACTGAAATGTCCCATTTCACACTTCTGGCATTGGAGGGTTTTCAGCAAAAATCAGGTTTGATAACAGACCAGAGGACAGATGTGATCATCAGTCCCAACCCAAACAGTTTAAAGTGAAAGACTGAAGGTATATTGCCAAATCAAAGCAGATGAGGGGGAGCTTTGATCCAGTGCTGTCCTGCTAGCAGGGCTTTTCTGCTCTTATCTTCAAAGGGCAACACAAACCTGAACCTGAGAACACAGGCACTGTCATGCTCTGGGGGTTTCCACATTGGCTGTCTGGGGAAATACAGAATACACCAACTCATGGACACACAGGGCTGAGGAGAAAAGAGTCAAGGAAAAAGTGAGTACAAAAGGATGACTTGCAGCTGAACCTACCACCTTTTGTCAGAGTGAAACACTATCTCCAGAAAGTGGGACAAGGCTGCCCAGCTCAGAATTACAGCAGCAAAAAACCAAATCCCATTCTGCTGTTTGCCACCTTCCAAGTACTTCACTTCACAGCCTCAGCATTATTTTCACACAGTGTTACTGCTAGGGCAGCTTTATTCTCCTGCACACAGGGAGCACCAGCACCACTTTCAGTGGAACCACCTGCAGAGCACAGCAGCATCTGTGCACATGCTCATTTTCAGGCCCCTTGCCTGTCAATTTACCATTAAAAATATTAATTTTGCCATAATATGAAGACTGGTATGGGAACTCATGAGCCAAAACACACACTTTTTTAGAGTGGAATTTTCTCTAAGCTCAGACTAGAAATCAGGTTGTTTAACTGCTTCTCTAGTAGAGAAGCTACACTGGATTTAGGAGGAAGAGGCCATCTGCAAAAAGAGCTTGTAATTACAGAAGGGTAGAAACTTCCATGGCTAGAGAGACAAAGGAGGATCTTAAGGGAAACATAACTTATGAGGAAACATGTATGAAACAGAAAACAGTCAAAATTTAGAAAGCATATGCAATTTTGGCAATAAAATAAATATTTCACTCAATGACAGAAGCATCCCTGTTCGCCCTGTGCAGTCTACAATTCCCAAAAGCAATACAGATAGAGCAAATCCAAAGATAACAGTCTTTTACAAATTTCCACTGCTAATACTAACCTGGGAGAATTAATTCACATTGCTTAGCAATTCCATCATCGTAGCTCTAGCAAATTCATAAAAGAATTAAGCAAGGCTATCAAATTGTTATTTTAGTGTAATAAGTACAATATTCACAGTGTAACTTGTTCATTTCAATCTTGAGAAGAGAGTTGTAGTCACTGCTATTCAAAGTTCTTATTTCTTAAAAACAGGATACACGGGAAATCGGTGGAAACATGATCAGAACACATTATCAAACATTTTTTCCTTAAAACTGCAGATTTGGCAGTTGCCATGGTACTTTTATGAAACAGAGAGGGAAGAATAAACACTAGGTATGTCAGGATGCAAAGAATCCACAGCCCAGCTGTGGGCTACTGACGGCTGTTCTTAGCCATGGGAACTACTGAGCTTGAAAGAAATATCCCAGCACCTTCTTATGGGCTAGGCCAATGATAACTGGATCCCTTACTAATAAACAAATTAGACAAGACTGCAAGGAAAAAAGAAACCAAATCCACAAATAACTCCCAAACCATAAAACCAAAAAACTTGCTAACTGTAAAGCTGATCAATGCCTTAGATTGTCAGAGGAGGCTCTGTCACTGGAGGTCTTAACAGGAAAAAGTTATATAAAACAAACCCCATTCATTATTACAGCTAAAGTCACACATTTAAATCTGAAATGTCCTTCTCTGGAAGAGTGACACTGCACCTGATCTTCTACAGTTATCAGTAACAAAAATGAAGTTGGGGACAAGGGAAAAAAACAAACAAGGTAGGTGAGAATTTATTATTGCTTAGTGTGGCTGGGGAAGGAAAGAAAGAAATGGGGACTGAATAAATGAAGAGTATCTGGGAGAGAGATGTAATGCAGAGACCACCAAGAAGGGGCAGGGGGTGGCTGGGGTGAAAAGCCACTTAGCAGAGTGGCACATTCTAGTGACAATACAGTGGCTTCAACCTGCTGGGGAAAGGCTGAGAATTAATTAGAAACTGTCAACAAATTAGGATTAAAGGACAAAAAAATGCACTTAATCCAGGGAAGAGGAGTGCATTTAGAAGAAGACAAAAAACCCCTAACAACAGCTATCTGACTCCTGAAGCAGGCACTGAAAATGCTGTTTCCTGTTAAATTATCTCAAAGGTTAAAGATTGCTTCTTCACAGCACTGGCTGCTTAATTGCTGCTGCTTCATCCTCTGACTGCATGTCTGTACATGTCTCTACTTCCCTCTGTCTGTAGGGAAAATCCTTTCTAAGGTTTAGCAATACTGGATTTTCAGAGTACATTATTTCCATTGCAGCCTCCAGAGTCTTGTATTATATGAATAGCATAAAACAAGTTTAAATAAACAACAACAACAAAAAATCCATTAAAAATTTTAATTGAAACCCATTAGGGGGGAAAACCCAGAGTCTGATGAGAGATTATGGATTTCTCCTGGCAGTTAATAATATCACAATTTTGACTTAGATTTCTTTATGGCAAAAAAGCCTCCAAGGGGAAGAGTGTATGTTTATAACTAGCAATTGTGCTATGTTAGACACAGACCAATGTGAATTAAAATAAACTGAGAATAGTAGGAAAGAGGAAAGAAGTTGTGCATAGCTCCAAAATTGGTCTTTTAGCTTAGAAGCATCACCTTTAATTCAAAATGCTAAACACACAGAGCCTCAGGTCTGGAAGAGTTTCAGGGGTTACACTGTGATCTTTGCACAGCTGAGAGCAAAAAGAGTGAACAGACCCCACAAGCCAGAACTTCTGCAGCTGTAGCAGCAAGCAGAGGGGATGTGCACTGAGCCCCCTCCTCCTTCGATACAGAACAACCCCCAGCTCCTCCCTGGAGCTACAAGTGCCCCAGCAGCCAAGAGAGGCAGGAGCCACAGGGATCATCACCCTTTCCCCAGGCAACCCAGGATGCAGGAGTATGCTCTACTGTTCCTGGGCCCAGCTCACACACAGGAGCTTGTGCTGGCTCAGAACTCCCTGAACTGAGCCAACTTGCAGGCAGAGTGAGCAGGCTGCTGGCACACAAAAACAGGAGCCAGAATTTCTGTTTGGATGATCTTTAGTCCACCTATTCCTTCATGGTAGCTAAATTCAAAGAATATACTGTGAATAATACTTCTGTTTCCTTAGGGGATGTAACTAGAGAGGGCTCAGTAGCTGCTGATAGAGCCCAGGGACCTGTGCTGGTGAGGGCCAGATCCTGCAAGAACAATAAAACACAAATGGGTACAGACAAATGTTTCCCATAAATTATACTTGGAAGTAAAGTCTTCTCTTCTGAGACAAATGCTTCCAGCTTCCTGAGCTCAACAATTATTTTCAGAATTGAGTAAGGAGTGTGGGAGGTTTAGTGCAAGAACTGCAATGAGTTCAGTTTACCGACTCAGTGACCAAGTTTTCCATCACAGCATTGTTATATTGATTGTCCCCCCAATGCTTTGCTTAAACACTAATGTACCAGTCATGATCTGCAATGTACATTTACACAGAAGTGTTTTGCTATTTCTCTGTTCCAGTCTATAAATAGTCTCCAGGACTCCTCATCAGACACCAGATATAAATAGACCAGCTTTTTGAAAACAAGCACATACCCTGATCTGAAAAGTAACATTTACTGCTTTTATGTTATTTAAGGTTTCTAATTATTGCAACAGGCAGTAAGTCAGAAGACTGATGTAAAATTCTGTCTTCTGTCCAGCTTAGGAACTGGGCAAACATCAGTGTGGTAGGTATTGATAGCATTTGATCAAAGGAGTTTGTGCTGGGAAGAACTCAATGTACTTATTACGAACACTCTTCGTCCTGTCCCTCTGCCTTTCCTCCCAAACCCTGAAAACATTTGCAACTCCAAGTATCTCAAAATAAAAAAAAGGGGAAAAATGTCTTGTGTAAAGTCACAGATCATCATCATGTGATGTTCAAGGTAGTTTCTGAAGCAGAATACTGTGGGTATCAGATGCAGCTGGCAGAAGTACAACTGATTTTAATTACAGCATTATTCTAGGAGCAATACCCAGAGTCCAGAGGGCACACAGGTCCTTGATCTTTGACCTGCAGCCTTATCCTCCTGTGAATGTGCCATCCCTGCAGTAATTAACACACTTGGAACTCTGCATCATCTGTGACGTATGTCTAAGTTCACTGCAGCTGCATGATGAAAGCCATCAGCTGAGCCTTTCACTCTTCCATTCCTGCAAGCCTTTCACTCTTTGCCAAGCAACTGAAATACACAGGCCTTTAAAGTATTCAGAGGTCTTTAATTTAAGCAGCAAGTATTGAAAACACTAGAAATCCCTGCCGTGGAGGTCTCCTTTTGCCCTGCAGGACTCCACACAAACAACCATCACAAGCTGTGGTTTGCATTCTGAACGGCAACAATCAATCACTGAATAGAAAGTTACGAGGCACTGTTTGACAGCAGCTTCAAGATCAGCTAAGTTTTTATGGCCAGATTTACCTAAAGCTGCACTCAGGAGTTGGAAATACTTCCAAGGAATAGGGGGGAAAAAGAAGAGCTAACTGGTAATGTTAGAGAGGAATCAAACAGTAACAACTCCCCACATACATATATGTTCAAATGTATTTAAATTTGTGAACACAACTGCTCTTTAATACCCGCTCTGATTTTCACAAGAACAGGCAATTATAAAAACCTGCAATCAAAAGTGCAATGAGAGCAAACATGGGGAGTACCACAGCCAAACTTGTACTGTTGCACAAGGGCTGCCTGGATAGAAACACCTTTAGTGGTAAAGAGGCAGTGTTTGCTCTGGAGCACCAGCTAAACAAGCTCATTTGGTTTCTTGAATGCTGTTTTTGTTGCAGGACAGTAATGGATCAGTGAATATGTGATAACAAATGATGTGATTCCAGGATGTCAAACTGCCCCATGGCAAAGTGGCTTTAAACTTCCTCTTCACATGATCAGATTAACACTCAGGCCTACATAAAAGTTTAGTTCACAAGTTTACTTTTATCCACGGGTTCATGTGTTTAAAAATAATAGAGACTTTGACTTTCTCAGGGATATCCTGCCTCTTCAAGCAATATTATCCCACGAGAAACCAGATGGGAATTTTTCTCTCTGCCATTTCACAGACCACAGCTATCCTTCTCTACTTAGTCCCTTTTATTTTATAATTTCTACCAAACTCATTGACATCCTCCTCCTGTGTTTTCATCTTCCTAGAGCTCCCTTGAGCAGCCCTGTGAAAGCTACAAAAGGAATGCAGAACAATTCCTGGTGTGGACGTGATGGACCAAGCTGAGCTGTACTTTGCTTAGTTTGGCAGATATTCACAGTATTATAAAAACTGCTTTCGCAAACAAATACTCAGTTTGCAAAAGTCTCTCTCCCCCTCAATCCAAGAAAAAGACTGTCAGCACAGCATTCTGCAATGACTGAGTAATTGCAAAATACTTAAGATCCCTGGATATTCCCCTGTATGAAAGCACTTGGGAAGCTATCGTTTAGCATCCAGCTGTAAAACCTGCAGGGCTTCTGTGGATAAAAAGTCCTTCCCCCAGAGCTTATTACAGATGTTTAGAAAAGGTAATCTTACACAGGGTTGAACTATTTAATTTTGTTTCTACTTGGTATGTCAGATATAAGGTTAATGAGCAGAGAATTAATTTTTGACAGAAAAAAAATTTAGACCACTCCATCCTAATTTACTATCCTTATCCTAATGGAAAAGGATAGTAGATTCCTTTAGAAATTACTAATTAAAAGGCAGGTGTTGAACACTTGCTCTTACTGCCTTCTTGAAAGACCAAGTTCCATTCGAAGAGCCCAAAATAATATGAAAATGTTGCCCAGTTATCTATTTTTTTCTATATATTTATATTTGTAGCTCCTACTACACCTCAGGTAATACAGTTTTAAACAAAAACCAAGTTCCATTTGCTACCTTGTCCATTCTTTTATTCCCCAGCTTCCAGCAGCTGAGAAGCTGACAGTGAATAGCATCCCTTCTTGCAGGATCTGGTCCTCATCAGCACGGGTCCCTGGGCTCTATCAGCATCTACTGAGCCCTGCCATGCAACAGATCCCCTGCTTTTAACATCTCCAGTTACATCCCCTAAGGAAACAGAAGTATTATTCAAAGTATTTTCTTTGAATTTAGCTACCATGAAGGAATAGGTGGACTAAAGAGCATCCAAACAGAAATTCTGGCTCCTGTTTTTGTGTGCCAGCAGCCTGCTCACTCTGCCTGCAAGTTGGCTCAGTTCAGGGAATTCTGAGCCAGTACATGCTACTGTGTGTGAGCTGGGCACAGACCTGGCAGAGCCCACACATTCCTGTGCATAGAGAACTGGACAGGACCCACTTCTGCCACTCACCTTCTGCTGGGCCACTGCTTGGGGGTCACAGCAGCAACATGCTTCTCCTTGTTATGTAACAATTTCATTAGCTATTACTGTGTTAGATCAGAAATTGCTCATGCTTATCCAAAAACCTGGATTTCTGGACAATACCCTGAGAGAGTACCTTCTGAAATGAACTAAGGAACACAGGTCTCTTTCAGAAAAACTGCTGAAAGCAGTATTTGACCTGAGTTTCCAGATTCTTGGGGATCCACAGCTGCTTCTGAGGGTTCTGAGAAGGCAACTACAGAAAGAAAGTTGTCTGGCCAGTCTTCAAGTATGTTTATGCACACCATGTAAGAGTTTCCACTACTACAGGAAATTTTTACAGGATCCACAAATCCTATTTGGAAACCACAGATTTAAAACATATCCTCCCATAAACAAGAGTTTTACTGTTAAATATACCCAGGAAGTTTCTCAATATCATTTTCTCAGCCTGTTCAGTTTCTTTGGACATAGAATTCTTGCCACTCTGCCTGTCAAAAAGGAAGGTATTTTGACACAATCCATACCATGTATTACAAGACACAGAGATATATTCATTGTGGGCAGTAAATACGGGGTGCAGTCTCCTCACAGCTGAACCGTCTGCTCCCCCCAGCATACTCTCCACAGCAAAAGGAGAAAGAGAAACCCCTATGTGAGAAAAATCGAGAGGGTAACAAGCAAACGCGGTAACACTTACGGTCAAGTCCGTTGATGTATCTCATTGTAATTTCACAGTGCCCCCAAACTGCACTGACTATGGGGTAAAGTTTTTTCCCTTTTAGTCCTCTGAAGGCCACTCCAAGATACTGTCCATCGACCATGAAGCTAAGCGTCCCTTCGTCCATATCCAAAACCACCAGTAAGGAGTCTGGGAGTACAAAAGACTCATCTGGTTCCAAAAAGACGGGGTACGTGACCCCGGGCTGGTTTTTACAGTTGTGGTAGAGTTTGTTGCGCCCCAGATCCCAGCCCCAGGATTCATTGTTGCTACCAACCAAGGACGTGTATCCCACTGAGTGCAGCGGCGCGTCGGCCGTGGAGACGCCCACCACGGCGTGAGTCCCCCGCTGCCTCGTGGGCCAGTGGATCTGCCACACGTGCAGGCCCCGCGTGTAGCCCACCTTGCCCCGGATGCAATCTGTGCTTTGGGCCACCGGGTGTCTGTGAAAAGTCAGTTTATCGTCTTCCTTTACAAATATATTTAACGAGCGATCTTCGTTATTCCAAGCGTGTTTGTACTGGACCTCCAGCTTGGCAGGGGGCATATCCAACAGCATGTCCAGGCGCGCGGGCTTGCAGAAATCCGGGCCTCTCAGCTCTCGTTTCACGGGTCTATAAGGGGGCTCCCTCACATCCACAGACTTTATGCTCCCTGAGATTTTCTGGCCCATTGCTTGGCTGCAGGTTTACAAAGGAGAAAGAAAAGTTGACTTTGGCCCAATGTCACCTCATGAAAGCACCGTTAGACTGAGCCAGTGACCTGACAAGCTGAGTGGATTTACTCCTCCTGATTGGAGTTTTTTAGCAGCAATGTTTTCAGAGTAAAAAATGCTCCTGAAAGAAAGCAGAAAGTTTCCAGTTAGTTTAAGAAAGCCAGTAGAAAACCCACAGCATATTTTTGAAGTGCTTCTTCTCATCCCTAGGAGCTATTTTAAACACCAGAGCTAAATTCACTCCTCCTTGTGCAGTGTCCTGCAGCGCTAGCCAGGCTGCCAGCAGGATGCGGAGCCCACCAGCGCACAGAGCGCAGACAGTCATTTCCTCCAATTCATGATAGGATGCAGACATTCCTCACCTTCTGCCCTTCCACCTATTTTGTCTGGCCAAGTTCACGGCGGGCCCAAAGCAGGCAGATGCTGTTCCCCAACAGCAGTGACAAACTTTATGTGCTGCGGTAGCTTCACTTTCACTTGTGCTTTTGGTTCACTCTCAGACACACACTAAGACAGAATCTTTTATTTCCAGACATGCTCTGTCCTGGGCCCTGGTGACAGAGACTTCAGCTTCTCTGCCCTTATTAAAACAAATGCAGCCAACAGCAAATGACAGCAAAATTTAAATGTTTCTTTTTAATTCGACCTGACATTAAATAAAAGGAGAAAAACATAAAAAATTCATCAAGATTTTGGGGTGTTTTTTTTATAAAGGAGCTAAAAGAAAAAAAAAAAAGGGAAGTAAGTAGGAATAGGAGCCATGGAAGGACAAATGAAGAATGGCTGTTTCAGTTCTTTGGCAGGCATTTCTAATGGGCAGCTACTGCAACTGGGGATGTTCCTAATGCTAACAGACAGCAGGCTAATCCACAGTTCCTGTATTTCAGTATTCAGCTGACCTGGAACGCAGTAAGACACATTATGGGGAATACATGATTTTGAAATGTATTATTTCTCTGCTTCCACAGACAAACAGGGCAAAAAAGCACCAGGAAAAGCTTCTCTGCAGCCTGGGTAAGTTAGATTTGTTCACATTTTAGAGCTCAGGTAGCGTGTAGAGATAAATCAAGAACCTCTAAAAGTACTAGAGGAGTAGAAATGCAGACAAAGTCCTATAAACTCAAATACATGATTGACATGGGATCAAATAGAGTATCTGCAGCAGCAGACATACTTCTGTCCTCTACCAAAATCAGTGCCAAACCCAGGAATGCTCAAATATAGCAGAGTAGACCCACTCTGTTTATTTATTGAGAGAGTGATGACGTGCTTCAAGAACCAAAAAATCTCCATGCTCTCAAGAGGCTGAAGAGCCCAAGTGACAGTTGCTTGTCATAAAATACCAAACAGCAGATGGGCAGAAATGTTCCAGCAAAAAACATCCTGCAATATTTCACTTGGTAAGTCAAGCCCATGTTCTTCCTTTTAAAGAACTTCTACTACAAACACACAGTCCCATTCCAAAACTAATTTCTGAAAGAAGCTAAGAAACACATATGCACAATAAAAGGGAACAAAAAGAAGTTTAAGAAAAAAACCCTATAAAATTTACCATCCAACCAAGTTTGAGAAGTGAATGAAGTTCTCTTATTATTTCCAATGGCAAATAACATGTAAAGTATTTTCTGCATGTATTAAATACAGAAATTAAACCACATCTAGTCTTCTTTTAAAAAAAACAGAAAAAAAGAAGTACAAAGGTGATTTTTCAAAACCACATGACAGGTAAGTTATTACAGGAAAATATATTTTGGTGGCTGGTTCCCACAAGAGCATATGCACACACATCAGCGTAAAAGAACCAGCTCATTGCAACTACTTTTAATGTTTGAAAATTAAACAATATACATAAGTATCCAACCCCCTCATATCACATTTGCAGGAAAACTCACAATTCACAGGAGCTGTCCACATGAGGTCAACTTGAATGATCCCCCTTATTCCTTTCCAAACTATGTAAGAGGAATCCAGAACTTTAAACAACAATTACAATTAAGCTGATGCTTCCCATTTCCAATAGTGCACAAGCACTCATGGGTTGATTCAAAGCTATGATGCCAATCTGGCCCAGCAAAGCAAGTTCAATACTTTATTCCACACCTATAATCCCAGGAGAAATTACATAGTGACACTAATACACACACAGGGAAGCAACAGGAGTAAGTGTTGTAAGCAAACTTTCATGGGAGGACACATGCTCAGGGATTGGGTAATTCCTTTTAAAAAGTGATTATTTGAGCTTGAAAGGAAACAAAAAGGGAAAATGTCAGACTTTCAAAGGGAATGTCAGTGACATCTATTTGAGATTTAGCTCTACATGCCTTTGAAAATTTCTGCTTTAAAGCACAAGACAATTGCCACATTCCTGTCAGGGTGCTGAGGGGAGACAGCCGGGGAAGTCCTCAGTGCATCCTGCTATATCACTTCCTGATCACATGAGAAACTAAACTTGGCACAGATGTTTGCCTGGCAAATCACCAAGAAATTATAAACACTGAATTGACTCACTTGGCAAGCCACAGACATTCTTCCTCATGTGCCCCAAACTGTAACATAAACAGGCTGCTAATAGATAGATCAGTAATTCAGAGGAGTAAAATGCATCATTATGAGTACCTTGATATACACACAACTGTGCCTGCACTCTGGGATGCCCTCACAGTAAGTACTTTAATTTGAAACTGTATCTTACAATATTAAGTCTTTCATCACACATGAACATTACCACAAAAATTAATTATCTAATGAAATGTTTTGCCAAATACCTTTGCATGGACAAAGCAGGGAACAACAGCAGAAGAATCTTAGAGTCAGGCAGCTCTGGTTGCTGGAGCTGAGTAGTAGCTGCCATGAAGACTTCATGTGAGGAGAAGCCTTGCCTCCCAACCCAGGCAGCAGCAACGTGAGCTCCACGGGGAGCAACTCATCCATACAGTCCTCCTGGTGGCTCACAACAGTCCCCCTGGGGGCTTGCAGGAGCAATGTGTCTCAAAGGCCAGATCATCTATGGCCTTGCCTGTGTCCTGTCCTTTTACACCAAGCAGATGGCAGAGACCCAGGGAAGCACCACTGTGCCCTCCACCCTACCAGGAGCTGCTGTTGGAGGGACACAGCTCACCAGGGCCCAGCCTGTCTTCACCAACAAAATCCTCCCTACTTCCACAGGTCACACACTTGCAGCACAGAAGCCTCAGGAAAGTCACACTTGCCCCACTACCATGGGGATCTGCAGGCAGCTTCTCCTCACACCAGCAGCTGTGGGAAAGCCATGCACACTCCCGTGAGGGAAGGGGTGTGACAAACAATTCATCTGGCAAAGGTACCCCAGACCTGCTTCCTGTCTGCAGCACGGGATGAATACACTACACAGCATTACCAAAAGCTGTGGGTTAGGGACAACAGATTATTCCTGTCAGACTCCTTACAGTTCAACCCACTTACAGAAATATTTGGTTGTAAAACCTTCTTACCATCTCCTGAGTTAATACAAACTTGTCAAAGCACAGTGTCATTCAACTGCTCTTTCTGCAATCTTACACCTTGTAGAGAAACTTAGATTTCCTTGCCTAAATCTTCTCACCAGATACATAAATACTCAGAAATAGAAAAAAACATAAGTTTTCACTGTATAGCTTCGCTTTGAAGGTTTTCCCAAATCTTTGCTCTTCCCATAATTTCAAACCACAACAGGAGTTAAAAACCAATAAACTATTTCAAACTGGCTTAATATATGACCTCTCCATTACACTGGTTTAGTGACTAACACTAAATTTCACCACTTATCCCTGTGTGAGAAGACTGCTGGTTTTTGCAGCCTCAATAATTTCTGTGTCACAGTTTCCCATTCATGCTGAGCTTTGTCAGGCTACAATGATTAGAGTGAATGTACTGTACAGGAACAATGCAACACCGAACAGGAAAAACATGTCAATGTCACTTAGCAGTATCTTCATTCAGACTGCTAAAATATTTAGGGAAATCATTCACAATAAAACCACAAATTACACTTACTACATAAAGGCTTGCTGGGACATCACTTTGCTGTAATTAAATAGGGTGCATTTCTTAAGTTTGGTATGTTGGCATCAGTAGAACATAACTGATAAAAGAAACGCTTCCAGCAAAGTCAGCTTTCAGCATTCATAGTTGTATTTCCCTCTGAATCACAAACTAGACATGCAGGAAGCTTGACAAACATGCATAAGAAATAACAGCACATAAATGCAATTCAAAACTACACTAGGAAGATGCTAAGATTCAGGTTAATCCTCCTAAAATAACACTTACCCAAAGAGTGAGAAGCAGAAGGTGAGTCCCAGCTAATGACACTGACCAGTGAAAGTGGCCATCGGAAAAAGCAGGGAAGGAGACACCTCTATCCAACAGCATTGCCAATGTCTACAGAGCAGTTCTCACTCTTTCTGCTATTGGCCCTCATTCTTTTCTTTTTCCTCCTGCAGCCAGACCTCAGTGCGACCTCCCCTGACAACGTGGGCTTTGTCACCAGCCAGCAAGGACTCCGGAATGCCAAGAGAGGCAGCAGGAGGCTCTGAACCAAGGCCACTCCTCTGTGGGCACCAAAACTGTTCCTTCCCCAGACGCCTGAACAGAACAGACACAGTGTCTGAACACTCTGAACGTAACTCCAGTCCCAAAGTCCCTACAGAAGGAATAGGAAGAAGAAAAACACATGATCTGCTATGCTGGGCAAATCGATGAAAAGTGTTTATGTATGTTCAAGGACAAGGACTTTCACCCCCACCCAGACAATGTGAAGGCACAAGGCCCAGTGTCTATCAACTTTGCTCCCAGTGTGCAAACATAACCATGACAACACTGTTTTGAGGGTGACAGTGAATTAAGCACATTTTTGGCACTTAAAGAGACTGGGTAGCCTTGATTCAACTATAGATCCTGGTATCCAACATTGTTCAAAATGGGCGATAAATCAACAGGGTTGGCTTCTTTGGTCAAACTGGGACTATGCAATAACAATGCAACCAGACAAAAATGCTTGGCTATTCCAAGCTATCCTGTGCTACAGACAAAATTTGATGCTGCATGCACACTTAGCAAGTGACATTTAATATGTGGGATGAACAATGCAGCAGTAAGTCATGACTTCTTCGATTCCTGAAAGGAATGCAAATCCTGAAAATCCCAAGGACATTCCTCCGTAAAGAGAAACTTGTTTTGTAATGCTACAAAAATGTAATTGTTTCAAAATTCAGGAAAAGCTTGTTATTAAAAAAGACTGTGCATTCAGCTGCTTGGAATTAGAATAATCTGAAATACCATACCATCTGTACCATCTGACTTAGAAGCAGTTTAGTCATATGATGAAGAATGCAGAAAGAATCCTGAGTAGCAATGAATACAGTGGAATGTATATTTTTAAATACTTCCATCTACTGTATTTTGGAACAGAACTGACTTGAGGTTTTGGGTTGGTTTTATGCCTTCCTCTCTCTGCATGTGTTTCTGTAATTCTCCCCTTTCATGCTGAAAGTTGGTTTTAGATGAAGACATTTCTATTCTGAAGAAACATGAACTGAAAATACTTCAAGTCTGTAAACAGTTTCTCTGTGTAATCACTTCTCAGAATACAGCAATGCAATTTGAAAAACAAATATAGTACCTCAATGCACCAAAAATTACTTTTTTTACTACGCAAGTACTTTTAAAACTAGCGATATTTCAGTTCTTAAGTTCCTGAAAGGAAACAGCACTTTTCTTTCCAGGGTATATAACAGGAATACTCATGCAATCCCACAATTACCATAAGGGTACAGATGTTCAAGCTGCTACATCCTTTCCACCTCCCCTTCCTAGTCATTCTTCCCTTTTGTCTTCAGCCACCTGCATTCAAATGGCCTTGAAATGGGTCTGCCTCAGAAAACTAAAGTGAGTAAAATCGAGTATTTTATTTTGCCACGTTATTTTCAGGTGAATAAGGCCTCTGATCTAGAATACCAGACAGTTATGTAAATACTTGCTCTGGCAAAAGGAAAGAGAGAGAAAAAAATTAAAATCTCAAAGGCAGAACCATTCATTTAGGCAGCAGTCCAAGCCATGGAGCAAATTTCCACAGTCACTTCAAGCTGCCCTAAGGGGCACACCTAAACTTCATGTCTGAATTCAGCACAGGCATGAGCTTCTGTTTACATCTTCCTCTCTCTTCAAAAATCATTCATCTTCCACCCTTCAGTCACAGCAAATACCTTCCTGTTTTTCCCAAACAGCTGATGTGACCATTTTTAATATTCAAGTGTCAGGGTTGTATCAAAAGAGGAAATTAACACACAAAAAAGGCTTAACACTAAATTGAAAATTTTGCTTTCAGCTCCACATTGCATTTTACAGGATCCTTTGCCATTTCATATTTCTACTCACCATGCTTCACCAAGTAATACCAATAGGTGTCACACACATGAGATTTAAAACCCGAGGAATAATTAAATTTTGATATTGCAATTTCTCACCAGTCATTACTACTTTTCACCAGCCTAATCCTTTTCTTTTTAGACAATTCATTTTACATTTTAGCTCTACAGCTTTGTAGAGGATCAATAGCCCTACAGCTTCAGTTTCAAAATCAGAACATCCATTAAGTGACAGCCTTAAAATGTGGCTGAATACATTCCCACTGCCTTTCTTTTACTGCAGTTCCTTTTGCTGTTAATGTTCAGTGGAGCCAGTTGGCCTTTAAAATGAAATAAGTTAAAAAGCCATAAATGAGAGAAATACTCCTGGAAAGCATCATTCCTCAGTCTAGCCAGTTGCAAATCCCAGGGAACGTGCCAGAGATGATCCCTGAGCAGACTGAGGGAAGGCCTGCAGGTGGTAGGAAGTGACAATCAGACAGATGAGAGCTCCTCTGGCTTGACAGAATGGTTCACCAGAACGTTACTGCAACTGCAGAAACTGTTAAGATCACACTGGAGTGAAAATTTGGCCCCCCAGCTCAAGCTTCAGTCTTTGATTGTGTCAGTGTTTTCCAAGCTTGGTGAGGCTTTGTAAACCCTAAGGGAGCCTCGGTCTGCAAGCACCAGTACCATGGTAAGGATGGGACTAAGGAGCAACACTCACTTGTAGCAGCTCTGTGGTGTCTACAACATCACAAGGCTACTGTAGATTTGCCAGCCTCCACAAGAGATGGCTCCACTCTCACAGTGCCTGTCTGTACATTTTGCCGTGGATGATTCTAGGGCCTTGCCTCAGTATCTTTTATAAAAAGACATTCACCACCAACTTAAAATTTGCAATGCTTCTGGAACGACCAGGATACTTTTGTGATCATCTTTTGCATCCAGGTCTTACTTTGTGTAATTCCCATTTGGACTGAAGCAGTTGCAGACAACACCTGTGAGATGTGCCCAGCTGAAGCAGCCCATCAGAGGCAGTTCCTGATGTGACCTGGATGATATTAATAGTTCCAGCAGTGCTGCAGAAGTCCAGTGACACAAAGAGATCGTGCCTTTGGCCAAACACAGCAGACAAGAGCTGAAGATATTCTCCCCCCTAGGAAATGAACAGACTGATGTAGAAGAGATGCCCCAAAAGGCTGTCTTGGACAAACCACAGGTGGACACAAATGCTGAAGGGGTCAGGCCCGTTCCCCCCAGTCAGGGCTGCAGAGTGAGAGGGGGAGGGCAAGGCTGGAGGGAACCCAGCCATTGTTCTTGCACAAACATGCAGGAGATGAATGCATGAGAACAAGTTTGATGCTGAACAAAAGCGTATTCTTTTGTTTAATAGGAAAATAGACTTACACAATCACACCATCTGCATCCCTCCCAGTCCTTCCCCCTCAGCTACTTCAGTCAATAGCCACCCTCAGCCAACTCTGACAGAGCAGCAGCAGGCTCAGGAACAACTGTTCCTACAGGACAGGACAGACATCCTGGAAGTGAGCACATGGAACACCAGCCTGGGCTGCCAGGCCACATCTTGCCAAGAAACCCTGACGAGAAGGAGCTCACATCAAAGCTGTGACTGCAGGCAAAGTGTCCTGAAGATTTCATGTCAAGTCAGCCACAAGACACAAAACCAGGAAGCAATGCTTCATCAGTCCCACAGTTCCTTCTTCTAAACAACAGAAATTAAGTAAACACACTTCACATATGTTAAGGAAACTTCATGACAAAATCAGATTGCACAGATTCTGTATTTCCCAGGTGAGGCAAGGAATCAAGCTTCTTTGGAGTGCTGACAAAAAGACAAAACAACTTCCTGTTAAACAAATAAATGTTTTTGCAAAACCCCACATTATTTAAGCAACAGCAATGAATTTCATCTGTTTCAAACACCAGCCATTACTAAAGCCCATCTGTCAATAGAGAACAATTGCACAGACAAGTGGAGATAATGGAGATAGTAATATAATGGAGAAAGTAATATCAGAGAGACAAACTGCCTAAGCTCTAAGCAACAAAATTGATTTTCCTCATGCTTTTCCATTTTACCAAGTAGTATTTTTGTGTTTGTTTTTTATTAATTTAGGAAATTTAGGAAATAGGGCACTTGGCAACACAGGAGAGGCTGGGGAAAGGCACAGGACTTGAAGGAGTTAAAGATTCACAGACAGTTATGTCCCCATGTCAAAAATCTGACTCCTGAAGGCACAAAGGACACCTTGGTGAGAACCCAGAATGGGTCTCACAGTGGTGAATCATAGAATGGTTTGTAAGGGACTTTAAAGAACATCAGGACTCGGGTTAATAGCATAAAGCTGAGTAAGGGGAGGTTTAGGTGGGCTATCAGGAAAACATTTTTCACCCAGAGGGTGGTTGGGCACTGAACAGGCTCCCCAGGGAAGGTCACAGCACCCAGCCCGTTCAAGAAGTGTTTGGTCAATGCTCTCAGACCATGGTGTGACTCTTGGAGTGTCCTGGAGGAGTGGCAGGGCCAGAAGTTGGGCTTAATGATCCTGTTGGGTCCCCTCCAACTGAGAATATTCTGTGATTTTAAGATTTAGTTCCAACCTCCCTGCCATGGTCAGAGACACCTGTCCTTAGACCAGGCTGTTCAAAGCCCCATCCAACCTGGCCTTGAACACTTCCTGGGATGGGGCATCCATAAAATCTCTGGGCACCCTGCACTAGACAGCTCCTTATCCACCAAGTGATTCCTGGTGATGATTCTTTCATCAAATCCATGTCTCTCCAGTTTAGAAACAAAGATGTCCTGTGGGACAGTGTTAGATGCTTTGCACAAATCCAGGTAGATTATATCAGTTGCTTTCCCCTGATCCACCAATGCCATAATCCCACCATAGAAGGCCACTAAATTTGCCAGGTATAGCTTGCCCTCAGTGAAGCCCTGCTGGCTGTATGGAATGTGATTTTCTTTCTGGCTCTTTCATTGTCCTAGAGCCAGAGTAAGCAGAAAGGCTGCCTTTTCAAATCAATACTGTTCTGTGGAGAAAAACTATACCACACCTGGCAGTACTAAAATCAGAGAGGGCCTCCAACTAGGAAAAGCCATGGTGGAAGAAGTTGCTACTTGGAGTAGCATTGACATCTCTCTATTACTGACCTAACAATGTACATCCTCAAAGAAATTCATGCTGCAAGTGCCAACAATTCCAGGTATTTCTGACCACAGGAAAGTACTTTTAAAAGCCCACACTAGACTTCCTAATAGAGGTATGGATAAAAATAAATCAGCTTTGTGCCTGCCTACAGGGCAACTCTCAACACAAACTGTGATCTATAAGCTCAAACACAAGGCCTGTGTTTCTCAAAATAACTTCACACTCTAGTTCCCCCTACTAAGCAGTCTTCTGCAGGGAATTTTCTTTTAAGCAGCATTTTATTTGTAACAATTAATTACTAACTATATTTCCTTCTTTAATGCATTGGATGAAAAGAGAGGAAAAAAATATTGAAAGTTATTTGGAAGAAAACTGCACCAGGATGCAAGTTTTGATGGCAATAAAAATATACTAGTACTTAATCTTTAGGTGTACTGCTGCTGAAATAAAATAAGTAACATTGTGTTCTGGAAGCCTTGCAAAAGCTATATTAAAAATAAAAATATAGCATATTCCAATTAATCTTTGTACAAACCCCCCGTATTTGATATGATTGCAGACAATCTTCCAGACATGATCTAAATCTGCCAGACTCTGATTCTCCAAAAACTCAGGCAGGGACCTGTTCTGCCCTGGAGAAAAATGTGTTCAGTCTAAATTTGGATCAGCAGTACTTTAGACAAAGAGAAAGCACATCAGTAATTACAAGTTAAGCTTCAGCAACAGGTGGAATATACTGAAAACAAAGTTTTTAATTCTGGAAAACCAAAACCCTAGAGTCTGTTGGGATATACAGATCATCTTGATTTCCAGCACAATAAAGAATAAAAGTAATATGTAGAAATATCTTTAAAAATAAAGGACTACCTCCAGGAAAATAAGTCATCTTCCCACTGAGTTGTAAAAATTATAACACAGTCAGTATAGCCTGCATTCCTGAATGAATACTGGGAAAATTATTCTTTTTTCAGCTTCATCAGAGCTAAACTTGTTTTTGTTTACTACATCCTCAAGAGCAGCACAAGTAGCACAAAATGAAGTAGATTTATACAAAGATCCTTCCAGAACCATTTGAACTAACCAAGATGTTCACTTGAGCCTAAATGCAAACTTGCATTTCTCAAACAATCATTTCCTGCTGCAAAAGACTTGCAAGACACGTACAAACCACACCACTGTTGAATGTAAAACCATGTGGGATACTGCACAAACACTACAAATAGTTTCAGAGGAGGAAAGCAAGCCTTTTGGCCAAGAGGTTAAGGAAAAAAATATCTAAGGATACTGGAAATCTGAGGGGGTTTAAATTCCAACCATTCTTTGAACAGATAAACTGTTCCCTGAAGTGCTGTGCGGACACAGAAATTGCTACAAGAATCATGGGATCCAAAGGAGCTGTACATTTTCATATTTACATGAACTCTGTCACAATTCACAGTCAAGAGATTAAAATAGAGGCAAGTTTGAAGAAAATAATTTACACAGTATGCAAGTTTAATGGAGCATTAAAACCCAGAAGTCTATTAACACTTCTAACCACCTGGAGAATCTCTCTCATGAACAGAGGTCTTCCTCCACAGTGAAGGAAAACAAAAGTATTTTCAATTGCCCCACACATCATCTTCATCACATCCATGGTTAACAGCTTCTTGTTACAATCCCAGTCTTTCCAGTTTCCCTTTCCTTTTCAACCCTTCCCCTCCTTTTCCTGTACATCCCATTATCAGTTTCCTTAATACTGGGAAGCCACATTTGGCTTTAAATTTTACCCATTTTTAGCATCCTTTTAAGAGATTTACCTCCCCACCTGGCACTGCTAGAGAGAGAAGCATATGGAAGCACACTCAACCCTCACCTTTCATTAGGCAGCAGACTCATGAGCAATTATCAGAATACATTATCATCTTATTAACACAGCATAATCAAGGGGAGCTGAAAAAGTCTATGTAGTGTCAAGCTCCTCTCTGAAATTCTCCTAAGGAAAAAAAAAAACACCTGTAAACACAGATCTAAATTTCTGAAATTACTGTATGGATTTAAAGACAATCTGTATAAGACACTGCAACTTCTGATACTGCAGAAATAACTTATAATTATACAAAAAACTGCAAGCCAGGACCAGAATGAATGACTTACAATTTGGAAAGCAATCTGTTGAGCCAGTAGCTGTAATCACAAGAGTTGAGCCTTGCAGAGCTCCAGGCTGCCACAGTACTCAGCAGTCAATGCTGCTTGTGCTGCAGTAGTTACTGATGGGTGGGTTCCCCAGTACCACAAGGATCTGTAGGATAGAAATTGGTTCCAGTTGAGGCCACTTTTCTGTGCTCCGAAAAATATAGGATACTGTAACATAACCACCATCCTTGCTGGAAGGGGAGGGGATGTCTTCAAGGAAAGCAGACAGATGGACAAGAACTCTGTGCTACCATCTGACTACCAATTTAACATCCCTTCCCCTATTTCCTACTGACACATGCTGTGAAGATAAATCATTGGGTAGAAAAGAGAAGGCACTGGGTTACTTGGGAGGGACACTGGTCATACAGTTAGGAAATGCAATTCCCTTGCTTGGAAACCACAGGGCACAGAGAAGAGAGTGTTCCCCTCTCTCCTGACGGAGGATTCAGAGTGATCTAAGCAGGAGGGAACTTCCAACACCAATAAAAAAATAAGGTAGTCAGGCTCCATTCAATTGCAGTGTGCAGAAATCACTGTGATTTATGACTTCTGCCAAGAACCAACTGCAGAGAGGGGAAACACCACCCCTGTGTGTGCCCCTCATACTAAGCACACATCTCGTGTCTGTGCAAGACAGGAGCCACCAGGGCTGCCTGCTTCACACAGACTCAGTATTAAAGGAATTAATTCCTAAGGCAATGGGAAAATACTACATGGGAGAACTTCCAAGTCACAAATTCTGCTTACTTAAGCTAGCTGCTTAATCAAGTTAATTGAAGGAATTAAAAAAGCGTCTGGAGAAGAACATGTTCACCAGCCAGTCTCTAGTCATTCCTGAGCTGGTGTTACTTCTTCTGGGAGCCACTTCCCCTGCTGGCACAGCACAATCTATCATCAGCCATTACACTGATTACAATCCATTAGTTTTGCTAAGTACTAATGAATTTAAACCTACTTTTGTAATTTATTTACAAGCTATTCACATACTGGATATAAAGCATATATATACAATGCTTTGTGTTAACAAGAGAAATGTGGCTGAATATTAAAGAGTTGCACGTTAAAAATGACCCATGTAAGTAATAATTCTCCTCACAAGGAACTGTTTGTGGAAATTTTTTGGCAAGACAAGCAGGACAGAAGCTTACAGTGTTTAAAAAGACAGCTGGTTAATATACAGGGGGAAACAGGTAAGAATCCACATGAATGACAAGTTTTAAGTATCAGTCCCATAAATATAAAATTCAATTAAAATGTCATTTTAGAAAACACATAGAACAGAGTTGGCACTCTTATAAAATGGTTTTTCTTCCCTGCTATTAAGGCAGGGTGATTAAAATGAAAGATAATCCTCTTTATTTCAAAAGCTAATTATTACATGTAATGAAATTTCTTCTTGTACCATGAGACTGAACTGAATTCTACCAGGACCATCAACCCACACATCTTTGCTGTAATAAAGTAACTGCTTGAATTTTTCCCCACAATCCTATTTCTACAATAGACTATTAGGCTCAGCTTTGATTGCAGCACACCACATTCCTTACCACTACGGAAACCAAATGCAGAACAGCTGTGGAAGCAAACCCCACTGTAAGCAAATATTCAGACCAAAAAAAAACTACAAGTAAAAAAAATCCCTTGTGAAAACCCATTCACTGGGAATTCTGATGGAAGTTAAACTGCCAGTTTAGCCTTGGCTTAAGGATTATCCAGAGGAAGCATCCCACACACATTTTTCCCAGGAGGTGTAAAGAGATGCCTGCATCTGTTAAGTGCCCAGATTTTCTATCCTGCCAGCCAGCAGTGCTCCGGAGGAACTGAGCTGTTTGCTACACTACTGCTTCCTGCATTGCTAATTCAGATGTCTAAATTTAGATGCTAGGTTTAGCCAATGGTTTTTCCACTTCTTCCAATAGTTAAAAGAAAAACAGTTCTGCATCAATTCACTATCTTCACCCATGTGCAGAAGAAAACACGATGTCAGAACCACACACATTGGAATTACATCCCCAGCCTCTAGTTACAGGGTGAGAGAAACAGCTCCTGCTCTTCTCCTGAATGACTGCACACCAGGCAGCAGGCACTACTGAGTCACATTTCCATCTAACCCTGGGCACTGCTCACCCACGTTCCAAAGATTTTACCACAGGGAAAACAAAATCTAAAAATAAAGGGAGTGAAGGGAGGGGGGTTGGTTTCTACATTCCCAAAGACTTCCTGCTGCCATGTCCTCTATTAGCAGGATGTGGATGGAGTAAAGCAGTAAAAGCAAACTCATCAGTCACTCTCACGTCCCCAGAGTGTTGAGACATTTCACTTTGAATTTCCCTTTGGAGTCTTTTTCCAGCAGTCAAACTGTCATGAACTAAAACATATGGATTTTTTCTTCCCTTGCATTATTATTCACCATTGCTAGACAGAGGTGTATTCAAGTGAAAACAAACTATTGATTCTTATTACTGGGTCTAAGAGCAGGAAATGCAAGCAAATTATAATGCTGAAGGTGACTTGCTGAAAAAAACCCCAATTATTATAAACTGAAAGCCCACTGTATCCCTAGACACGAACTCAAGGCAGCAGCCCCATGCACCTCCCCCCATCCCACTGCAGCTTACTGAGGTGAGGAAGTTCTGACACCAGTCACTGCTGACTCCTCACAGGAGTTTGAGCACCACAGGAGGAGGACCTTGCAGCAATTCCTGATGGTTCCCTCCGTGCACCCTGCCTGGGAGGTCTATTTTCACTCCCTGTTTCATTTTTTAAATCCTGACAAATACTTAGCCTTAGTCCCTTTGACAAATTAATCACCTTATTCTCCATCACCTTCAGAAACTGCTGTTGAACGTTCCTCTCTTTCCCTGTCCACACTTCAGTACTTTGCTAGCAAGAGATCTCACAGGTGAGCCTCCCTTCCTTCTCTCCACCCACACACTTAGTTTCAAATAACACTAATAAGAATGCAAAAAAATTTAAAAACAACGAGGACATATGCCAGGTCTCATGCTCATGCTTGTTTAATACATCTTGTTCTATTTAAACTCAAAGGATAAGATACTGCACATGCTGTAACAAATCCTTCCTGAGCACATTCTCACATCTTTGGAAGATGATTATTGCACTTCCAACACTGCATCTTAGTCTAAACAAGCCAGCAGTGAACTCTGCAAGGTTTTCTAGGCTACTAGAAACAGTTACGTCAGCACTGACCCAAGTACAAAGGAACTTCTTGATGTGATAATATTTTAAATAATCACCAGCTTCAATGTATTATTTGCCTTTGAATACAAGAGATGATAGAAAACCCACCCTTTTTATCTTGCAACATCAAAACCAAAGGACTCTATAAATATTTAGTGAATGACCAGTACACTTAGAAGTGAGAATATCACAGCAAGTGTTACCCAGATGTTAACAGCATCAGAGGCTGATGGTGCTGAAGTGCAGGGGTAGTTAGGTGCTGGAACAAACCAGATGTAACACTATTATGCAGCAACACAGTAAAATGAGGTTGGGATGGCAATGTTTCTGTCTTTTATAGACTTTGATGTGTCACTGTCTTTAGTTCAAACTTCGGTTATCTCTGACACACTTGACAATAGTTTTCAACAACAAGGAGAACAGTATTTTGATTTCCTTATGCTGCATCATAATTTTTGAAAGCAAGATGACAATGTACCTGAACCTCCTTGCAGGGTCAGACTCCCAAAATGTGCTCCATAGACAGGGACTTTGCTCAAGCATGGGATGAAAATACCAAAGGTCAGAATTTAATTTATTATTCTCAGGTTTAGTACATGCCCAGAGGTGCACTACTGCTGCTCCCTTCCTAGGCAAAGAACAAAGCAATGGCACTGCCCAGGTGAACTAGCTGGAGCCTCAAAATACCCTAAGTCTCTGAAAGAGTTCAGCATGTGCTCCTATCACACTTTCAGATCCTCAATTTAAATCCAAGCAGACTAGTCATAAGCCATGAGGAACAGATACTCAATTCCTCATGCACAGATGTTACACAAATTTGAAGTATCTACAAGTACACCTTTTTATATGTTAAACTAGGATTAACTTTCAAGATAATCAAACAAATGAAGCAGTAAATGTTCATTTTAATGGCCTTTTTTTAAAACTCAAAAAAGTGTCTCAGGCAGAAAATACCAGACAAACAGCACAGTAAGGACCAGTTTTCAATTTTAACTCTTAAATCCCCAGGTCAGCTACACTGGATTTTGGGATTGTTTATAACTTGAGCCAACAATTCACATAAATGGAGTAAAATACAGGACACACTACAAAATTATATGCAATGGCATCATTGAGCAAGGAATACAAGTACAAACAAATAAACATGTAAATTTTATTTTAAAGCAACCATTCACTTCACAACACTGTAATAATTCTGTTGTCAGAAGAAAATGACAGCAGAGCTTACTCTGGAAATGGAGTCTAAAACACTGGGAAAACAAAGTTTCAAAAGTACCAGTTACCAGTACTGGCCACCAGATTACTGAGTGTGTCCAAGCTACCTTAAAGTCATTCTCAAACCAAGAAATTGTTTATAATTTCGCTAGTAACTCAGAAAGTAGTTAAAGCTCAAAATTCCCTTTACCACTTAAACCAACTGTTTCTTTGGCTATACATATAGATTTGACTCTCATGGCATTTTCTCACATGTGAAGTAATACAGTCCTTGTTGAGAACACTGTGAATTCATTGCTTAATTTTGTGTGGCTTCTATCATGAAATAGTTTAATTAGGAAAAAAGCTCAACATTTTTGAGAATTAGTTCAGTGTTCAAAGACAACAGCCAACTTTCTTCCAAGCCATTTTCATTCTTCCAGAGCAAACCTATTGTTTAGAATATTCTTATAGAAAAACAAAGAACCAACACACAGCTCATAACTATGCCTACAACCACCATGCAGGGATTTCTGTGGACAGCACACTCCCAGTATGAAATGTAGCACTGATGTAAATACTTCGTGCAATGTGGCTCTTTTGTAAAATTATGACCTCCAATATCTAATGAAAAAAGGTAACCTTCTGCTGGAGGCAATTTGTTTCTGCATTCATTTGAAGAAGAGATGGAGGAGAAGCAGTTAAAATTAAATGATAATTAAGTACGTAAACCTTTCATCAGATTTGAAAAATCACACCTTTTTCCATGCCTAAAGCTATACAAGTGCTCTTGCATGATTAATACTCCTTTAAAAAGCAACTCTAAATATGTTGATTTTTGAACATTCAAGAAACTCTTTTCAACAAAGGCTACATGAGGCTGCTGCTGTGAGGTGTAGATGGAGCCTGAACAGTCTCTAGGTACTGGCCTCGCTTCCCCCTCTCACAAAGAGCTGGGCCATATTCAGGTGCCAAGCAGAAAAACTGCTGAAGGAATAGAACAGCAAAGCCAGCTGTCAGCAGTGCCTCTGCTGCCTCAGGACAAAGGAGAAATTCCAGCCCTTCCACAGGGAATTCCCTCAGCAGCTCCCTACCCCAGCAAGGGGAGGATTTGGGAGATGAGCTCCTGCTGTCTGGGCCATGGTTAGGTCCCAGGGATGGATCCATTTCTGCAGGAAGCAAATCCTTATTCTTCCGCTGAGACACTGTAGATACAACCAATCTTTTCTCTTTCTCAAAATCTCTTGGCAAAATTTTCCTTAGGAGTTGCTACTGCAGAAAGGCACAACAGCAGACAAGTGCACAGCAGACTTCAGCAATAGGCTAGGATGAGAAAGGCAGTACAAGAACGAGCTTCTGGAAATGCACGTTTAAATCAAGAAAGCAAACTCATCTAAAGAGTCTGCTCTACAGCTCTGAAAGAAGTAGCTTGCAATCAGCTCCAAGATGGATTTCCTACATTGCTGCACACCCAAGCTTACTTGTCCCTTCAGCCTCTGACAAATCCTCAAAGGTAAAGTTGCTAAGTCACCACACTCTGCAATGCAACACAATAAAACTTGTCATCTGACACTACTTATGAGCAGGATTACCCCACAATGTTCAATCCAAAGATACAGAAAATAAGCACAGGGAAGCAAAAAATTATACAGAATACTGCTCAGCATTGGTCTAAGTTCAAATGACTTCAGCATGAACAGATTTAGGTCACAGAGCAGCCATGTTTAAGTCCAGGCACCTCATCTCTTACTAAGGATGGAAATAGATATAAATTCTCCTCACATGCTTCTTTGCTATGGCCAAAGCACAGGAAATTATGTAAAATTTCTGCACTTCAATTGTTACAGAAATAAAATGCTGCATCACATTGGCCTCTGAGGCCAAGGTGACATCCACTTAAAAAATATAACCCCCAAAGAATATAAAAATACACTTATGTCCATTTCAACAGGCTGGTACCTGACACTACTCCACTTCTGGTGGAAAAGGAGCCAAAGGAAGGAAAGCAGTGAGCTCTGCCCAGCACTCTTGATGGGCCAGTCTTTAATAGAGCAGAGGCAGCTAAAATAGAGCCATCAAGTTTTAATCAATTACTGCCAGTCAAATGGCAGTTCTTAGCCCGAAGTCATGGCACCCTGTGAGAACTGATCTCTCTTAACCACGACTGCTACCAAGAACATAACCCATATTTTCTAGCTCTCTTTTACGCATTTTTCCATGCTGCCACCAAGGCCACTGGAGCACTGTTAAATCTCTTCAGGGCAAGGATTTTTCCCTGATGGGCTGCGAATGCTGCTGAGTACACTGCCAGCTTTCCAAACACAAAAAACCAAACCAAAGCTAAACTCTTAACTTTATCACCATGCAATCTTAATGGCTGTGGGCTGTAGAGCTGTACAAGCAGCTGAGGAAAAGGCATTTCCTGACATCTTGCAAAGGTCACCTGAAAGCGGGATTCAGACAGCATCCACCATTTCAGACACTTTAACTCTTGAGGGAACACAGGTCAAGTACACAACACTGCTGGCTTCAAGCAACGGCAGCTTGGACACTGTAACAAAATAACACATCTGCTGTTCTTTGGGAAAGTTAGTTACCCGTGAAGCTGCCTTCAGCCTTCCGGAGTAGCACTCGCCAGCATACAGGCAGTACACAGCCAGCACCCCTGGTAGTGATGCACACACACCTTTTCAAGGCAGAAAGCAAACAACCAACCCCCACAAACAACCTGAGCCTCAGCTGACTGAAGTTAAAGAAGTCAGAAGACATGAACTGCTCTTCCAGGAAGCTCGTGATGCATTAACATCTTATCCTACAGCACAACCTGTGTTAGATAACAGAGCATGTTGCAAAGACAGCCTAAAGTCACCCCTGAAGGCTGTGTGTGCTGCAGAGAGTGACACAGATTCACCAAAATGTACACAACCCCCTTAAAAATACAGTGGGTGAGGTAGCTGTCTGGTCTGGCAAGTTTCAATCCACAGCACTTGTTGATTTTCAATCAGTCCAACAACAGCTTCCAGAATTATAGGCAAATTTTTATCCATAACATAGAAACTTTACAGAGAGTTTTGATTTCAAAAACTGGTTCTCTGTTCAGTGGGCAGGTTTAACCAATGCCTTCATCACAGAAAACAGATCTATTCTGGCTTAATAAATACTTAAAATTCCCAGGACAACACGTGTGCCTGCACCTCCACTAGCCTCAGGGTGCACACTGCATTGACATAGCTCAGATGGACTCCATCCATCTGTCCATCCATCCATCACTCTGCCAGCATGGAGCCCTTCATCCCTGCAGCCACGAGCCGAGCTTTGCTTCCTGGATGGTGCCAGGAAGGTGGGCAGCCAGCAGTACCAGCAAGGCGGGCACCCAGCAGTACCAGCCTCCTCTCCTCTCTACCATCAGTCTTGTCGCGTCTTCAGAGAGGATTTATGCAGTCCAGCAACATTTACACCCATCCTCTGTCCTGGGAAACTTGCTGAGAAGAAATACATCTATATTTCCTTTACATGGATATTGTATTAAGAACAGTGCATTTATCCTCACTAACTGATGCAGGAAATAGATGTGAGTATCAAGGCCACTCTGCATTATCGTTATTCAGCCTGGGATTTACCACTGCAAGAGCCTCAATTTACAGTGAAGTGAAGTTGCCCCAGCACAAAAAGAACTGAGCAGAGGATGTCAGTGCAGCAGTAGTGAGCAGCCAAGCAGACTGAAGAGAGCAGATAGCTAAAACACAGCATGGCTTACAGAATTTGAATAAGGCATGCCTCTTTCTACCTTCCTCTTCTTGGCCATGAAGAATTACCGGGATGGAACAGCTGAGTATCTAGCATGATCTTGCTAATCACTTTATCCAAGAACAATAATATCTCAGAAAATCACGGAATACCTTCTTCTTCAATTGCTGTCACTAAGTCTCAAATGGGCAAGCAAATCAGCTCCTCACAGGAAAACTCTCCAGCTGTCTCAATTAAAAGAAGCCAACCCAAAGTAACCATCACATGGAGTCCTGCAACATGTCATTGAGTGCCACTGTGAAAATTACTTTCCTTCTCCATAAAAAGAGGTCAGTGTCCTATAAACAGAAGAGGGGAAAACAGTGATTGTGAAGGAAAATGAGACAAAAATAGGTGCCTTGAATTTTCTTGGTACATGGAAAATCCATTAAAAAAGTTTGCACAGCAACAATGAAGCCTAACAAGTTCATGACTTGTTGCTTGTGGAGTCATAGGAGAGATGTCCCATCATTCAGAAATTCACATGCTGCACAAACACGAGTCATAAAGATGACTGTAATTTGGTCAAACCAAGAATCAGAAAAATCTGTTCTTTCAAGAAACAAGATATCCAATTAGTACTTCTCATGGGGGGGGGTTATGCTTCTCTTAAAAAAAACCCAAATACCCAAACCAAAACAAAAAAACCCCACCATTAACAACCTCTCCAGAAACAAACAAACCCAAACAACACCCCCAAAAACAACAAAAAAAAACAAAAAAAAAACCAGAAGTCTCACAACTCTGAAAAGCTCCTTGCAAAAAGGTGGCACTGCTTTCTCAGTCCCGAGCCCCAGAGCCTGTTGAGCAGGAAGCTCGGTGCTTCAGAGCTGGCTGCAGTGACATTTGCAAAGACAAACAGGCCGATGGGAGTGAAGACAGGGCTCTTGGAGCCCAACAGCACCAGTGTGTACTTCCAGAGCAACACCCACATGAGGGCCTCAGGAAGGCACGGAGCTGGGAAGTTTCCTCATCCTGGTGATGCAGGGAAGAGTCTCCCTTCAGCCCTGGCAGGGTCACTGAAGCACAGGACGGTCATCCAAGGACATCCGGAGTCAGCAGCAAGACACCGAGGCACATTAGCTACCAAGGAAACCAGACTTACATGACTAAGGCCAGTTCTAAAACTTCCGCTCGTTGTTAGGAGAATGTACAGTATCTGGCATTTCTCTGTCAGCAGCACCAAATAATCTAACAGCAATTTGATATTCATGTCCCTGACGGGCTGCTTTAGTTACAGAAACAACATTAAAAATGTAGCATCCGAGATACACTGCACAAGTCAGGCCAGTTTCAGCCACAAGCATCAACTCTCTGGGACTGCTTTTTTTTCCTCCTGATAAGCTCTTTTGCAGCGTGGAGATATCTTATCAGGGATTGCTTCTGTCACCGGAAGGCAAACAGAGCACTGTGAAAATATCAGGTATGACTTAAGCACCGAAGGGCTGCAGCCAGCATCAAACCAGCAGCTGAAGTGGTAGCTGGCCATCTCTCTATATAGGACACTTTCCACCCTGTAGCAGCCTACACTCCAAGTCCCAGGCACAAAGAAATACAAATGACTTGCTGCCAGCGCGGAGGCTGCCACATCAACGCCGGAGCCCCTCCAGGAACGAATGGGGCTGCGAGGGCAGCGCTCAGCTCCCCTGCCCTCGGTCCCTCGGCAGGAACAGCTTCCTAGCAGCGACAGCAAACCCACTGCCTGGCTCCGAGCTCTTACCAGTAATGTGAGGGCAAATCCAGTCAATACCTTTCTTTGTTGAAACTCAAGTCTCGCATACAAATTCAGGTTTGTCTTGACGAAGGTTCAGCTTCCCTCATGCTCTTACGGAGAAGATAGTTTAATATTTCAGATTCGTCTAAGCACCTAAACTGAGGTCTGGCTTTTACTGCCCGAAAAAGCACCAAGTAACCACTGTAAAACATTAGCTTGTGGCAATCATGAGGGGAAAGGGTTTGCGTCCGGCAGCGCAAAGTCAGATACATTCAGTTTATGAGAAATGTAGATCTCCAGTTATCCAACATCTAGAAATAATTCTCTTACATAGCTCAAGAAACTAATTTATATTGTAAACCACTTCATTATAAAGCAGAAAACGGTTCGCAAGTGTATTTCTTCAAACACGAGCTTGAAACCCAGCACTACTCA